>OZ004705.1:51323119-51813119 GCA_963924515.1 Vespertilio murinus
GAAATCAATGCCCCAGTAAAACCAACTAAAGTCTCCTAAGTTTAATAATTGGGGGTGGTAGTGTATAACTCTACAAATGAAGCCAAGCTGGACCCATGGCTCTTTTTGTCCAAGATTCTTTTCTTGGGGCTTCTGACTGACCGCTGCCGCCGCCACGGAGATGACCTCCAGGTGTGCCTCCCTGGACATTCTGGTTTGAGCATGCACACAGGCTCCCTTCCGTACTTCCTCTGAGGACACGAGAAGGGAGTGGAAGTTTAAATAAGACTTTATAAACAAATGGGCTAGCAAAAAGAAATAAACAGGATGACTTAATTTTCCTTTTTCTCATTGGTTTGGAGTTGCCCTGAGGCAGCGGTCTAATTAGCGTACATGGACTTCACCTGGAGGGCCTGTTAAACTGCTGTGCGGGGCCCACCCCCAAATATTCTGATTCAGCTGGTCTGGGGTGGGCTGAGGATCTACATTTCCAGCATGCAGGTGAGACTGAGACTGCTGGTCTGGGAGTGAGGCTTGGAGACCCACGGATCGGAGGAGCCCCGCTGCAGCCCGGCCAGCCTGCCTGCCCACCGTTCAGCCAGGCCCACAATGGAGGTATGTGGAAGGACTCCTTAAGGGAAAGTTCATAATTCTAAAATGGAAAGGCAGCTAGCTTCATAATAATCATGGCACTGAATTCTCTTTCTCTCGAGCTAGCTACCCACATCTCCCTGTTATTGAGGTCACCCAAACCACGTTTCCTCAATTCTAAGGTGCACATTTCCTGTATTTTCAAATCATTGAAATTGCCGTATGTTTCACTGTTGGTCACGTTGCAAATGCCTGAATCTGCAGAAACCTGGTTGTAGTTGTTTAAGTTGCCATTGCGTCATGAGCTATGTGCATTTTGGGTATGACTACACGAGTGGGTGTTATTGCCATTTTAAATTGTCTTTAAAATTATGATACTGTGATTAAGCATTGAAACAAAAGTTATTGTGTCTGAAGGAAGAAAAGCGTGGGCACAGGGCTTACATTTGTTATGGAAGCAATTGTTTTGTCACTAGAAAATGATTGCGATTCCATATTTTTACAAAGAGCTATAACAGTTTTATTTTAAAATAGCAACATTTACATCACACTCATACATAATTTTAAATTATGTAAATTACAGTGAAAAAAGTTAATCTTACCTTAAAAATAAGGCAAACATGGATTTTAAAAATTATTTTAGGAGATTAAAAAAAAAAAAAAAGGTGAAGCCCTCAGCTCTAGATTACAGTTTCCCAAATGGTCCTCACAGTACTGGCAACTGGACAAAATACAGTCTTTAACTGTCCGTGGCAACCCGAGAAAGTAAGAGCAATGTATCAGCTTCTCTTTAATGAAGCTAAATGTTTTCAGTTTAAAGTTCTGTCCTATATTCTGGAATTAGGTCCTTTATATATTTTTGGAAGAGGAGTTAAAATATTCTTTAATTTCAAAATTATAATGTTAATATTTAATAGGCTTTTTTGAAAATCCTTTTCCACATTTCCTTTTAAAGCAGCAACCATATGCTTTACAAGTCCAACATGAGAAGGCTACCCATTAAGCCGAGTTTCATTTTCCGAGATACACACAGAAGTATCAAAAAACGGAAGAAATTGCCAAATTTCTGATAAAATATGACATAAATTTCAAAGACACAGGGCTATCATTTTAGACATTGCAGCAATTTAATTAGTATTATTTTTCTTTTTAAAAAAAGAAAAATATTTTATTGATTTTTTTACAGAGAGGAAGAGAGAGATAAAGTTAGAAATATCGATGAGAGAGAATCATCGATCAGCTGCCTCTTGCACAGCCCTATTGGGGTTGTGCCTGTAACCAAGGTACATGCCCTTGACTGGATTCAAACCCAGGATCTTTCAGTCCACAGGCTGACGCTCTATCCTTGAGCCAAACCGGTTTTGGCATAATTAGTATTATTTTTCTTAGTGGTCCAGAAACAGTGAGTGGTGTGATGTAAAAAGGGCGATGCTTTAAATTTGATCAAACATTTATCCCGGCACCTATGTCAGCCAAAGCTCAATATTTGTGTGCTGCTACTAAAGGCCTTGGATGGAAACGCCTACTTGGAATCCAGCATTTTACATTTACCCCGGTGGCCTTGGTAGAACTAATTGTCCTGCCTTTGTCAGGGGGGTAACTTTAAGGCAGATGGACATTTTCGGTGAATTGGGAGACTGGCCCAGGAACACTCTTAAAGAGTACCAGCCCTAAAGCAGTAAAAAGATTAATGCACAGTTCCTGTTGGGAGGCAGTAATATAGGAAGGAGGGGTGTGCTGATATGGGGAATCAGAGTAAATAGCCTATGGACTATGACCTCATGAGACATTAACCGTGCTCTATCTTTTCTTTATGTCCTCGTTTATTTGTGTTTGGGTTTGTGGGGGATATGCTTACTTAATTTGTGTCTGATGATTGTATTCTTCCTGGGAGAAACGGAGCAAGTGATTAATACCTGGAAAGGGATGAATGGAGGCAGAGCCAATACACATTTTCGGTATGGAGCACAATTTCCTGGGCCGAATAATATTTGGAATATGTTTGTGTTGGTTCTTTCATTAGTAGTTGCACAAACAGAGCTGGAAAAACAGATCAAGTGGTAAGGCACAGAATCTCATGTTTTAATGTCTTGTAGACGCAAGGGGTCAGCATTTCAACACAGATGATGTGTGGCTGGCTTGCCTTTCAGATTCATTTCTGTAGCTCCATGCCGGCTTGTGCTTCTGGGCAGGAGGGTGAGTAGAGACGTGACATTCAGTTGTATTTTGCAAATCACTCTGTTTTCCAGTGTACAATTGTAGCATCTCTCTTTTATATTGAATCATCTGCTAATTGCCTTGGGAAACGATACCTGAGAGTGAATCTTCCCAGCCTGGTGCTGCTCCCATGGTTTCAGCAAGCTTCAGTGACCTCCTGATTAATATAAATTGTCCTTAATCTCTGTTTGCTTAATAAATGTGTTGGGTGATTTTCTGGACTGCTCTATTGATGCCAATTTGCCAGGAAAGGGGGCTATGGGAGAAGTGAGATTGTATGTTCATTCTGGGCTTATCTGGGGCTTTTGACTTAACATCGAGTTTCATGATCATGACTCATATCTTTGATCTGCCTTTCCACTTGTCATTCCTAACTCGGCACAAATACATGATATCTCTTGGGGCATGCTATGTTTTCCCCCCCATAATTAAAATTTTACATAGTAAAATTCACTCCTATTAGTGAACATTTCTGAGTTTAGACAAATTAAAAGTTCTGTAATTTTACCACCACAGTGAGGTAAATTTCTATTATCCCCAAATGTTTCTGTTTCCTGCATCTTTCTGATCTGTTAACCTTTTCCAGAACAATATGCAAATGAAATTAGAACTTTAGTCTAGATACATACTTTCACTTAGAATGATGCATTTGAGATTCATCTATGTTGCATGTACTAATAATTTGTTGAGGTTTTTTGTTTATTTGATTTGCTGGCTAGTATTTCATCATGTGGTTATATCACAGTCTGTTTATTCACAAGTTGAAGGACATTTGAATTATTTCTGGTTATTGGTGATTATGAATAAGGCAACTATAAACATTTACATACAGGTTTTTCCTGTGAGCATAAGTTTTCATTTCTCCTGGGATGAGGGATGATTTAAAATATTCTTTATTTAAAAATTATGGTGTTGCCCTGATAAGGCATCATCTGTGTACTCAGAGGTCCCTGGTTCAATTCCTGGTCAGGGCACATTCCCAGATTGTGAGCTTTATCCCCATGGGGGTTGTACAGGAGGTGGCCGATCCATGTTTCCTACTTGCATGAATGTCTCTCTCTCCCTCTCCCTCTCTCTCTCTTCCTTTTCTGTCTCCCTTCCTTCCTCTTTCTCTAAAAAAAATCAATAGAAATATTTTTAAAAGTATGATGTTAATGCATAATAAGCTTTTTTTTCTTTTGCACATTTCCTTTTAAATTGGAAATTATTAGAAGCATGATTTTTCTCTGCTGATTTCCCCCCCCCCCTGCAATAGTAGGTTGGTTCAATAATAAATGTAAGATCTTTAAAAAAATAAAATAAAATAATAGCTATGTGCTTTACAGAGTCAGAACAAGGACACTACCCATAAGCAGTCACCTCCCCCTTGCCGGCCTGGTTGCCCCTGAATTCCCCCCTCCTGGCCTGGTCACCCCCAACTGCCTCCCTTGCCAGTCTGATCACCCCACCAGCCTGCTTGTTCAGTCATTTGGTAGTCCCTCACTAACCCTCCTGCCAGCCCAGTTGCCCCATGCAGCCTGCTTGTTCAGTCTTTTGGTCATCCCTCACTAACCCCCCTGCTGGCCTGGTCGTAGGCAGCCATCTTGTGAAGGTGTGAGGGTCAATTTGCATATCAATTCTTTATTATATAAGATTACAGATGGGGATGGGGTACACTGTGGGTATACAACTCACACTTGATTGGCAACTGATTAAACTACCTGATTTGTCACAGCATACTGAAAAGGTCATAATTCCTGATTTTTTTTCATTTCTCCCACTTCAACTTTTCTGAGCCATGCAGAGGTTGTGTTCAAAGGAACAGCACGTTTACTGACACCCATAACAATAGAAATGAGCAACGGAGCCCTACCTGGTTTGGCTCAATGGATAGAGGGGCGGCCTGTGGACTGAAGGATCTGGGGTTTGATTCTAGTGAAGGGCATATGCCTTGGTTGCAGCTTGATCCCCAGTAGTGGGGTGCAGGAGGCAGCTGATCAACAATTCTCTCTCATAATTGATGTTTCTATCTCTCCCTTCCTCTCTGAAATCAATAAAAAATATATTTTAAAAAAAGAAATGAGGGATGGAAAATAATCGTATAATAACCCTGGCAGAATCACATCGGAACTGATTTTTCCAGCCTGAAAAATGGCTCTTGGCTCCCCCTGATGACATTTGCAGACCTTATTATAACTGAAGAACCTTGGTAACCATGCCACACATTTTCCTGTGGCCTGAACCACATTCATTTAATGAGATGATGACCTTTATTTATCTACAAAATGTGGCACCATTAGCTGTTAACCAAACAGAGTAAGGTTGAGACAAGCACTTGGGACTTTGAATCTCAGGATTTAGATTTTTTTTTAAACAACACCTGGACAAAATGCACAGAAATTTCCTCTATTACCAGGGATTTTGATGTAGTAGCACATGCATTATAACTCTGGCTGAGTGGCTATATTAGACTGTATAGCTGCTTATTAATATTCAGTGCCCCACTTGCAAAAATATTATACTCATCTGACCCTTTGCAGTTTGGTTCAGTCATAGGAATTGCTTTGGTTAAGAAATGTAATGGCAGTGACATGCGTGACCCTTTTGGGTGGAAGTTTAAGAACCTTGGCAACTGGCAAGGTAGCCACTGGCTGCTGTCACAGGCTGGGTCACTGGGTGAGGACCAAGTGAAGCAGAGCTCTCAGCTAGCATGTGATGGAAATGTATTATGAGCAAGAATTAAAAAATAAATAAATGTTGCTTTAAGCCACTGAGGTTTGGAGTTGTCACTACAACCACAATGTAATCAACCTATTTTGACTGATAAATGGTATATATTTTTACTGTATGCTTGTATACTATATTTGGAGTCATTTTTAAAAGCAAGAAATGTTGGGGATAAAAGGTAGTGTGGGTGTAACAAGAAAAATTGGTAGAAAATAGTCTTTAAATTGTCACTAGAAATTGGTGAAAATAATTCACTTGTCCTTTTATGTTTAACTATATACAGGTGTAAAAATGATCAAATATTTTCTTTAAGTGCTTAAGGGTAGAGGAGGAGGTAGAGGAATTGGAATTTAAAAATAATAAATGTACCAAGAAATGGAAAGTTCTCTAGGTTTTTAAAAAAGGGTGAGAGAGGGGTGAACTAACAGAAATGCTTTTATTTATTTGTTTATTTATTTATTGTCAGCTGATTTCTCTTTTTTTTATTATTTTTTTATTTTTTTTTATTTTATTTTTTAAATTTTATTTTATTAAGGTATTTTCTGTGTACATAGTTTACCATTGCCCCCCCCCCCCACCTCCCATTTATGCCCTCCCTCCCCAGAGTTCTGTGTTCATTGGTTGTACTTATGTTCATGCATACCAGTCCCTCAGTTATTCTCCTATCTCCCCCCAGGTCTCCTTCCCCTCCCCGCTGTCATTTGGCAGTCTGCTTGTTTTATGGTGACTATCTCAGGACCATATGAATAGAGTCCGCTCCTCCTCTGGTTTTCACCGTCCCTTCCCCTGGGTCCCACTGCTTCCCCTGGGTCCCACTGCTTCCCCTGGGACACACGGCTCACCCGGGGCACTCGGCCCCCTGGGACACTCGGCTCACCCGGGGCACTCGGCCCCCTGGGACACTCGGCTCACCCGGGGCACTCGGCCCCCTGGGACACACGGCTCACCCGGGACACCCTTCCCCTTTGGGGGGTACGGCTTACCTGGGGCACATGGCCCCCTGGGACACTCGACTCACCCGGGGCATTCGGCCCCATGGGGCACTCGGCCCCATGGGACACTCGGCTCACCCGGGGCACTCGGACCCGTGGGACACTCGGCTCACCCGGGGCACTCGGCCCCCTGGGACACTCGGCTCACCCGGGGCACTCGGCCCCCTGGGACACTCGGCTCACCTGGGGCACTCGGCCCCCTGGGACACTCGGCTCACCCGGGGCACTCGGCCCCCTGGGACACTCGGCTAAACCGGGGCACTCGGCTCCATGGGACACTCGGCTCACCCGGGGCACATGGCCCCCTGGGACACTCGGCTCACCCGGGGCACATGGCCCCCTGGGACACTCGGCTCACCCGGGGCACTCGGCCCCCTGGGACACTCGGCTCACCCGGGGCACTCGGCCCCCTGGGACACTGGGCTCACCCGGGGCACTCGGCCCCCTGGGACACTCGGCTCACCCAGGGCACTCGGCCCCCTGGGACACTCGGCTCACCCGGGGCACTCGGCCCCCTGGGACACTCGGCTCACCTGGGGCACTCGGCCCCCTGGGACACACGGCTCACCCGGGATCCCTTTCCCCTTTGCGGGGTACGGTTCGCCCGGGGCACATGGCCCCCTGGGACACTCGGCTCACCCGGGGCACATGGCCCCCTGGGACACTCGGCTCACCCGGGGCACTTGGCCCCCTGGGACACTCGGCTCACCCGGGGCACACCAGCCCCTCTAGGGTGTTGGGGTTGCATATTGGAGGCGCCGCGCTAGCTTCTTGCTAGCATGGTGGGCAGTCTGGGACAGCTGCAGTTGGGCTGAGATGGTTGCAGGCGGGGGGACCACCTTCAAAGGTGTCTCGTTCGGTGTGGGAGCAGAACAGCTGCAGACATGGAGGCTAAGTTCTGAGGTCGCCCACTCCCTGAGCCCAAGGTGTGGTGTGCTCTGTTCTTGGTGGATTTCCTTTATTTTCGGTGGCAGTGGCGGGTGGCGGTGCCAGGTGCAATATTGACGGTCACTCCTGTGGTTCTATTACCACTGTAGTTTTAAAGTTCACATGGCGGTGGTGGTGAGAGCTTCGGCTTGGCCATGTGGCATCGGAGGATGGGCTCGCCTGGGTGGGTAATGGAAGGCACCGTGCCATTTCCTCACCAGCGTGCTCCATCTCCCTCCCAGCATGGTGGGTGTGCTGGGGAGATTGTGGGCGGGCTGTGATGGCTGCATGGGGAGAGTCCGCCCTCAATGGTGTCCTCTTTGTTGCGGATGTGGAGCTGCTGTGGATGCAGAGGCTAATTTCTGAAGCCACATTCTCTATGAGCCCGGTGTGTAGTGAGCTCTGATTTTGGTGGATTCCCATTCTTGGGGGCGGTGGTGGGTGCGGCAGCGATGGTAGCTCCTGTGGGTCAATTTCCCCTGTAGTTTTAAAATCCGCATGGTGGTAGTGTCTGATGCTTTGGCCTGACCATGTGGAAGCGGAGAGAGGATTCTCCGGGTATGCCAATGGAAGGCGCAGTGCCAGCACAGCGCGCGAGAAGGCCTGGCAGAGCAGGCCGAGGGCGGTGATGGAGAGTCCCGCGATATCTTAGTCTTTCAGACTTAGTGGAACGCTTCCCCTGAGCCAGGACAAGCAGCACCACCACAAATATTGGCCAGCTCAGTGCTGCCCCTCTATAGGTGACAGTAGGGGCATCCTCACCTTGGTAGGCCTTTGCTCTTGGAGGTCTTAACCAGTGGAAGGCAGCACGGTACAGAACTGCCCCACCTTCTCAGTCCTCCGCAACAGAAATGCTTTTAGCCACAGAGACCAAAACAACTGAAGACCCAGTGGTTTCCTGCCTCCTTGTCTGGGATTAGCATTTGTCTTTGTTCCCCACTCTGCCAATCACATTTCAGAGGATCATTCCAGTGCTTAGGATGGTGGAGATGTCCACATATATGCCCATCACCCATGAGGTGGGCAAAGTGTGATAGCCAACGACTGATTAGAACTCAAGAAAGAAGTCCCCAAAGAGTTTTTTCTCTGGGGCAGTTAAAACTTTATCAGATTGATATATGTTTCCTTGGTTTAGAAAGGAAGAATTTCCTTCTTGTTGCTTGGAGTGGTTTCAGGGAGAAATGTGTAATGTGCATCAAAAGCCTGATGAGATAGATACATTTATATATTGTGCTAGGATTACCACCATCATGTTAGTTAACTCCTTGCATATGACATAATTATCATTTCTTCTTCTGTGTTGAGAGTTATGGAGATCAATTTTTAGTTTATAGTACAGTTGCGGGGGCCTGATGTGGCGGGATCTCCCTTCTCCGTGTCCCGCACGGAAAGAGAGATGAACAAACCGGTTCTAAGGGGAGGCGGCCAGGGATTGAGAAATATTAGAAATAAAGAGAGGAGACACAGAGAAAGATTTTAAGCTGGGAGCTGGGAGGGCCGCTGACCTCTCCTGCTGGAGAGGCAGACTGACGACTCCTGAGCCACACAGCACATCTATTTATACTCAAATACACAAAAGGTGGGGTTTTCACAGGAAAAAACAAGAAGCCTAGGAGGGGCCAGATCCCACCCACTCCTTCCTGCCTGACAAACACAAGCAGGAACTAAGAACATCTTGGCACTTCCAGGGCAGGAGTGTAACTGACATGATTCTGTCAATATCCTAGCTCAGTCAGTAAACATGTCCAGGTCTCTTCCTGGGGGCTCCCTACATCTCACCCTTTCTTTTTTTAAAAAAAAAATTTGAACATTAAGAATAAAACTCTAAATTAAAACAATTGTAAACAATGTCAATGCAAAACAACAATATCAGAAATCAGAACTATGGACATATTAACATTTTTCACTACCAAATGAAAGAAAGTCTCTTTTGCTGCAGAATCCTTGGACTTGGCTGTGAAAAGACTTTGCAGAAGACTGGAAGCTAGTAGATGCTTGCAGTAGATGCTTGCATGAGCAGGTACATGGTTGAAGAAGTAGCTTCCCCTTCAGTCTTTAACTTCTTCAGATGACTCCATATTGGCACCACAGTCCCTTGCATAGCTTTCAGTTTTCTTCTCCTTCCGCTTTGCTGTCAATGGGCAACTCTCAGTCCTTCCTTGCCCTTGGTCCTGGGCAACCTGCAGCAATGCACAAGTGCTGACTGCTACAATGGCAAGGCATCTTCACTATCTTATTAGTGGACTATTTCTCCTTTTTCTTGTGAGCTCCTACTTATTCTATGGCTGGAAACAGCCCTATCAGGTCATCTCCGGGATCCGTTGTTGCTGGAATCTATAAAGTCTTGGAGTTTCCTGGAAATATAAACATATTCTCGACCAAAGGTTAATAATGGAATCTTTTCTATAAATTAGACTTGGGATCCTTTTGATTTTTGTCCAAATGATTTTCCTTTAGCTATTTTGATACCATAAGATTTTTCATAGGTGCCTTGTTATCAGCATTATAAATGAAAATTTTCAAAGTAAAAATTTTTGTCTAGATGTAAATTACTCACAGAATATTTTTCCTTACATGGTATTTTTCCACTATCCCCCCTTTTTTATTTAATTATTAGGAGGCTTTTGGAAATTTTTATAATGCAGTTTTGATAACTTTTGATTTTTGTACAAAAATATGACTGCTTTAGGGTTAATTGCATGTTAAGCAATTTTACCACGAAATGAACTACCAATAGAAATTTTAGTTAATACTTTTTAGGAATAGCTTTTTGTACAGTTAGATTTTCTTGAATATTCATTTATTTTATTTAGCCAATTTAAATTAATCTGAAAACTTGATTATTTTACTGTTAAATTTAATACTTTAACAACAATTTTAGTTTACCCTGTAAATATTAATGAAAAGGATTATATGCATCCTTGAGAAAGTTCTAAGTATTCCTGGATTTAGGATAGCTTTAGATATAGGGAAGCTGTTGCCTGCCACTTCTCTGTTGCCTGGGTCTCAATATGAGCTGGACCAAGTCTCTTGTTTGTAGCTGGGCCACATCTCTGTTGCCTGGCTCCCCATCTGAGATGGGCATGGGAAGCACGAAGCAGCCATGGGGCAGGAGACCTCCCTCAGAAAGGGCGAGTGTTCAAGCCCTTGCAATGTTGGGGGGGTGAGGATCTGTGCCCCACCTCTGTTGACCCCCAAGTTCCCTCCTGATGGCCCCTATGCGACTGTGCCTGTCTTAGGTTGTTCCTCCCTTGAGGAATCTTACCCGTCATTGGCTAACCAGCCATCCTCTGGGGCCAAGCAGGGTGATGTGAGGTTCAGTTCTGTCTCCTTAGTAGCTTATGCCCCTATGGCCTCCATGCCCAGCATCTGCCTTGGGATCCCCTCGCCTGCTGGCGGGGTCCTGACATTGATCACATACCTTGGGGAACCCAGGTTTCTTCTCCATGGAGGAGTCCAGCTTATGCCCTTGGGCAAGAGACAGAATTCATGGTACCAGCCACCACTAGGCTTCAACCTCAGCATAAATTTGAAAACTCAAGCAACAGCAGTAATTGAATTGTGAGAAGTAGGTCCCTCTTTGGCAAAAAGAGCAAAAAGGGCCAATATAGAATGCTTAAATGCCTTCCCAAGGGGCCTTCCACACAGTGGAAGGGATTAAATCCTTTCATGTGCTTTTTAAATTTTGCCAAACATTCAAAGAATTAGTTTGCAAGCTTGTTTGGTATATGCTGTTTATGAAATATCAAAATTATGACATTGTAGAATAATATCATGTAAGGATATTCTTTGTTTTAGCCATGGCAATTCACAATTTCAAACTGGAAGAAATATTTAGTTACTTCATTTTGCCCTTCTAAAAAGGCCAAAACTTTCATAAAACTTGAAATATATGTATATAAGTAACATATTAATTTTTATTTGATAAATCAATGATTAACTGTTTCTGGTCTTTATTAGAATTATTTATAAAATTATTGGCTTTTCATTTAGCTGAAAATCTCAATTATAATTTGATAATCTAATTTAAGTAATTAAAGTTGGTATTTTCTTTTTAAAAATAAAGCAAATTTACTTCTGAATTCACAAGCCACAAGTGTTGCCCTGCCTCTAGTTTAATTAAAAGTGAAGGTGGCTACATAAAGTAAAGATTCAGTTACTTATAAAACATTGGCTTCTCATGTAACTTAATTTATATGACATTGATTATATTGTAAAAGCTAAATTTATAAAGTAACTTTTAAGAAGGTATCTTTAAAAAAAAAGGCAAAAGAAACTTATTCAGTAAAACTTATAGGTTTGATACTTTTTGGTCTGATCCAAAAGCATAAAGTGTCCCCCCTACAGCCAATTCAAAAATGCAGGCTGCATGAGGCCTTTTGTCTTTCTTGAAACTCTACTGATGTTGAAATTTTGGCTATATTTAAGAAATATATTGTTTTTGCTTTTCTTACAGGCAAAAACTTTCATAACATTTAATATACAGTATATAATTTCTATTTGATAAAGCTTTCCATGTTATTTCAAGTATCAATCTGTTTAATTCAAAAACTATTTATTTTAAGAGAGAACAGACTTTTGCACATTTCGGGGCCCGTGAAACATGCAAAAGTTATTCTTAAAAAAAACCTTGAAATACTCTTGGAAAGATCAAATATACAATACATAATATATTTATATATATGATTTAAAGATTATATACCTAAATTATTTTAGAGAATATCAATTATATTTAATTTGGATCAATGAATTAATCCTCTTTCTTTTGAATCAGACCAAACAATAACATATTTTGAATTCCTAATTATATAAAACACATTTTAACTATATAATTTCTCCCTATGTAATTTGCACTTTGAACTTTTAAAGCTGACAAGTCAAATATATTTTGCATGTTCTAGATTAATAACACTTTATATTTCTAAGATAAATACAGGGCATAATCAATTAAGAGCTTCAATTCTGTCCTCTAGATTTTTTATGAGGCAAATTTAAACTTTACAAAAAAATTTTTGCCACAGGAGTTTGGAGGAAGTTTGTAGCCATTCAATGCAGATTACTATCTTCCTTAGCTTACTGGGAGAGTGGTTAGAGCAATTAAGGTTGCTGACCAGCCTTCCTGGCTTCCTGTCAACATCTCTGTTAGTGAAACTGATTTGTTTCAGGTATCATGGCAAAAAAAGAAAGATACTTTAAACTTTCAGAACTTTAAACTTTTCAGGTAGCCTTTCTCAAATCAATAATACTTTTATATTTTTAAAAGATACATTTCAAACAAAATATAAGGCATATTTAATTAATAGACTAACTTCAGTTCTCTAGACTTCATGCAAGGCATACTTATAACAATTCAATACATTTCAGCCAATAGGCCTGGCCCATCCTCTAAATTTCAAAACTGTCACAATTTTCCTGCTGAGGAAGTCAAGAGATAAACTCTCAGCCATTCATATGCTATCTACTTTCTGGTGTTTACTTGCTTCTTCCGCAGAAATCTTAAGTGCTGCTTTAAATGCCTCAGGAAACTAGCCTGTATTCATCTCCACCACTTATAAGGCTAAAAGGTCTGGGGTTTTTATTCTGTGCCCAGCAAAAAGTTAAGCCCAGTTCAAAAACTATGCGCACTCGTTTTTGAAACTGGCCTTTCCCCTTTACATGTACACAGAAATCCCCGATGCATAAAAGCTTTGTCATTAGTTGGAAAAAAAGATGGCGAATATGAGGCATCTTAAAGTGGCTTTTTTGGCGTCGTTTATCTATTTTTTTAAATTTTATTACTTTTTCAATTTTTATTTATTTTTATTTTTAAGGAAAGAAAAAGATTTTAAGATAAAGAATCATTGGCAGTTGCTAAGAAATTCCTTTAATCTTTTTTACTTGGTTACAAGTAGTTTACATGTGGAGGCGGTGGAAGTGAAGATGGTATTCTTAAAGATTTGCACCCTTCCATTCTAGGCTGTAAGGTCATGGCTGCACCCCACTTAAACATTCTTAAACTCTCCTGTGTTGAATCAAAAATTAAAATAGGAATAGGAATTTTCTCTGGACTTTCTGAGTATTGGTCACTCAATTGCTTTCTAACCTTTTTCCGGGTTTCATCAACTAACCTTAAGAAAGAAATCAAGAATCTGACTACACTTAATAGAATCTCTTTGAGCCATGAGCGTAGTTTAAAGCATTTAGAAAGATTACC
Source organism: Vespertilio murinus (assembly GCA_963924515.1). Classification (NCBI taxonomy): domain Eukaryota; kingdom Metazoa; phylum Chordata; class Mammalia; order Chiroptera; family Vespertilionidae; genus Vespertilio; species Vespertilio murinus. The sequence continues at coordinate 51,336,725 of OZ004705.1, forward strand.
CATGTTTTACTCCCAGCTGATTCAATTTCGCAACAATACACTCCCTCTACTTTACCATTCCTTAAATCTGTGGCGCGCGCAATTCTAGGGAGCGATCCCTTGCCTTACCTCTTGTTGCCTCTTTAGGCCCACACCCCACGTCGGGCGCCAGAATGCGGGGGCCTGATGTGGCGGGATCTCCCTTCTCCGTGTCCCGCACGGAAAGAGAGATGAACAAACCGGTTCTAAGGGGAGGCGGCCAGGGATTGAGAAATATTAGAAATAAAGAGAGGAGACACAGAGAAAGATTTTAAGCTGGGAGCTAGGAGGGCCGCTGACCTCTCCTGCTGGAGAGGCAGACTGACGACTCCTGAGCCACACAGCACATCTATTTATACTCAAATACACAAAAGGTGGGGTTTTCACAGGAAAAAACAAGAAGCCTAGGAGGGGCCAGATCCCACCCACTCCTTCCTGCCTGACAAACACAAGCAGGAACTAAGAACATCTTGGCACTTCCAGGGCAGGAGTGTAACTGACATGATTCTGTCAATATCCTAGCTCAGTCAGTAAACATGTCCAGGTCTCTTCCTGGGGGCTCCCTACATACAGTGTTATTGATTATAACCATATATAAATGTAAAAAAAGAAAACATTGTATACCTTAAACTTACACAATGTAATATGTCAATTATATATCAATTTTTAAAGTCTGATGAGAGGTTAAAACCAGGTCCTGGCTTTCAGTGGTACTTGGAAGCAAGTAAGCAAGAGTTGCTTCCTCTGACTTGAATGTATTTATCTTTAATTGCCTTGGGATGGGTATCAGTGTGTGGAGGGAGCTTCAAGGAATTAGGCATAATGGATTAACAGTGTCCCAGTCAACTGTCTCCAGGGGGTCCAGAGGGTCTGCTTAGCTGTGCTAATTAGACACATGACATCCATGGCTCAATGCATTGGGAGATCTGGTTTTAACACTTTCTTCAAGTAGGAAGTATATTTCTACCAATGGGGCTATAAATATCCATATTAACAAGATACTTAGAATAGAATTAAATTCTGCCTAAAAGAACCCAAGTCTAGGTAAGGCGTGCTTAGGTTTCCTGGGCAGGATGCAGTCTTACCTGGCCATGGCCAGGATTTGCTGACAATACCAGACAGAAACAAACACTTGCAAATGATGATTTTTTAAAACAAGAATACTTGACTACTTACCTGTTAAGTGCCTAAACAAATATTAAGACTTAGTTTACCACTATCTCTAAGAACAAGCTAAAAATGAGCATACTAAAGGGGTCAGGTAGGGAAGAGAAAAGACAAATCCAAATTCTATCCTGAGCCTCCCAAAAACAGAGTATAATCTGCCTACCATCCACTTCCACTTAGATGTTTACTTAGCATCCAAACATATATGTCCCAATTGCACTCTTGATCTTCTTTCCTTCATCTGATTTTTCTATTGTCTTTCTAATCTCAGGAAATTGAAACTTCATTTATCTAGCTGCTCAGGCCCAAAACTTTGCAATTACATTCAACTCTCATCTTTATCTCACATTCAATGCATTGGTAAATTTCTTCAGGTTTATTTTATTGATTTCATTTTATTTTGTAAAAATATATTTTATTGATTTTTTACAGAGAGGAAGGAAGAGGGATAGAAAGTTATAAACATCCAATGAGAGAGAAACATTGATCAGCTGCCTCTTACACCCCCCCTCCTCACCCACTGTGGATGTGCCCACAACCAAATTACATGCCCTTGACCAAAATCGAGCCTGGGACCCTTGAGTCCGCAGGCCGTCCACTGAGCCAAACCAGTTTGGGCTGGTCAGGTTTATTTTAAATATATATCCAGAATCTGATCACATATCACTGCCTCCATTATTCTCAATCTAGTCCAAACCATGCCAGTCCCCTCTGGACTAAGCAAGACCCTGTACTCATCTCCTTCCTCTCAATCTTGTCCTCTTAGTAACACCTCCACAAAGCAGCCAGTAGGAATTTTTTAAAACATTTTTTTAACATATACATATAGATAATTTAAGGAGTTAAGCAGAAATTGTTACTAAAACAACCTTATCACCCACCGTCCCTCAATTTACTGCTTCCCAAAGGTAGCCACTTTGAACTCCTTTATCTGATTCCTTTGATGATGAGCACATTTTATTAAATCAACAATGTCTATGGTCATATGATGCAACAAATGCTGCCAGTTACACTGGACACATCATAGGTTGAGACATATCTAATTATGTAAATGTTGAAGTGTGAAAAAATAATGTGTCTCAGAATTGAAGAAATGTGGTATGTTCATTTCTTTGAATAACTTGCTTATATAAGTATATATTTGTGTGTGCACATATACTATCTACACTAATAAAAGAGTAAGATGCAAATTGACCATACCTTCTCGACCCCACAAGTCAATCAGGAGTGGGTATGCAAATTAATCTAACAAAGATGGTGAGTTAATTTGCATATGAGGGCGCCAAGCAGCCGGGGGGTGGGGCGGGATGCTTGCATCATTGACATTGCAATGACGCAGGCGTTCTGCACTGCCCCAGGCGCTCCGGGCCTCTGGGCAGTGTGGAAAGGCAGAAAGGCAGCTCCGGACTGGAGCAAAAAGGCAGCTCTGGCTGGAGCGAAGGTGGTGCCAGTGGCCAAAGGAAGGAAGGCCCATTCTTGCACTAATCCTCCTGCATCGGGCCTCTAGTATATATATATTTCACTCTTGGATTTAGGCATTACACATTGACTTCCCACTGTGAAAGTTAAGGTCTGTTTGTTTTTATACCCTCTCCCTAGTGTTCCCCTCATCCACTATAAAGTAATTTGATTTTACTAGTGTTCAACATTTTCATAGTATGATTATCTAAATATTTTTACACATGGACCATACAATACTCTATTTACCTTTTCCTTCCTTTTACTTTCTGTTTTCCCCTGGAGTTACTAGGTGTCTTTTCTTTTAAAAAATGCTTAAATTTTTATATAATTCTTCCTGAAACTCATTCTGTGGCATATAAATCTCATTCTCTGTTCTTCTTAGAGCCTCTGACCCAGGACAGTCGGGAGGGACTGCCCTCTAAGCCTGCTGCAGAGCTGTGGGTGGCATTTCCATCTTTTCAGGAGTTTTGTTCAACAGCCCCTGTGCCTTGGATCCTACATATTGTACAGGCAAAACACAAGAGTATTATTATCTATTAATTATCGTACTTTCCATATAACCACCTTTCTTGATTTTCTCCCTCGTATAGAAAACCTGTTGTATTACTTTTCTGAGAAAGTTTCAAAGTAATGTTTTGAGAACTTACTTGTCTAAAAAGAATTGCATTCTACCCCTACATTTAATTGCCTGGTTACAAAATTGAAAGTTATAAAGAATTTCCCCTAATATTTAGAAAGTATGGCTCCATTTCCCCCTAAAGTCAAGTATTGCTGTTATGTGATTCATGGTTTTTTTTTCCCCTTTTTAAAAATATTAATTTCTTTGTGACCAGGATTCTGAAGCTTTACAATGTTGTGTCAATAATTATTTGAATTATTTAGTTGATGATTTCATTCCTTTTCCCAATATTCTCTCTTTGTTTAGGCCTTTATTATTTGAATAATAACATTGTGAATTATTGTCTTTTACTTACATATTTTATACATTTTTATATAAAAGCAATCTATCTAATAAATAGTAGTTGGGGAAACTCAAGTTAAATGGTTTGCCCCAAATTAGACTGTGTTAGGTAGTACCTGGCCCATAATGTTGTGTGTATCAGGCCCTATTAGAGGCTCTGGGTTAAACCACTGGCTAAAGTAGACATGGTCTCTGCTGGGTATTTTTGGAGTGAGAGAGAAAAAGACACACATAGCATTGTCTTTATTATGATGCAATTTCAGTTAAAGGCCCCAAACTGGGGACAACAGGCTCTAAGAGCCCTATAAACTAAAGAGAGCAGCATGGAGCTGCCAGACAACCCCAAAGGTCCAGAATGCTCCTTCAACTCCCCCCCCCCCACATCCCAACTTCCCCCCACACACAACTGTATCCTTCCTATGTACTCAAAATACTGAACTTCACATGGAAAGGGGCACTGATTCACAGTAAGGGGTAGGCCTAGGAATGGAGAGTACTGTTGCTTTATCTGGGATGGGAATATGATGAAGAGTTTGGATTGTAAATGCCCAGTCTGATTGCTTCTACTACATGGTACAACTATTATTTCAGGGAGATTTAATGTGATAAAATTATGAGAACACATAAATAACAAATCTTCAAGTGATGAAGCAAAGCACATATTCCTATCTCTCATATGGAAGAATGATGGGAAAGCTTGAGGTGCTGAGTCATCGATTCACCTGTTCACGATGTAAATCGAACTGGAGGGCTTTCCAACCATGTAAGCCCAAAAAGGAAAGTTGATGTTCCTAACACACTCACTTACACTTCAGTTCCCAGTATCTATCTTCATAGTTAAAGGAAATGGAAAACATCCATTGGGCAGATGGCAGTCTACAGAAGGGCCCATGAAATACACCTGTCTCTCACAGGCCACAGTTACAATGGAAACAGCTGTTGACCTGGACCAGCGTGTTAGTTTTCCATTAGCTCACAGTGTTCACAGGGCCATCTGTATCTCAGAGCTAAGTAAATGGAGTCATTTTCCCCTGGTTGGCTCATTTCCATAGGTCGTTATGTAGAGACGCTGATAAAGCCTGGTTGCTTCAAAGGAGGGGGAAAACCTTCAGAGAATCCGGCAGTTTCCAGGAAGATCATCATTAACAAGGCCGTTCAATAAACTCTGCCTGTGGATACTCACTAATCCTGTGGCAGCCTGTAGGGGAGGGGAGGTCTACTTCAATTGATGTCAAATGTCAATGAGGTATGGGGCAGAGGGTTGACATATTTACGTTCATTTTATTTTCTGATGGCGCACTTTCTCCTCTCTCTCCCTGGGTGTCTTCCTTTCTTCATTCAGAAATGTTTTTGCCAGTGATGTGGTGAAGAAGTATTTTATAATGTGACTAAACTCTTAAGGTACAAAATGGCACTTCCCTTCAACTGTCTTTCACCTGTTGAATGATACTTTCCAGAAAGGAAGGAACCATTCTGAGTATTGGGTCCTTATTGCCTATCATAGCACATAGTGCTCAATAAATACCTATTGGCTGAAAGTACAAAAAAAAATTATATATATACATTTGGAGGAATTTTGGTCATTAGCCTAGATCGCCAATCTATATTAGTCTTTAAATAGCATACCAGATTTATAGGCTGAAAATAGGTAAAAAAAAATGAAGAAAAGCAGGGAAAAAATCTTTAAATACAACAAAATTTATAATCAACATAGAAGTAAAGGCACTTTTCATTCTAATACTATGGCAGTATACCCGGTCATCTTTGTACCACTGATATAAATTCTTCTTTCTCACGTTCTGATTTATTTTTCAATAAATTGTCCTTAATTAAGCTCCTTTTAAAAAACCAACATTTAAATTAAGTGAAGACATTGGGCAGAGATGCTTTACATATGTTTTCTCCCACAAATTACAGAAGCAGAGATCATCATTATTTTGGAGCTGGAAAAGTGATGCTCTGAGAGTTTAAGTAATTTTCCCACTGGCGGTAAATTAAATGGCTAGGATTTGAACCTAGATTTACTACAGCACACTATCTGTTCAAGATCAGATGGCTCCTTCAAACACCTTAGACATACCTCTTAAATTTCATTTAGGATAGAATTTCCTGAGAATTTTACTCTTTAATCCTTCATTATTTTCCCCTTTTCCTATGACTTGATGACACTTAATTTGCACCCATGAACTTCCAGAATTTGACTGTAAGAGCAGAATTGGCTCTTATAGCCAGTGAGTACCATGGTAGCTGTCTGCAGAAGCCAAAAGAACTTACAGGAAGACAGCTTTGGAAGGATTAACCCCACTTGTTCAAGTACACAGCTGAACACTCCTAGAGACACTAGAATTGACCAGAGGGTGCTGTAGTGACCATACATGTGGATATCATGGACTTGGCAGGGGATGAACAAACCTGATCAGGTTGAGGGAGAGCCTAAGGCCCTCGCTGTCTCCAAATTTAAATAGTCTTCCTGTCTCTACAAAAGCAACAAAGTCTGCTGTGGCTTCCCTCACCCCTTCCTGGTTGAAATCTGCAATGTTTCTGCCTTTCTTCTGGGGAAATTCTTCCTAGGGAATCACTCTTATTTCCTTTATCTTACATGACCCTTCTTCTTTGCTTTATTAACGACCTCAGCCCAAAGCAGAATTAATGCCCACTGAAAAAGCTCATTCTCCATCATCTTAGGTTAGCTCTAAGATGTCTCTTTCACCAAGTTATGCTCATATGCCCCGTACCTCATTGACATTTGACATCAATTGAAGTAGACCTCCCCTCCCCTACAGGCTGCCACAGGATTAGTGAGTATCCACAGGCAATGAAGCGGATCTTGATTGATTTCCTAACATGTCTCTGCCCAGCTTTTGGATAATAAGTGTGGCGCCACTGCAGGACATGTCCTGTAAGCTCACAGGTATCTCAGCTCCTCATGTCACCGAAACCCCGTTCAAACCCCACCCTTCTCTTCTTTCTTCATGAGGAGTCTTCCTAGCAGAACTGCAGCAGTTCCTTCCCAGTGGCTTTGGCGTTTCATTTTGAATTTCTTTAGTACAATACCCAGGCAAAGCTAAGAAAAGAAATTGTTTGCTATTTAGGACGTGCCCTCTTTCTTTCTTTTGAGCTGACCCTCTATTTTCTTTGCTTTCTCATGAAAGAATCTTTAGTACCTGCTTGAATCCAAATGTGCACGTCTTTCCCCTGTCATACTTTTCTTTCCATCTGACAGGTAGGACTGTCTTCCAAGAAAAAAGCTGAGCATCCTGACAGCTGATTACGTTACATGCCTTTTAAAATGTTACTCCTCAATGAGCATTGGATGACAGTGATGATGACCTATAAAAAGCAATTAAGGCTTTAGGATCATTTCTCCTTGTGAACTGGGAATGAAATGGCAGCGAGGACCTAGGGACTGATGATAGTAGGTAATAAATAAGCCCTTCGGTAAGGCTCAGAATGGGACGTGAAGTATCTCAGGTCTGTAACCCTTGCGTTTCTCTGCCAAAAGCCTTAAGACAAATGCAATAGAACTCTCTAATGCTGGTAAATCAATTTAATCTTCTCTACTTTTGTGATAAATATTCCACGGAGAGTGTAGCCATTTGTCTTTTTCCAGGACAGCAGATTTTCCTCTTTTACGAAGGTATAGAGCTCCTAGAAAATGGCTCAATATACTGGAGATTTGCAACCCTGTGGACATTTTCATTTGGGATTAAAGCAGAACTCTCTTTGAAGACGGACCTGCGAATAACTTTACACCTGGGAATGAAATTGTGATGTTTAAAGGCATGACAAGAGCAGTTTTGTGTCCAGGAGGCTGGTTATGCTGGACATGGAGCATGTTTCATAGTGGTGCAGTCTGGGTTTGGGGAACAGTGGGAAGTCTTGTCATTCTCTGAATCATTGGAGGAAGTTACCTGGACTGATTATTTTCCTAAACTCAAATAGGAGTCAAAAAGCTTGACATAAATCTCAATCTACCAGGATTCCAGAAAGCTTTGCCCTTGCATGCTATCTTGTTGAACTGGTTGTTTTTGCTGGAAAGAGTGGATGTTTTGCATATTCTAAGCATTGGCAGGATGCTTTGCTGTTATATTAGCATATGAAGTTGATATAAAATGTGTAAAAACATTAAGAGTGGGCACCTTATGTAGAGAACTTGTTCCACTCACTCAAAATTGGATAATTGCCAGCTATTCAAATACATTTGGTGGAGAAAAAAATGAGTTTCCATGACACCAAAACAATGTCTGCCTGAACCATATGTTTTATAGTTAAAATACAAGGTTGTTGTTTTAAAATTCAGAATGTTCTCCCCATTTATTTATCTGATTTTTGCTGATATGACAAGTGAGAAAACGGCACAAAATACTTAGGACTATATGACACAGATTCATTTCCAGAAAACAAGCCAATTCTTTAAAAAAGTATATCCCAGAAAAAAAAACTTTTATATGCCCAATAAATATTTAATCTATTCTGGAACTTTTGACACAGTGAAGGTATAACAGAAAGTATATGAACTAAAATAATTTCTGATTACCACTCTTTAAGTGAGGAGGGGTAAGAATGCTATGCATTAAGAACACTGTCACGCCGAACCTGGTTTGGCACAGTGGATAGAGTGTTGGCCTGCGGACTGAAAGGTCATGGGTTTGATTACGATGAAGGGCATGTACCCTGGTTGCAGGCACATCCCCAGTAGGGGATGTGCAAGAGGCAGCTGATCGATGTTTCTCTCTCATCGATGTTTCTAACTCTCTATCCCTCTCTCTCTTCCTCTCTGTAAAAAACTCAATAAAATAAAAATAAAAAAGAATACTGCCCCAAGCCCTCTTTGTGGCTCACCACCATATTACCTACTGCAGTCTAAACAATCCACGTGCCAGTGGGCACAGTGGGCACCTGTGATGTCTCACCTTTTGAAAACACTCTCTTATGTCTTCATAGTTTCCACATTTTGAGGACTGCATCAAAGACTGCATCAGAATTCCTTGTGTCTTAGGGTACAAAAGCACATGACTTGGATCTCCCCATTTGGAGGCACTTGGCCAAGATACAGACGAGGAAGGGAACAATGTTAGGATGTGGTCCTACACACATCCTGGCAAGTGTGGTGGCAGAGGGGTTCTGAATCTTTTGAGTTTGTGGTGGTGGCATGTCTGGCCATAGGAATGCTTAGTTTTTAGCAGTGGGGGATGGCAATAGTGGTGTTCCAACAGGACATTTCCCCACAGGTGGATGGCCATTGTTCCCATGTGCTTTATTACTAACTGCTTAGCATTTCAAGGCTATCTCCTTGAGATGTTGATGTAGTTCTCAATATACTTTAATAAATAATACTTTGTTTAAATTAGCTAGAAATCACCCTGTGGTTTGCAACTAAACTCCTCACCAGAACAATGGAAACAAAACATGGGTAATAGAGTAGTTTAACTTCAGCTACAATAGATAAGAAGGACATTTTAAATGGAAGATTCAAAGTGTCTATAGAATAAAATAATCTGATATATTTTAGAAGTCTTTATATTTGGAAGTTTTTTTTTTTATTAAATATGGAATTTCCCCTCCTTAATTTCTCCATAGCTATTCAAGGAAAGGCACTAGAGAAAAAACAAACAAACAAACAAACAAACAAACAAAAAACACTTAAGTATTTTCAAGTGTTTATAAAATAGCTTAAAAAATAAAAATTATCCCGAGTCATCATCTGGGAAAACTTATTATTAGCCCCTCCCCACCAGCTTTATAGTCACCATGTTGTACATTTAATCCCCAGAATTTACTCATAACTAGAAGTTTGTAGCCAGAGACCATTTTCACCTATTTCCTCCCACCAGTACACTGCCTTTGTTTGACTTATTTCATTTAGCATAGTATCCTCAAAATTCATTCATACTGTCACAAATAGCAGAATTTTCACCTTTTTATCTCTATATATAAAAGCCTAATGTGCTAAGTGTTCAACTGTTTGACCAGTTGCTATGACATGCACTGATCATCAGGGGGCAGATGTTCCAACTGGTAGATTAGCTTGCTGCTGGGATCTGGCCGATCAGGACTGGGTGAGACAGGTTGGACATACCCTGGAGCCCTCCCGTGGTCCTTTCCAGGCTGGCCAACCTCCTGTGGTCCCTCCCCAGTCTCTAAAATAGTACTTTTAATTAATTTCCTTTAATTAAGAACTATCTCCTCCAACTTCCTTCCCCTGCACACCTTGCCCCTCCCAAAAGCCCTCCTCTGCAGGCCTGGTCCCCCCCAACTACTCTCCCCTGCTGGCCTGGTTTCCCCCAACTGCCCTCCCCTGCAGGCCTGGTCCCTTCCAACTGACCTCCCTTGCCAGACCAATTGCCCTTACCTGCCCTCCCCTGCCAGCCTAATTGCCTCCAACTGCCCTCCCCTGCTGGCCATCTTGTGGAAGCCATCTATGTCTTCATGGGAGACTATTAGAAATAGTTCTAATTAATTTCCTTATTGTGCATGAATCCGTGCACCAGGCCTCTAGTGGATTAATAAAATATCACCTTTTTTTTTTTTTTACTCATTCATCTGATAATGGATACTTATGTTCTTTCAATGTTCTGGTTATTGTGTAAGTATACTCCTTTCTTTTTCAACTATATCTACTAGTATGTGAGGCTATATTTTCTTCATATGCTTCAACCAAAAAATTCTGTCACAGGTTGAATGCTGAAGTAGATAACAGAATCTAGTTTTCTTCCATTAAGTCAGATGTGAAAAAGATTTACAAAAATGTAAAATAGTGCCATTCTTCCCACTAATTTTGTTATTTATATTAGTATGCAATGAGGTTATTATTGTAATTTTTAAATAATAAATATATATTTTTTAATTTTAAAAAGTTTCAATAGCTATAATTCACATTAACAAGCTCTTTTGGGGGTACTCAATAACATTAAATATGATATTACTCAAAAAACTTAAGAACTGTTACCCTAATAAATTATTCTTGGGAATTTTTCATGTGAATACCAAGCAAGTTAGTGTACTCAGCAATAGAATAGTATGACTTGATTTGCATGTGAAATTGGGTATAATGATCAATAACCATCAATAACCAAATTGGGTGTAATGATCAATAAACGGCTAATATGCAAATTGACCTCCAAAACACAAGATGGCCACCCCCATGTGATAAAAAATGGCCATCCCCCATGTGGACACAGATGGCTTCCACAGATGGCCAGCAGGGGAGGGCAGTTGGAGGAAACCAGGCCAGCAGGGGAGAGCAGTTAGGGGTGACCAGGCCAGCAGGGGAAGGCAGTTGGAGGTGACTAAGCCTATAGGAAAGGACAGTTAGGGGCAACCAGGCCTGCAAGGGAGGGCAGTTAGGGGCAACCAGGCCTTCAGAGGAGGGCAGTTAGGGGCAATTGGGCTGGCAGGGATGCAGTTAGGCATCGATCAAGCTGGCAGGGGAGTGGTTAGTGGGTGATCAGGCTGGTAGGCAGAAGCAGTTAGGGGCAGCCAGGCAGGCAGGCAGGCAGGCAGGTGAACCAGCAGTCCTGGATTGTAGGAGGGATGTCCAACTGCCCGTTTAGGCCCAATCCCACCAGTCTAAATGGGCATTTGGACACCCCTCGTGATTGGAGAGGGTACAGGCTGGGCTGAGGGCCACCCCCCATGCACAAACTTTATGCACCGGGCCTCTAGTCACATAAATAATTAAGAGAAGTCAAAGGAAAAGAAAAGCTTTCAAAAGCCTCTTCAATACTTTGTTCATGTGCACTAAGGATGGATGATCTTGGTTACTTCTGTGTAATAGTGAAAGCAGCACGTGGTCTCCTAGGCAAGCTGTTTGCTTTGCCATGTCCTACACATGCTTCTTTGATCCTAAATTCTAGTCTTCTGTCTGGTTTCCTTGTGTTTAATACATCTGACATATGGCCTGTTTCTCTATCTGCCTTTTATTATGTTATTTCATCGGGGTACTTTGAAATTGGTATGAGGAATAATCAGCAGACTACAATTCAGGTTTAAGTGCCTTTCCTTATCAAAGTACATAGAATTATATGGCAGTTTTAGGACTCCGTGCTTCAACTGATGACATATAATATAAAGTTGAATAAAAGTATACAGCCCGACATAGTGAAATTTATTCTTACCTGATATAGAACATAAAAGGAGAAAAGGTGGACAAGCTTTTAATAGATAGCTAAGCAGCTGGGTGAACATAGCCAGAGAAAGAAAAGAAAGATGTTTCCCACTGCTTTTCTGATGTCGGTATTTCCCTTGCTGAGCTTTGAATGCTTCTCATTTCCTCTCTCCCTAGGACTCTGGATTCTTAGAGTTTGACGTAGCTTAAGGGTGATGTCAGTATAGTGTGTCCCAATGCATCTTCACCACCTACTAGCTGTGTGGCCTTGATCAGGGGACTTCAGCTGTTTGTACTCTATGTTATTCCATAAAGTGGGATAATGATAAGTGGGTCTACTTCACTGAATGAAGATTAAATGAAATAATTCACATACCATGCCCAGCCTTCGGCTTTATACCCAGTGAGTCCCTCCATGAAGATCAGCTATGACTCTTCTTCTCCACTTTTACTCATTGGCACTTTTATCTTAACTGCACTTTGAATGGGTAGGAACATAAAGAACTCCATTAGATAATTCAACAAATACATATTAAACTATTATATATACCAGGTACTATACTAGAGCTGGGGATACAGTGATGAATGAAACCAGGGTCTGCGGGCAGAGGCCATGTCCATGTAGCACATGACTCTATTTCTGGCCTCTGGCAGAGTACCTGGCGTAAAGTAGATGTGTAACAAATATGTGCAATAAGCAAATAACCAACCTCGGGAGATAAGTATAGTTACCCTCATCATTTTATAAGATGAAGATACAGACTTAGAAAGGAAGAGTCATTCATTCACTGTCCTGTGGCTAATAAGCCACAGGATCAGACCTGAAACCACCTGGGCTTGACTCAGTCTAGAGCCCGTACCTGTGCAGCCTCTCTGGGAAGGATGTGCTCACACCAGCTCTCCATGCTGCTTGAAAAGTGTGCATTTGGCTGCCAGTTTCTAATTTCTAAAGCGTACCATTGCCCTGCAGATAAACCACATGCTGAATAAAATATTCCCCAAGTAAATATTGAATACTCACCTTCTTGAACATCATATTGTTCTAATTGTTGAGGGTGTAGCAGTTAACCTGAGAGATGTTAATGGAACTTACACTCTATCCAGAGATACAGGCAACTAAACAGTTAGTTATATGTGTGATCGCCCTTGTGATGAATGCTGTATGTGAGCAGGTGCCAGAGGTTCCGACTGAATCTAATGCATTGGTCGGAAAGGCTTCCAAAAGGAAGGGATTTTACAATTAAGCTCTGTAGAGTAAGTAAGAAAAAAATTCACTAGAAAAGAAATGGAGGAAGAGAATTTCTTGCAGGAGAGTGTGTTTTCAAGACTAACTAGAGGCATTTTGGTAAAAGAAAAAAGGGAAAGGTAAAAGAAGAGGGAGAGGGAGAGGGAATGAGAAAGGCAGTAAGATTACATAAGACATGAAACTATAGAAACAAGTTAAAACAAAAATTTCTAGGGCTTCCAAAACAGGTTAATAACTTTGGTCTTGTCCTAAGTACAGTGGATGGATTTTAAAGAAGAGAGTGGTGTGGAACATATACATTTTAGCAACACCACAATATGTAAGGAGACCAATGAGAGCTCTGTTGAAAGAAGAGAGCAGTGTGGTCCAAGATGGTAGCATGGGAGATGGAGATAAGTGGATAGATTTGAAAGATAGAATCCATGGACTTGGTGACTTAGATCAGGGAGATGAGCAGGAGGCAGATCCAGGTTTTATGGGACCTGAAGCTTATGAAATTGGGGAACTCTTCCAGAAATGATTTGCTGTATAAAGGAAGGTCCAAAATGGCCAGTAAAGTCCCAGACATTGTTTACAAACCCGTGGAGTCTGAATGAAGAGGAGGGGCTTTCTTCACTGCATCTCTTTATATAAAGGAGAAATCCTTCCCCAGAATCCTTCCCTCATTTCTCTCAACTATAGGAGTTTGGGTAAAGAAAATTGAGACTTTCTGACTGTGCTGGGAAGAAAATTTAGGCAAATGCATTTTAATCTGTAAACCAAGAAGGCAGTCCATACTTATGCTCTAGTAGCAGGGAATAATTATTGTCCACCAAGATACTTTTCAAGTAATAATTTATTCTCGGAAAGCAGAGGTAAACTGAAATCCACTCAACAAAATGAAACAAGAGCCACTCTTATCTATTGTGAGCTTGAGTGACTGGGTGGGTTCCCTCTTTCTTCCCACATCCCCATTGTCTTCCCTCTTGAAGATGAGGTCCAGCTCACCCCTGTAGCACTGTGGTGGCCTCTGACGTCTCTCCTCTTTTAATGGTTGGTACCTGTTTTCTGTCAGCAGTGTGGGGCTGCAGCATTTTGTACTGAGGCAAGGAGGAGGCATAAGCTGCTGTCACAAATAACCAGGCACATGGCAATTACAAGTCTTGCTTCTGATAGAACCCAGAATCAAGCTGGGGAATTATTAACTGAAGAGAAGTGAAGCAACCTGGTCAAGGGCACATAGCTAAGAGACGAGAGAGCCAGGATTCACTGGTAGCTGATTCAGGAACCCATCACCTCTAGTCACTTTTTGTTGCTGTTACATTTTCATACCCTTTTCCCCCATTCATTATTGGAACAATATAATGTATATCAACTAAGTGAGAAGCCTAAATCTTGTGTCTTTTTTGCCTCTGGAGCTGAAAATAGCATCATAGCAAAGGTGGCATCAGATTCATGTAGTGAAGCTTAGTGAATACGAGTAAAGAATAACTAGAACTAGGGTGTGGATGTTCAGATAAACAAGATGGGCCTAATCCACTGTGAGAGCTCTATGGAGATGGGTAAGACCTCCCAAGTGGGCTTTCTGCATTCTGGTTCTCTCTGACAAGAGAATTTGAAACAACCCATACATTTTTCTTTCATTACAAATCCCCCTTATCTTAAAAACTTTTTGTTCAAAATGTACACTCTCCAAGAAGCAGTTTATAATGACTATAGTCACATCCTTGACGATACATTGATGATAGAACAATGTTTATATAATATCTGTATGTAATAATATAGGCATTTACACATTGTACAATTGTATAAATTGCAAGCCAAACTCCAGGTGAACAAAAAATGACTTCATTTTTTTAAAAAACAAAACAAAACTTAGTTTCTGTTAAAAGTTGCCTTTCTAATAAGTGTTGTGAACTTGCTATCAGCCAGTAAGTTTTCTTCCCTTACCCCAGGGTTGCATCTAGCTTTTGAGAGAGGCTGATGGAAGTACCCAGGCACTGGATTGGGTGGAGATGGGAGAGTGAGGGAAGCATGTCCGTTCTGAGATATCTTCTCCCAATGCCGTTCTTAGGTGAAATGTCTATTCTAGTCTTTGTGTAAGTCCTGTGCTGATCAGTGTTACAGTGTTACTACATGCTACTCGTGTGTATATATCAGGTGTGGGCAAACTACGGCCCGCGGGCCGGAAGGCTGTTCTAAGCTATTGGGGGAAAAAAGAAAAGAAAAAAAAAGACCGTACCCTTTTATGTAATGATGTTTACTTTGAATTTATATTAGTTCACACAAACACTCCATCCATGCTTTTGTTCCGGCCATTCAGTCCAGTTTAAGAACCCATTGTGGCCCTGGAGTCAAAAAGTTTGCCCACCCCTGGTATATGTGAATCACTTCTGCTCTCTACTATTACTTCCTAAATAAACTATCCACACACAAGTCATTCATTATCTGCTGCTCTGCGTACAGGAGGAACTAAGCTAAGACCGGCCTCTAAAAATGAAAAAGTCCAGGCTTGGGCAGGGTCTTTGTTTAGCTATGGGATCAGCATGAAGAGGTATGTGGTTCAATGATGGCCTCTATCTTGTATTCCAGAATCAACAAGGCACAATTTGAAAGGGGTGGTACTATTAATAGGATGGAAAATGAAACTTTTTATTATTGACTTGTTGACATAGTGAGGCTATGTAACAAACTAACCCCAAACTCAGTTGCTTACACCCAGCATTTATTCATTCTCACAAGTTGCCAAGATAACACATTCAGCTTATACAGGCTGCACTTATCTGGACAGCTCTGTCTCGTGTTGTGAGTTGGCTGGGTTTGGTTCCAGAATGTAAATCTGCTACAGATACATTTGTTCTGGAAACAGGCTGAAGAGGCAGTAGTTCCCTGGGGCATACTATTCTCGGAGCACTGAATCACTGAAAACAAGAGCGGAGCCAAACTGTGCAAGCACATTTAAGGCCCTTACTTACATCACATCCACGAATATTCCACTGACCAAAGCAAATCACATGGTCAATCTCAGCATCAATGGGCCAGCAAAGTACACACTCTCCACGGGGGCAGGGGTGGGGTAGGGTGAATAATAATCATTATCCTGTGTGTTAGTGCTATAACCTTGCAAAATTATGAGGCAGTAAGGAAACATTATTCTTCCTTCTTATGGGTTTACATCTGTATTTAAGAGTTGTTTATCTTCGAGACATGTATGTATTTGTGTTTGCACTCGGCTTGCACCTGGTTAATCCAACAGTTGCCAAATAGGCATTTAAAGGAAAGCAGAGGCATATCTTGAACCCTTCTAGTGGGAAAACTTTGAAGATTGGCTGCATGTGGAGCATAAGATCTAATTAGAATATTCTTTCTTGAATTCTTGAATAAAATATTTTAGTTTGACTGAATAATTATGACTTTGAAGAGAGGAATGGCGTCTGAGGGGAAACCACCCACCCAGGGTAGGAAGATAAGTTTCAGACATGGGGGTGGAAAGTCAGGGAGGCAGGTAAGGGGCAGGAGGGCCGGATGTTCACGTTGGGAATTGGGGACTTCTGATGGGAAGGAAGGACCTGATGCTTAGCTGCTATAATCTGGCCTATAAACAAAGTCATGTAGTAAGATCCCTTTCTATCACAGGTGGTAAGTCCTTTAGGTTTTTATTTTCCCCCCTCAATACTTTAGTTAAGGCTCAGTAATAGAACTTTTTATGTTGTCAAAAAGTAGAAGACTAAGATACAAAGAAAAATAAAATATGCCTATTCAAATTAATCTTAAATTGCCCTTAAGAAATCCCATTATTCTACAAAGGAATGACCTTCTTAATGTAAACCATCAACTAATTTTTTATAGCTCATTGGGAAACACAATAAGAAAAAGAGATCCTATTTTTGTTGGAAACATGAGCTCTTTTCTTTGTGACTTAAGGAGAAGTCATTTATTCTTCTGATTTTTTTTACATATTTTGGTTAATACATCAAGTGTATAATGTGGGAGTTCCTTTAAGAATGTTAAAACCACACATGTTAAAGTCAGCTACACATTATATTAGGCTATTAAACAGATGTCACCTTTAATCACAACACTTGCACATTATAGTTTTTTATTTTTACTAACAGAGGAACATGCTTTCCAAAAATATTTTATTGGATGAAACTTTCTTATTCTCAGGAAAATTTTGGTTCTTTAATATAATTTATTATGCCTTTAAAATTCTGTTTGATAAAAGCATTGCTACATTATAAATACCTGTAAAGAAAATATAGTTTAAATTTTGAGGGAAATAGTATATGTTTCTTCTCTTACATTTTCACAAAAATTCACACAGGCACTAAGAAAGACTGACAAAAATATTTTTTTGTCTGAACAATATACTCCAGGTTGGAAACATTCAAACATGACTTTAAATATCAAAGCTTCTCTAGAGTGAACCTTGGTTGCAATCCAATGAGCTGGTTTGGGCGTTTAGTCAGGAAAAGATTCTGCTAGAAGGATAAAGAAGAAAGCTTCAGACAATGAGGAGTAGGCTAGGCATGGAGAAAAGATGAGTTTTCATTTATTACTGTTTATTGTCCCCTCTAGGCCTTAGCTTTGTTGTTGTTGTTTTTAGTTGAAAATGTATCTCATAACTCCCGGCCCTTTTCAGTTTTAATACTTTTCGGTGGACAGAAATGTTAAAAATTCTATCTAACACTCCATATCGAATAGCATGTGAAACTTCCAAGAACAGACTGATACTAAAATTCTTTTAGGAGAACATTCTTAAAGCTTCATGGGTATTGTTCTGGAAATAACCTTGTCTGCACAATTTCATATGGTAGCATAGGGGGTGATATTTTGTGTTGCAAACCATACTTCAAACTAAAGCGCTTGACAGACTCTAGTGTTCTCTTCCTGGTCTCGTTCATGTGTAGCCTGATAAAGTTCAAACTTCGTGGAAGAAGAGCAAACAGTGAGCCCACTGGGAGAATGCCATTGTAGGTGACCAGAGCCTTTGTGAGCACAGAGAGAATGGGACGCTAAGTGGTTGGCAGTTAATGAATTAGTGTAAACGGGCATCCATGGGAGGTGAGGTTAAATGAATATGTCAGGTTAGATATCAGCGGTACTGGCAGGAGTCTAAAATACCATCTGGGGGCCAACAATGTAATTAACTCATGGAAAATGCTCATAGATATTATAATACAGATCCTGCCTGAAAGAAGTTGAAGATATTTTTTCCTAGTGCATTTACACTTTGAAAATGTTCATTTAGTGCAAGAGTGGGGCCAGAAGAAATGCCTGTCGAGTGCTCATCAGTAAGGTGGCTGCCATAAGTAGCATGAAGCAGAGAGTCTTGGGGACCTGCCACTCAAGTTTAGCTACTTAGCTACAGGCAACTGTTGCCATGGTGGAAGATGGGTCTGAGTATCAGGTTTTATGTAAAATCTCATATTTTCAATAATCACTCACATTTAAAAAAAACATTTTATATGTCAAAAAAAAATCTACCTGAAGGACAAATGTGGGCTGCTGCCTTGTGTCCTCTGAGTTGAAACTAGGAAGCAATTTGATGAGAATTTGGATACTATCAGCTATACCATTAGGGAAGAAGAGCCTTTAGTGTCAAGGAATGAATACTCAGTGTCAGGGACCCAGAAAAACCTATCCTAATGAATACAATTTTCAAAACAAAAAAAACTTCCCCATTGGGTCTCCCCTGTTATTATATTGGTTCTCCATGTTATGAGTGGTTTTCGGTTATTATTAATAATAAAAATTATGACTGGGAATTTGCCGAGTGCCAAGTGTAAGTTTATTCTAAGAAAGCAGTGTAAATTAGATCTCTCAGTATTCTGTTTGTGGCCGAGACAAGGGAGGAAAACCTTCAGAGGAGGAAATGGAGGAAGACCAGAACACACGGCAAGTGTCTCAGCCATCATTCTATCAACGGAGGCCTCTTAATGCGGCACACCAAGCAAGGAATGTTCTAACACTGCCCAAACCAGATCGCACGGATTCTGAGGTCTGTGTGTGGATCTGAGTACTACTCCCTGACTAAGCAGTACTTTGGAGTAGAAATGATGGGCCAGGGGTCTAATTATGAACACTTTTCATCTGAAACTTTCCAAAGCCACCTTCGGTATCAAAATTCAAAGAACCACAGAGCAAAGACAGGAGACAAGCTATCAGAACAGATTTCCTTCCTCTCATTCTTTGCAGATTTCTTTTCAAAATTATCTGTTGCCCCAGGTTATGACTCTTCTTTAGAGAAATGAAATGGGAGGGCTGAGGGAGGTATTCTAATGTGGCTTGAGGACCACGTGTGGATTGTGGTGGCTCTGGAAAGAACAAATACGTTACTTGTGCAGTCAGGAAGAGGTGCTTGAAAAGAGCCATGACCCATTCCGGAAGTTGGATTTACTGTTGGAGCTCATCCCTTTCAAATGTCCATTTTGGGGAGGAAAAGAGAAAGTGTAACAAAAGGTATTATAATCAATGGCAAAAACAACCACTTAAGACACAAGCAAAATCTAGGGGTAAGGAAGGAGCATGAATATTTCCAACTCAGGATCACAGACTTGTTTAGTTTTCCTCCCTCAGAAGGTCCACCAGCGCCTGCAGCAGCCGGTCATCTCTGTGCTTGTAGGATTTGGTGTTATAGAAACCATCGACATAGTCGCTATACAGACTGTCCTCGGTGTCTCTAAGGTGGGAAGGTTTGTTCAGCTTTTCCAGGGCTTCGTAGAAATTTTCGTAAGGGATGCTGGGCTTTGCACCTGCAGACGTCTTTGGTGACTGCCTCGGTGGTGAGTTTTTGCTGAAAGCGCTTTGGAGGAGTCGCAGCATGGCCTCGGACGGGTCTCCCTCCGCCTGCTCCTCCTTTCTGTTTCTCTCACTGCCGCTGCTGAGGCTCTTTGCCGCCAGGGGCTTCTCATTCAGGTTCTCTTCTGTGGGCTGCTCCTAAAACACAGAAATCCACCAAGGAAAGGAAGAAGGCTCATTAGAGCTGGACAGGCCAGTTGTCGTTCATGCCCACTGCTTGCTCCCCCACAGGCAATTGGGGAGCAGAAAGTGCACAAGGCCTAGAGATACACTAACTCAGTTTTCAGCCCTCACATTTCCTTTTGCTGTTATATCCTTAGCACCTTTTAATCTCCCTAATTTCACCTGTAAAATAGGGATAAGATTACCTCCACTTCTGGAGATTTGAAAACGGAATAAGGTGATGTATTGTAAGTGCTCATCCTGATGGGTCTCCTTCACTTTGGTAACTGAAGTAGAATTCATGTTAGGGGATTCAGTAATTTTGAATTCATTAATTTTAATTTCCAAATCCTCAATGAATGACTAAATGAATAAAACAGTAGAGTTTCATCGTACGGAAACGAAACACTTTACCACTCCCACTCCCTTTCTTCCTTACCCATGTTTGACTCCCCGCCTAAACGTTAGGGGCAGCTTCACCCACTACATCGTCAATGTACAGTTCAAAGAAAGAGCATGCCAGGAAGAATGCAGCCACACAGACCTCCCCTGAGTCCACCACCTTCTCCACCCCTCTTCGGTCGTTCTGCACGGTGTTGTAGGATGTGTACACACGGGGCTGCTTCATGTGCTCTGGCTGAGAGGAGGTCCCGTGCAAAATCAGCTTCCAGTTCACAATTCTCCCTTCGTTTTGCATTCTTCCAGACTGATGAATAAGCATATATATTTTAAGCAGAAAGTTTTACAACGGACATTACTAAATTACAACTTTAGGCTGTCTTGAGGAGAAAGGTATTCTCAGAGAAAAAAAGCAACAGTGTGTGTTCTGAGTAACATAAAACAAGATCCTTCAAACTATCAAAAAAGTATTTTGCAGTTTAAATCTGATTTTAAAGCTTTGTGCATTCCACGTGTAGAGCTCTGTGTGAAAAGAAATACATCACTGGGAGATAAATGGTGATGGAAGGAGACTTGACTTGGGGTGGTGAACACACAATATAATATACAGATAACGTATTATAGAATTGTACATTTGAAACCTATATAATCTTATTAACCAATGGCATTCCAATAACAAAAAAGAAAAACACACATTTTAAAAAAGATAATAAAGGGGGGGAAAGCAAAAAAAATCACTGTATTCTTGCTGTGAAAATTGACAATTTACAGGCTCAAGGATTTTTTTAAAAAGGATTGCTTCATTTAATTAAAAAAGCAGAACTTTCTATATTAATATCTATATGGAATGTATTCTTGAAAAGTTGACTGATACCTGTAAATAGAATTATATTAAATAATTATCAACTTGTAGAAACATTCCATTGGGGGAAAATGTAGGAGCCCCTTTCACATCCCGTGTGGTTCAGGGTTCCAGTTCTGGAGAAGGCCACACACAAATGAAAAGAGACTAGAAAATGTATTATTTGGCGATGTTGGGGGCGAACCAGGAGCCCACCTCTAGAGGGAGGACTACACACTGCTGTGGCTTTAATATCCCTTTTATTGAGGCTTTGGGAAACACCCATAACCCTTAGGCAGGAAATAACAGAAATTTACATAAGCCAAAGAGGTCGAGGCTGCTTCAGCTAACAATGTCTCAACTAAACAGTGAGTGGTTAGAGCAATTAGGGTTGTTGACCAGCCTTCCTGGCTTCCTGTCCACATCTCTCTATTAGTGAAACAGTGATTGGTTTCCGGCAGGAAAAAGTCAGCCTTAATGGGGTATTACAAATAGCCTTCAGCATTAATCAGTTCTTAAAAACTGTACATTTTTGGGAAGAATAATACTTTTCAGAGGCTCAAAAACTATGTTTAAAATAATGTGCTGAAATCTAAAATGTCTAAAAAATATTCAAAAACATAAAGTCAAATTTTTCAGATTAAATTTGGTAAACAGATTTTCTTAGTTTCCTGATGATGAAACATCAGCAAAACCCAATTTATTCACAGAGTGGAGTCCACGTTCAAGAACAGGACAACCTACTAAGAACATTTCCTTGTTCTCCACATGAGGGCAAGGATTTTTGCAACTGCTAATATTAAATTACAACTTCCGCTATCATTAGGAGAAAGGTATTCTTAGAGAAAAAAGTAACAATAACTATAGAATTTGCATTAATTTAATTGACATCTTCAGGAATTTGTATTAGTTTAATTGATAGCTTCAGGAATAATTTCTTTTTAAAAAGTTATTTAGGCAGGTGTAGACTTGAAGGGTCAGTTGGGGAAATAAGAGGACAACTGTACTACTTTCAGCAATAAAAATAAATCTCTCTATTTAAAAGGCTAACATGCTAAGTGTTCCTGGGACCATCTGACCAGTCGCTATGACACACACACTGACCACCAGGGGGCAGATGTTCAACACAGGAGCTGCCATGATGTGCAATAGCCATTTACAAAGCAATGGCACCACGGACCTGGAACCGACAAAGCAACACTTGGCTTCCCCAAGTGGGACACATGACTCCCCATCACCCTGGAGCGACAGCCCACCAAATCGCAGCCAATGCCGCCAAGACCCCATTGCGCAAAATGCGACCCACAACCCAGCCCAGCCCAGCCCAGAAACAATTTCTGTGAGCCCTGGGTAATGATGTCACATAGCAATGTGTGGCGTCCCCTCCCTAGCGACTAGCCTCCGTGGCGTTTCTTCAGTCCAGGAACATGACTTGCTTTATAGGCAGGTGCAAACATTTTACACCTTAACCAAATGTCTGTGAAGCATTTCCCTGTGCCTCATCTCATTTGATCCTCACAGAAGTCCTTGAGTAGGTAAATAGGAGATTCAGTAGAATCCTATTTTCTTTTTCATTAGCTGGAAAATGGAGCTTTAGAAAGTTTAGAAACTTGACCCAATTGAAAAGAAGTAAGAAATGGTGGACCTTGAAAATGACTTCAGGTTTTCTCACTGCACAAAATATAGTCAAACACTGCTGCACTTAAATATTTTATCCTTTGTCCTCCCTGTGTGATCTATAATAATAATCTACTTTGTGTTGATATTCATTGCTGTGTTGCTGACAATTACCTGAAAGAGAAGCTGGGGTGTTTCACTGGGCTGGAAAAAGTTCAGCTACATTAGTAAGCAGGTCTAATTAAGAAAGTTTAGTTTATATATATAAAAGGCTAAGTTGGCTCACACATGCACAATACATATAAAGCTCTCACTGGTGCCAGTCACATGCGTGTGTTTCGATCTATCATTGTCGAATGTCAATTTGGTTGACACTTCTATTACAAAGAAAGGGAAAATAGTAATATTAAAATATTTCTTATAATTAATTTCCTTTTGATGTGTACTAATGTATGCACCAGGACACTAGTTTTTAAATAATAAAAAAATTATTTAGACATTGAAATCTGGCACTGCTGATACTTTTAACATATCTACCAGGAGGATTCAGGCCAAAACCCCATTTATTTATGTGCTCACCTATAGAAATGCTGGAGAAATGATGCAAAAATAAATAATTCAGCTGTATAAATCAGTGTAATTCAGCTGTATGTATAATTTGGCTTTTTGCTAAGACACCCTTTGCTTTATTTTTGTGACTGTATGTTATAATTATGAAAGATATCAAAGAGTATTAGTAAACATAGTGAAAGAGAAAGAACTGAAACAAAATAGAGTCATATTAAATAAGAAGTCTTCTCTAAAAAGTAAGCTACTTCTCAATGGCCCCTGCAGTAAATAATTTGTAATAGTTTGTTCATATGACTCCAGCAGAATGTCATAGGCAAAGATGGTCTAGCATTTAACTATGTTGGTATTTTTAAAATATATTTTTACTGATTTCAGAGAGGAAGGGAGATGGAAATAGAAATATCAATGATGAGAGAGAGTCATCGATTGACTGTCTTCTGCACACTGCCCGTGGGGGACTGAGCCCACAAGTTGGGCATGTGCCCTGACCAGGAATCAAACCATGACCTCCTGGTCCATAGTTCAGTGCAATCACTGAGCCATGCTGGTCGGGCTATGTTTTTGAATATAGCTCATTCTGGTGAGTAGGTCATGTAGGACACTTGGATTTGTCCCACAGTCTGTCTCACTGCATTTCAGAATATCTTCTCTTTCTTTCTCTATGGCCAGTGCCTTATTTATTTATTTTTAAAAATCTATCTAGCCAAGTGGCAGGACTTGGAACACTGCATCGTTTCATTACTTCAACTACAGAGGGACCAAAGTTTCTCAGGGCCCTGATGAATGATGACACCAACCTTAAAACTCCTTCCATGTGTTTAAAAGTAAGTTTGTGTTTCTACAGCCTTTCCTTCTTACTTACCATGTCTGCGATTCGCAAAATCCAGGTTCCTATTGGGTTCTCTCCCCAGGTGTGAACAGACATGAAGTCCCAATTTTTAAAGCCATTGGGGGATGTATCCCGCTCTCTTTCAGCTAACAGAACAGTGTTGGTTCCTATTTTCATACAAGAAATATAAGTTAACAAATGTTCTACCAGCTCTGATAGGACACACTATATAGCATCTGTTAATGAAAACAAAAGCTGGGAGCGATTAACCCACATAAAATCATGTGTAAATGATTTTATACACAGTACATTGCACATTATCTGACATATAATAAGTTCTCAATCTATACTGTTGAAAACGAAATAATGAATGACTATATTAAGGCTTATTTGAATAAGAAGAACTCCGAGAACTACATTCACAGACTACATTAAAGAAGAGAAGCAAAGACCTAAAATACATTTTAATGGAACTGTCATTTTTAAATATAAGAGGACGTTTTGAGAATTTAATAGGTGCCTGAGTCTACAAAAAAGCTATGTTAATTTAATAATCTCTTGTCATATAAAACTAGTAGTATAGGAGTAACTCTAAATTTTCAAATCCAAGCTTTTTAAAGAACAATAAATAATATTACTTTCTAAGTGAAAGCGTCAAGAAAATTACAGGGCCATTAATGAAAAAGCAGTCCACCAACCTTTCAGGACAATTCCAAGATATCTAGAAAGTGTAACTCCAAAATTAACATAACCTATTCAAATCTGTAAGAAGTTCATATCCTGGAAGGACATTATAGAGATAGCTCATTTTTCCACACACATCACCTACAGACATGGAATTTATCCGGAGACTGAATGTAGAAGAGTGCTGGTACAGCTTCTGCTGGTGGATTATGGTTTATGTTCATAAGCTCTTCCCATCCAGAATCTCATCTAACTCAGTGCCCTCTCAGGAAAGAGCAACTGCCCTTATATCACATCATATGCTTAATAATATCATTATGGAAAATTTGTTAGTCTTCTCAACCCTCTTTAATGGCTCAGAATTCTCAGTTTTTCAATTGACTCCTTGTCTGATGTATCTACCCTGTTTCCCCGAAAATAAGACAGTGTCTTATATTAATTTTTGCTCCCAAAGATACGTTAGGTCTTATTTTCAGGGGATGTATTATGTTTTCATGAAGTAGGTCTTATTTTGGGGGAAACACAGTATCAGCTTTATTAATTAATTATAAGAGTAATTTTCACTAACGTTACCTGAGAGAAAAGAATGATAGATCAGTGACTTGGAAAAATGAGCACAGTTTGAAAATGTATATTATGGTATTCATTAACTCAGAAAGGCTTATTAATTACATTATTATTTGAATAGACCTTGTCCTTTTCTTATTTAAGGACCCATGGGGAATGAGCAGGGTAGAATTCTGATGTTAAAGAAAGAGGGGGTGGGGAGAAAGCATATTTTTTAAGACCTGAACATGTTTATTGGTAGTCTTAGTTCTATAAAGAAACAAAACCTTATTGATTTGAAGTAATTAAGTTTAAATTTAAACAAATGGTTTAAAAGAAATTTTTAAAGTTAAAAAAAAATTACCAGCAGCAGAAGTGAGTGTGACATGAAGGTCTCCTCTTCGAGAATATTCAATTGTTGCTTCAAATTGTACATGTTCCAGGGACATGATAGCATTTTCCTGTCCCTCACAAGCTCTTGTTGGAATTTCAATGATAACTTCTCCATTAGCTTTCAGGGCTCTAAATATATTAATGAATCTCCATTGAATAAAGTTAATCTCTTCTTCCTTATACTTTATACAAATATGTACACATCAGTCTTGTACCTGCTACTCAACTAACCTTGTTGTCTCTCCCTATTATGAATAGAACCTAATTCTGGATTAGCTACATATAAATGAATTTTAATGGTAAGGCTTTTACAGAAATAGGCGGAAAAACAATTGTACAGTTTCATTATAAATAGAAAAATCAATCCTGAGAAAGAAAAGCAAAGCTGGAGTCATCATACTTCCTGATTTCAAAATATATTAGAAAGCTGCAATAATGAAAAGAATATGGTAGTAGCATAAAGACAGACATAAATAGGCCAATGGAACAGAATACAGAACCCAGTTAAGTGTTCTTACCACAATAAAATAAAAAGAAAAGAAAATAGTAAAGAACACAGGTACTTGAAAAAAATGCTGTTTACTGTGGAATCGAATTCAGGCAGGTTTGCCTTGGACCCATCAAAAAATGGTCTATTATTGCAATGGACATACATGTCCCCAGGCTTTCTACCCTTGGGTGTTTTGTGTGAGTGGGTCTTCAGTATAATCATAATTGTTGTGATAGAATTAACAAGTCACAGCAGGTTCTGCTTCCGGGCTAGATGTGGTGGGTCAGATGTGGTGGGTCAAATGTGGTCTGTGTAAAAGCAGTATGTGATAAAGGTTCCTTCATGAAAGGAAGATGATGAATCCCACAGCACTGTGGTGTGGAAGTGAGGCTCTTGAGGTCTAGAGAATACTGGTTGGCGAGTACTATATTTCATCAGTTCTAAGATACATTTTTAAAAAACATTTTATCATCTTTGAATTTGGGATAAATCTTAAAACTGATGATTGATAATAGTTTCATTAGCTATGATTGTTCTTAGTGGTATATAAAACAATGGTATACTTTAAACTTAATGCTAGATGGTAGGTAGGCTATGAGAGGAAAATGCAAATATGCCAATATGATTTACAGATCTTTGAACTCAGTATTCCCCCTGAACCCACAGCTAACACTGGCAAATGTTGCCTCCATCTACTTCAGAAAGAAAGGTGAGAAGAAATTAGACAAAGTGACAAATACATCAAATAGTGCCATGGGCACACATTTATTCAAAATTCCTGAGACACTTACCTGGGCTCAAAGTCATTGTCCTTTACCACACACTCTTTCTTCTCAGGCACACTTTTCCAGGTTCTTGGATCAGCTAAGTCCACCAGAGCTTTGGCATTTAGCAGCCCAAATCCAAACCGACTGTTCACCATCAAGCCTGCGCCATTCTTTTTCCATCCAGGGTTATTGGCCAGTGGGTCATACTCAGAGGTCCAGACAACCAAGTGCTGCATATCTCGCCAGGTTAGATTTGGACTGGATGGAAAGTGACAAAACTTCATTTTCAGGGACAAAATGAAGTTTCCTTGCAAAAGCAAGTGCTAAGAACAAGCATTTCTACTCAGAAATTATGAACTACCTTTTGTAACTGTACTTAATGGAATTCTAGCATTACTATTTGTATGTCTTTTTCATTTAGACATCAAAATACAGTATAGAAAACTTCTTCTCAATACCATGTAAGTTAAGTTCTTATCATTAGTAAAATTTTGTCTTCAGCATTGTAGAAATGCAGGACTTGGTTCATGATTCTAAATTAGTTAAATTTACCTGGAGCAAAAACAAAAATGACAGCACCTCCTTTTATTCTTCCAGTCTTCTGCTGTCCATTAACATCCTTGGCATTTTTAGCATTATTAACAAAGTCCTTGACTTTCTTCTTGAGAAGACTCAGATTTTAAAAATATGGACTGGCTTCCTACTCAAATAGTTTTTTTGGTTCTTTTCTTTATGTATCAAAAGTGTCAAGGGCCGAAACCGGTTTGGCTCAGTGGTAGAGCGTCGGTCTGCAGACTGAAAGGTCCCGGGTTCGATTCCGGTCAGGGGCATGTACATTGGTTGAGGGCACATCCCTGGTTGGGGGTGTGCAAGAGGCAGCTGGTTGGTGTTTCTCTCTCATTGACGTTTCTAGCTCTCTAGCTCTCTATCTTCCTCTCTGTAGAATATCAATAAAATATATATTTTTTAAAAGTGTCAAGGAACTCTTAGATACTTGAAATCACTCTTGTAAGATCACTGTGCTTAATACTATGGGGATATTTAAAGAAGCTTACACTCTAGTAAAAGAACTAAGGTTATTTTTTATTACTATAATGTATCTGCTGGATAATGTGTTTATGGGTTTATGGTATAATGCACTGCAGGAGTTTAGTAGAGAGATAATTATTTCAGGTTAGGAAGACCTAGAGAGGTTTTGCTGGGAAGAAATATTTGAGCTGAACTTTAAAGAGTGGGTAGAATGTCAAGAAGTGGCGTGAGAGAAAAGAGAATGAGGCAATGGAGCAAAACCTGTGCAGGGGGGAGGGATGACGGGGGAGAGGCAAAGTACATGATGTGGCTCAAGTACAGTGAATAGTCTGGCTTGCTGGAGCAGGAAGAGGTGATAAGGAATACTGAGCCAGATTGTGAAGGCTTTGACTGCCAGGTAAGGGGCTTACACTTTATTGTTTGGGCAATGGGGAATCATTGAGAAATTTTGAGCAAAGAAGTGGTTTAACCAGAAGACCAGACGTCTTGATACAATTAATTTAGCAACGATATAAAGATAATCATAGGATTGTTAGGTCTATTACAATGCAAATAATATTTTCTTTCCTCATCACCCTATGTAAAATTTCAGTTCTCCCACCTGCTCCTGAGCATTATTCTCCTACTTGTTCTGTTTTATTTTATAGTATTTATCACTTTCTAACATATTAGGCAATACATTTGTTTTGCATATCATTAATGTCTGTCTCCCCTGTAGATTTAGTCATGAGAAGGGCCGAGATTTTAATCAGTCTTGTTCTCTGATGTGTACCTAGCACTCAGAAGAATTACAGGCACAGAGAGAGTGCAGGCTGAGTAAATATTGTTTGGCTGAATGATTGAATGTGACCACATGTTAATTAGCCCCCAAATATAATTTTAAAACTTACTGCAATTTATCAGTAGAGTCTTTCAAGATCTCAAGTTTTCCCTTAGCTTTGAGACTTGCATTGTGTCTATTAAGCCAGTCAAGCATTATTCCTCAAGGTTTCTACCTTATCACCCTCAGGAAATCTGGCTCAGTTTGCTGTTTTCTCCCTAGAGTCAATAGTATATTGGTTAAAATGTCTTCTGGTAGGTATTGCAAAGGATACCTTGCAGGCCTCATAGGGAAGCTCCCTTCCTGCATCAGCCTGGGTGCAGAGCCCATGCATCTAGGTCTCTCTAGGGAGTTGCAGTCAAGGACTCAGCTCCTCTACTTGGTCAGACTCTTCCCATATTTATATTCCTAGCCCCTCACACCTTCTTTCTTGGGTCTCCTTATCTGAGGCCTTGGGCAGAGGTCTCCTCTGCTAAGGCCTCCTTATGGGGGAAATGGAAGAAACCTTGAAGACATTCTCACCCCCCTCTACTTTTTCTACTCCTAGCCTTCCCCAAGCACCCCCCGCAATCCATATAACTACCAGAGCCTTGGGTTGGGGAGGTCCCTCAACAGTGAGAATACCCTGATGAATGTGATGCTTCCCATGACCCTTAACTGGGGCACCATACCTTGGAGGTGGAGGAAATGGACTAGGGTAGTCATTGTTCCTCTTATTTTAGACTTTGCCAGCATGGTAAGATTAAAGGCTTAACTCTTTTTTTTAACATCTTTTTTTTAAAAAATATATGTTTTATTGATTTTTTACAGAGAAGAAGAGAGAGAGATAGAGAGTTAGAAACATCGATGAGAGAGAAACATCGATCAGCTGCCTTCTGCACACCCCCTACTGGGGATGTGCCTGCAACCAAGGTACATGCCCTTGAATGAAATCGAACCTGGGACCTTTCAGTCCACAGGCTGACACTCTATCCACTGAGCAAAACCGGTTTCGGCTTAACTCTTTGATTTTTGGCGTATTGCTTTAATTTGCTACTCTGACTCCTAGAGGCTCAGTAGACTCACTCTCATATCAGCTGGCCTCCTGGCGAACATACCAGCCAGAGAGTGACTGATGGAGGCCTTAGAAAGACTCCAGTTCAGAGATTCTCATAGGTTCCAGATTGCTTGCACCATAATCATCCCAGACACTTGTAAATATTGAAAATTCCCAAGTCCCATCCTAAACCTACTAAATCAAAACATCAGGGTAGAGCATTATTTTGTATTCATATTTGAAACAAGACTAACCAGTTCTATGTTAGAGCTAAAATAATGAGTTGGAAGAAAGAACACAAGCATATAACTAAGAAAATTAGAAGTCATTTCAAATCATGGAGGACAGAATAGGGAGTAATAAAAGGCATATTACAATATATCTACTATCAAAGACCTGTGTGACTTTAAGTAAGTCACTTTATTTCCCTGGTCCTGAGTTGACTCATTTATTAGAATAGAGGGATGAGAATAATCTCTAAAATTTCTTACTGTTCAGATACCCTCTCTGCCCAATATCATAAATACCTCATCTTGTCTCCAACTTGACCATCCCACATTTAGGAATAATTAACTAGTTGAGGAGAAATGGCTGTTTTTTGAATGTAGACATTAATTCTGTCCTATAAAGTATTTTACTGAAATTCTTGCATCTTCTCAGTCCTTTAAAGGGAGTTTTAGGTAAAAAGAGCCTTTTATCAAGATGATCAATGGGCAACTCACCACTTTCTGATTTGACCATCTCTTTGAGCAGGTGTTTGGAGGGTGGGATGAGGAAGTGTACTAAGGAAGCATAAGGCAGGGTCTTGATAATAAAACACAAAGCATAGACTTACTATATTTCTATAGTAGAACATTTATTTTACATTTAGTTTCATGTTTTATTGTGTGTGTTTTTTAATTTTCTTTTACCTATTCTGTACAAAATATTCAAGGGGTTTCATTGCTATGCAATTTGGAAAATTAAGCCTATTTTCCTGACAGAGTTATTCTTCATTTGTGTGATTGCATTTCATAAATGAAAAGGAGCTGCTAATAATCGTACATTTCATTCCTGACAGCCTCCCTTTGTTAATTAGTGCTCAACAGCACCACAATAATTAAAAATTTTAAAGCTGCATTAGATTGCAAATCAAGGATATGTTTATAGAAAATAAGGGTTGTGGAATTAAACACTGAAATTAAGCATTGCTTCCAATTAGAAGGGTGTAGGTAAAGTAATTGGAAACAAAATTCTAAAGTGAAAGAGTCCTAGAGGCTGCTCATTCTGCCTCTAATTATAACTAGGTAAGTCCAGTATGTTGAAGATTTCATATCTGAGAATTTCCAATATTTCACAACCCACTGGGTCAAGGATTTCTTTGATGTGGTTTATTCGGAGGTTTCATGCAGCATTGAAAGTTTATTTTCCTTTCTCCAGCCTTTAATGAAAATAGAAGATTGGCTCATCTGTATGTTTAATACCTCCAAACATGTCAAGGGCTTCAGTGTTCCACTACAGAATTTGTGTTCTCTACTAAAAATTAATCTGATTCCTTTCCTCTCACCACAGAAGACTGAGGTTATTGTCTGCCATCTTTCTAACATATACTCACTACATGACAATAATGGTACCGTAGGCATTTATCGAAGGAATTCCTATCTTTTTCATGCCTATTAAGTACCAGAATGGACATCTTCACAATTACAGCTAGATGAGCTTGCAGAAAAAAACAAACAGTTGTAAATTAACTCTTTATAGCAGTGTTTCTCAACATTTGATTAAGCTAACTACTAGCATTCAAACTGCCTAGGACACTTATTAAAAATGCAGGTTCCTAGGCCAAATACCAGAAACTTCTGAGTCTGAGTTGATGGCAGTAGGACATGGGAATCTGCATATTACATAAAACTCCACAAGTGATTGTGATCTAAAC
This sequence comes from Vespertilio murinus, assembly GCA_963924515.1. Lineage (NCBI taxonomy): Eukaryota > Metazoa > Chordata > Mammalia > Chiroptera > Vespertilionidae > Vespertilio > Vespertilio murinus. The sequence continues at coordinate 51,368,563 of OZ004705.1, forward strand.
TAGTGTTTCAGAAACACTCTTCTAGGGAAGAAAATCCCTCTATACATATTTGAGCCAGAAACTATTCTTTCTCTTTCCCTCTCCTCTTCTCATTCCCCAGTGCTCCAGCTAAGTCATATTTAATGCAACATAGTAAGTAGTTTGCTTCTGACAAGGAGTCTTTTATGAGGAACTCATAAAACGTGAGATTTAAGATGTTCCTTTATCAGCCTCAATCTTATAACTTCCCTTTGTCTGAGAGGATGAGCAGCTACCATTCAACATTTCCTCTGCATGAGGACCATGGCAGGCAGCACAGTGTTCTGGCTGATAGCACAGGCTTTTCCCAGATTTTCTCTTTCCTTACCAGATAGCTTTCCAGCCCATCCATGTAGGTATACTCTTGGTATGAGCTTTGCTAGGCCTGTCTTGCTTAGTCACTGTGGCCATCTCATAGCTGAGATACCTGGGACTCAATCATAGCTCCACAGGTGCCCCAGGGCTCCTGGAGCTACTCTGGATTAATCCTCTTAGACAAAGACTCAGCAACTTCTGGGCTCTTCCAGCTGTGGCATGAGCCCAAGTATGCTCTTTTGCTACTGTGAACCTCATCTACCGAACATGACATGAGGGGACTGCCTTGTCTTCTCTAAAGAGTATGAATGTCCTTCTAAGATAAAATCCTTGATAGGAAGGGTAATGGTAAATTTAAAGTTTAATCACTTTCTTGATCATGCAGCCACAGCACCTGACCTGACACTTAAATATTTCTCACCACACAACACTAGAAAGAATAAAAAGTAGTGTGAGACAGTTGGATTTTCCCCCTCTGTGTTAAGTATTAGACTCTTGGGTCATTATTAGAAGGGGAAAGTGTTGCTGTTAAATCCCTTTTTAACATCATACACTAAAATAAATTCCATGGTGATTTAGGACTTAAATATGGTAAAGGAATCATCATAATAAAAGATATCTAGATAAATATTTAATCTAGTTTGGAGTTGTAAATATTTTTCTGAGTGTAAAAACAAAGGAAAGAAACTTAAAAAAAAAGACAGGCAAATGTAACTGTGTATATATTAACTTAATTATCTTAAAATTATATATAAATAAAATTAAAAGGTAAATGTCTAATCAACAAAGCTAAACTAAAGCATGAAACCAAATCAAGGTCATAAACAAGCAATTACAGATGATAAATGGCCAAAGAATATAAAATAGTGAGCTTCATTAGTAATGAAATAAAAGTGTATGAAGATTAGATACCATTTGCATGTATCAAAATAGCAAAAACATTTAAAGATAATAAAAGAAGCTTTAATAAGGGCTTAATAAGGGTTTCACACATATAATGCTGGTGAAACTATAAAATGCTATAGTTTTTCTGGACAGTAACTTATCAATATGTATTAAAATCATTGAAACATTCATACCCTTTGACCCAGAAATTCCAATTGTTTATCCTGCAGAAATTATCAGAGATAGCAACCAATATCTATGGACAAGGGTGTTTAAGCATGATTAGATAACTTCAATAAAATCTTCATTTATATAATAGAATATTACAAAAAGATTTAAAAAATTTGTTTTATTCTCATTCCTCTAATCCTGGGATTATATAATGTGAAAAAGGATGTTTTATAAACTTATTATTCCTAACACTACCCACAGAAATTATTTGTATAAAGTATTTCCTGTTGGGAATAAACAGAAGTGAGAAGGCCTTGAAGCTGAGTGGGAGAACTTGGAGGAGACGATGAGTTTTTGAAGGTCAAGCAACACTGATTTACGCAAGAGAAAATGCTCTTAACCTATTATAGGGAGGATTTAAAAACATCACAAAATAATGTATATGTGAAGATCCAGTTTTGTAAGATATGTTTGTACTAAATCTACATTGAGATGTTAACAGGAAGAGCGTTTATTTTATTATTATTTATAGTTTTCAACTGTAACCATGTATTCAGTAAACAATAGATGCTATTAAGAAGGAGGAAGAGAAAGCAGCCTTTAGTAATGGTGATGAGAAGCTTTCTGGGTCTTACTTTGCTTCCAGGGCCAGAGCGAAGATGCCAGCAGCCAGGGGTGCCGAGGCCGAGGTGCCCGTGTGGGTCCCTGTGCAGTCATTGTGCAGGTCAGCACTGGTCTGGGTGGCGCCGGAGGGGAGAGAAACACGGGAGAACATGTGAGGAGTGTGATCCCGTCTCTGGGGAAACCACACTGAGGGCCGCATCTGTTACGATCAGGAAACCAAGCTGATTCGATTCCCTGCTTCCTTCTCTAAACCACAGACGGATGTGCTTGCCATCTGCTGATATTTTAGTTCACTCTCCTCTCCGTGCAACTTGTCTATAATTCTGGCATCAGGGTGCCTTTTTGGGGGGACGAAGTACTCCCACTATGAATATTTTCTGCGCTGAGATTCCCAAACGAAATGCTGTCTGTGAAAAGGGGACTGTTTCAGAAATCACTGTGAATCATGCCGGCCCATTAATCATCAGATCCATTGTGTTTGGTCTGGCATATTTAGAACTTCTGCCTCATGCAAAATTCCCTGTTGCCTGCAGATTGACATTTGACTGCCTCTTCGGTACAAGGATATAGAGCCATTCTGATGTCAGCCACTTGAACTAATTGTTCAAAACTCGTTTAGTGTGTAGTTTGCACTCACTGTGGATGTGATTCGATGCCCATGGGTTAGTGTCCACATCTGCACACTGATGAAAATGGTGCTTTTTCCAAATGGAAAGTGTGCTAGACTTAGATCTATCTAATATACTGAATTCTAAAACTGCTAAAACTGCAAGGCCCTTGGTATCCCCGTCTATAAAATGAGGTTGGCATTCCCTGACTCAGATTCGGAGGCTGGATTGAGAGCCTGCTTATGAAAGCATGTTTACACAATATTATTGGATGTGAAGCATTACCTAGTCTTACTTTAGCTTAATTGAAGAGGTTGCTGAGATGAAGGGAAGAAACCAAAGCGATCTCCAATCGGTCTGCCTGAAGAACCACAGTCCTGCTGGTTGAGCAAGCAGTTGGGCCAAAGGATTACTAACGAGACACCCACCCAGGCTCCTGCCCTCTTCTCTGGTTTTTAGCTAGCGATTTCAATGTGTGGGAGGGAGGTGTAAAAAAAAATAATCTGTTCTGTTATCACCTCCTTTGGCTTCCCACTTGGCCTGGCTGAATTTCTCCAGGTTATGGTGGCTCTGCTCCTCAGAGGGTTGCAGATGTAAAGCTGCCCCCCTTTACCTGCTGACGCAAGCGAGCCCCCAGAGATGACTGCTGAGGAAGAGGTTTGCGCAAGACAAAGGCTATTTATTGCCACCATCTCAAATAGAATTCACCATCTGTCTCTATGGCTGATTACCTAAGGAGCGATCTTTACAAAGACGGAAATTCTGCCTCCTACTTCAGAGCAGAGCAGGGACAGTCTGTGAAATGGGGACTCTGAATTGCATAGCGGACCGTTTTCTCAAAGGCAACTCTTGGATGCACACAGGGACAACAGCAAAATATGTCTGATGATGCTCCTTTCCAAGGCAATAAAATATGCCCGCCATAAAGAATCCCTTGGTAGCCCTGGCTGAAGTGGCTCAGTTGGTAGGGAGGGAGTCATTCTGTGTACTGAAAGGTTATTAGTTCAATTCCCTGTCAGGGCACATGCCTGGGTTACGGGCTTGATACCTGGTAGGGGGCATGCAGGAGGCAGCCAATCCATGTTTCCGCTCTTACATGAATGTTTCTCTCTCTTCCCTGTCTAAAAAATATATTATTTTTTTTTTTAAAAAGAATCCCTGGGCAGACTGTCACTATTATTTGTCTAATTGAAGATTCGAGTATGAGAGGGAGGCCAATGCTTTTCAGTTGAGACCGCAGTTTTTCTGTCTAAATTAGAGTAGTTGACGGAAGCAGGCAGAATTCCAGAATCGTGTTCCGGTATGAAGAGGACAGTAATCCTGGCAATTTTAGTGAGATGCTACTCACAGGAATTTTACAAACTTTCCAAATGCTAGTCATCTAAATGACCTGTTCTTTTGAGATTAGAATGTACACACTTTAGCTAGCTGGCTATTTCTGTGTCAGAAGTTAAATGTGGGTTTTAAATTTTTAAATTAAAAGTGCCTCTCTGTTCTCAAAGCTCCACGTGGCTCTTCCTCATCCTGCCCTTGGAGGAAAATCCAATAATTGTCCTTGGCAGTCTGACTCACGGAAGTGAAGGCACAGCCACACGTGGGCTGGGGATGCTCTCTGAGCACATACGCTTCCTGAGCCGCTTATTCAGACGCTGAGAAGTTCACCTCAGGGGAAATTCAGCCTGTTATTTTCCTGCAGGTCGTTTATTCTTAGGAGAGAGAGCTGGTATATGCCCTGTATTTTTATCATCTGCTAAAGGGCAAGTCAGACCATATCCCTGCTATTAAAGGATCAACAAGTACAGGGTGATAAAGCCCCTACAACCTAGAGATGCCCTTTCAGGCTTGTGTTCAGGGGGGCATCACACAAGCTGACTGGACATTTAGAGTCTTGGCTGTAGGTAGTGACTGACTGGTGGCTCCTCAGAGCTCGGTTTAAAAATGACGGAGAGGCAACATCTTCCAGGCAGAAGCATAATTATCCCCGAGAGAGAGAGAACTTCCCAATATACGCCAGCCTTTCAAGTGAGCAAAGGACGAGTCTCCCCAATTAAGACATCACACTTAAACAAACCAGTTTTACCAGAGGTACCGACCAAAGGATTCTCGTGAATGCAAGTCATGCTCTTCTACCTAAGCAGAGAGAGTTAGACAAAAGCGACGTACGATTCGCTGGTCAGTGTAATCCCCGCTGCTGTACGAGGTGGCCAGCGTGGAGGAGCACTTCTCGGCATACCAGGGGGACAGGCCCTGCTGCGAGGCACTGCTGATGGAGATGGTGTAGATGCTGTCGGTGTACCCATCGCAGTCACAGTTGTCTCCCTGGCGCCCCCCGTTCCCAGACGCCCAGACGAAGATGGAGCCCTTTCCTTGTCTCCCCTGAAAAGAAAAACCTGAATATATCACATCTATTATCATCTGTTGTCACACCTCAAATAAAATCCCCAACAAATACATGCTGACACAGTTATTGTGGTCTTTTCCACCTCCATCTGCTTTTCATCATGTCTTTTTCCTCAGTGCTGGAAATCTTGTGAGACTTCCTATTAGGAAGCCACGGGCCTCTGGCTCTGCCAGTCCTTTCTCTGAGCCCACTCTGGCATAGGGCAGCACTAGAGATTGCTTTCTTTTCTTTTCTTTTTTTTATGCAGACTCATAACCTGGCCCTTAGCACTTGCTCATTTTTTTTTTTCACTCTTTCCTTGCGTTATGTCACCACATTTGAATCTTTGAACTTCCTCTCCTTTCTGCTTGAATCTTCTGGCTAACTAACGGAACAGAATGAATCCGGCATTATTCAGATCTGCTTTGCAGCTGCATTGAAAGGGACTCTCCAATTGAATGGACCTCGTCAAGGCTACTCTTTCTGTGATTTTTCAGTATGTGCTCTCCGGAGCTTCTACTTTTGTTTCATCCTGTGCAGAACAAGGCCGCAGAACACTGGCAAGAATGCAAGAAGCCCAAGGCCCACATATCCACCAGGCACGTGCCGAGCGGGCGGTAGCACTCCGTTATATTTAAGCATGCATTTTCAGAGCATTTGAAAAAAGTCTGGGTGTAATTTATCTGGTGTGAAAATTCAAAGCAGCAGGAAAATGAGAAAGGACATAATCCAGAGGGTTTTTTTTCCTAGTATATGTTTTAGCCGAAACCGGTTTGGGTCAGTGAATAGAGCGTTGGTTTGCAGACTGAAAGGTCCCAGGTTTGATTCCGGGCAAGGGCTCATCCAATGTACATTGGTTGCGGGCACATCCCCGGTGGGGCGTGTGCAGGAGGCAGCTGGTCGATATTTCCATCTCTCTATCCCTCTCCCCTCCTCTCTGTAAAAAATCAATAAAAATATATTTAAAAAAATAAAATAAACTATATGTTTATTTTTAAATAAAAATATATATTAAAAATAAAATAAACTATATGTTTTAAGAGTAATGAATCTCTTTTGAATGTCAGACCCAAATGGGGAAAAATCTCTCAACCCTTATCCCTCTTGAAGAATGATTTGGCTCTCTGAAAGCATTTCAGATCGTAAGCAACTGCAAGAAACTGACAACTACTTCTTTCCATATAAGCTGTTCTTCCCTTCTCAGCATAGCCACCTCAGGTGTCGGTGCAGGTGGGCGGGCGCGAAGCATCTCACCTGTTTAATGCCATACTCAAACGCCTTCTGGGCGAGCCGGCCAGGCCCCTCCACGGTTTTCCCATCGTCGTTCGGGCCCCAGCTCGCACTGTAAATGTCCACGTGCCCAGGATTGAATCCAATTGAACTGGCTTCAATGGCATCGGTCACAATGCCATCCAGCATTCTTATGCCTGGGCAGCAAAACACACACACACAGTAAGCTGATGTCAGCATGTACATGTAGAATGGCATAATGCTCTCAGTATTTGTTTTTTTAAGAGGACTGCCAAAAGAGTCAAAAACAGGGAAACCACTGGATGTCCCAAATGCCCACGGCCTGCTGCTGACAGCACAAAAGATACAATCACTGCCTCCACAAACTTGCTTACCTGCTTTCTAGAGATAACTATGGGCTATGTAGTAGCCTGGTTAGCGTAGATTACAAAATGTCCCACCTCCCTCCACTACTCCAATAACCTAGAAATGACAGGATAGCTTTTAGAAAGAGACCCCAAACAGCCCTCCCGTGATATACCTTCTCGTGACTGCACCACGTAAGGGCTGGGGCCCAACCTGTGCCATACAGATGACTATACGGGAAACCGTGGAGCTTACAAAGGTCTAACCACAATAGGAAACTAACAAATGGGAAAAGAACTCTTGTTTCTAAGCACTGATTAAAAAGAACCCAGAGGCCATTCTTTTATGTGTTTGCTAAGAAACACTTTCAAGGAACATGCTTCCTTTTCTTCTAAATAATCTCAAGGATGAAATCATTGCCATGGATCTCGTTCCTGAGGGAGGATCGTTTTTCATCAGGAGCAGGCGGATGCGGTAGCTGCTGGTGCTTTCCTACAGGCTGCCGCCTGTCATCAGACGCATGTACTCAAGTGCCAGGAAGGCAAAAGCAATTTAGACAGATACAGGAAGCTACCTGGTTATTTCTGGCTTCAGGCTTATAATGCAACAGAGTGCACAGCCTCAGATTTTTCACACTATAATTTACAACGGAGCACAGGTAAAAGGACACGTAATTGGCACGATTCGTGAACGTTATATGTATTTTGTTTAAAAATGCATTTGGGGGTAATTTCCAGCTCCTCAATTTTGAGGTGTATGATTTTGGAGCAAGTCACTTAACTTCTCTGTACCTGAAGTTTCTTCAACTATAAAGCGGGGACAACAGCTCACATGTATTGATGATATACTATATGCGGCTGCCATTCTCCAGGCTTTAGATGTATAAACTCATCCATCCTTCCGACAGCCATTTGAGGGGGTCCTACAATGCTCCTCATTGTAGAGGTGGAGCAACGCAGGGCAGAGATGGACAGTGACTTGCTCAAGGCCACTCAGATTGAAATTGGGAAGCCAGGACTTGAGCACCTAGATGTGTCTTGTTAACTTCCAGGACTCACTGTCTATCGCGTGTTGTTGGATAAGTGATGGCCATACAGTGGATGCTTAAAAATGAAAATTAGTATACAAAAATGCACTTGGGGCGAGACTATCAAAGGGTGGAGTCATGGAAGAAAGTCCGTAGTCTTGGAATGAGAAGTCTTGTGTTTTAGCTCTACACTGCCGAAAACTGTTACCTCAAGAATCTTGCTTCTCATTCCTCCTTCATAAAATAAAGAGATCAGGTGATTCTCTCATAAACTATAGCTACTTAGTTTATTATGATTTAAAAAGGGAATTCTTTTTTCTAGGTGATTACATAATCTGTACTTCTTCATTTTTGTTAAATTAACACGGCACTTTGATGGTATTAGTGTCAAAGTAATTAGGAATGACAAAATATAAGAGTGTGCTGTATTAGGGAGAGAGATCTTATATATGCCAAGATGGGTATTTATTTTATTTATAAAAAGGAACACAGTCTCTGTGAGCTCTTTCGGATCCAGTTTCCACCACCCTTCTCCACAGGAACTGCATCAATGGCTTCTCTTGTCTTCCCACTGGGTTCCACCAACTGAGGGCAGCAGCAGGAGATTGGGGGTGAGGGGAGAGTGTGGTACTCACTCCCCTGATTCCTTCTCGTCTGGAAATAGCTTGGTGGTTGTACTCAAGGCTGTAGCTCCTGTCCCGTGATTCTCTCCTATGGCCACAGCTTTCTCTCTCCAGCTTCCGCTGACTCCTCCCACTTGCTCCTTTAGGCCTAAAGGTGGGTAACATCTGCCTACATCTGTTAGCCCTTGTTTGTTTCCTTTGCACTCTTGTAGATAGTTCTTTTATTTAATTGCCCTGATGGAACCTACCATGTTTCCCCACAAAAACACCAACTGAAACAACTAGAGATTCTAAATTCTTGCTATTGAAAAGAACCTTTGGCTTCTTATCCTTTTTATTTTTAAAAACTGTTCTTTGCCATGAAATGAAGAACTACAGAATTCAGAGGCAGGGAAATTATTTGCCTAAATTTCTTCCTCCTCTTGCTTCCTGAATAAGCACACAATAAGAAAGCCTTCTAAATCAGAACACAGAGAGAATTATATTTGTTTTAAAAGCTATTCAACATCTCAAACCCCCTCCCCATATATATTGGCTTGTAATCAGCTATCATTTTCTAGGAATCCAGATCTATTAATTCATTTGCAAATCGCACCCAAGTTCTACAGCACATTTTGTATGGAGTCCATTTCTTCCTCTGGTTGTTGAAAGCCCCCCTCCCCTCCTCATTTACAGCAGGTAATGCAAGACTCAAGTTAAAAGTGCAAAACTAGCCTGGCCGGTGTTGCTCAGTGGTTAAGAATTGACATATGAACCAGGAGGTCACAGTGTTCAACTCCTTGTCAAAGCATATGCCTCAATCGCAGTAGGGACATGCAGGAGGCAAAATCAATGATTCTATCTCATCATTAATGTTTTTCTTATGCCCTCTCACTTACTCTCTGAAATCCATTATATATATATATGTATTTTAAAGTGCAAAACTACAGGAAAGCCCCCAGCTTTACCTCCGACTTTGGAATTATATGCAACTCCGACCCCACACTTGTGATTATTGGCTTGCATGGCAATTTCTCCTGCACATCTGGTCCCGTGTCTGAAAGATTAAAAAATAGGAATTAAAAAACATAAATAAGGACAAACATTTATTCTGTACATGAATCCATGGTATATGGATATGTCAACTTTTTTGTCTGCCTTTTCTCTTGTTTCTTCCCATCAGCATTAGATGAAATACAGGTATCATATGAAGGGCATAGGCACAGGATCCATAGTATATGAGTGTATGAGTTCATATTTTAGCTTCTGCCACTAACTGGTGGTATGATTGTGGGTATCCTCAAAGGGTTGTGAGATCACATGATATACTATGTATAGAGTGCTTAGAATAGTGATTGGTACATAGTAAGAACCTAGTAAGTGAGCTATGGATACTATTATGAGCAACTCTGACACTTTTCAGGAATTGTTTGCAAATAAATCACTTCTGCCCATACTTTCTGGTAGTGAAATGGCTTCTCACTTTCTCTCGTAGGGACTCTTTTGGATTAGGTTACCCTGGACCAATCTCAGTAGGATATGATAGAACAGAGTCTTCTCCCAAGATATCCTCCTCCTCTAACCACACACCAAACTAAAACACTGAGGGTTTCATAGTACTCAGAGAAGTCTGAGATTTTAAGACACTACAGGCTAATTGGGAAACCAGGAGACTTCTACACTCTGATTGGGACCAGAGGCCTGAACAAGATGGGGCTTGCAATCAGACAGAAAGGGTAATTCATTATTTCTGAGTATTCGGAGGAGGGAAAAATCCATCTATAACCATCTCTAATTCAGACTGAAGCCCGCCCTAGTTGGTAGGGCTCAGTTGGTTGGGCATCATCCTATGCACAAAGGGTTTCTGGTTCAATTCCAGGTCAGGGCACATGCCCAAGTTGTGGGGGCTTGATCCCCCTGTTAGAGCCATACAGAAGGAAGCCAATCAATGTTCTGCTCTCACATCTATGTTTTTCTCTGGCTACCTCCCTTCCTCTCTAAAAATCTATTTAACATAAAAAAGATAATAAAACAAGACAAAGCCCACCATTAAAGCATCAGTTCTGAAAGTGTGACTTTTCTTGCCCTGACCTCAGAAGGGCCTGTAAATTAAGAGGAATTTAATGTAAATGTATTGATTTTATGACTATATTCTGGTGTGCAAGCACCAGGGAGCATTGTGAAGGCTGTTGGTGCCTTGGAGGAGCTGTTGACCAGATATGCTGAGACAGAGGAAAAGAGAAGAAGGGTTAGTTAGTGCTGAGCAACTTGGTCAGCCAGCTACTTTTATAACCTATGACCCTAGGCATCTATTCATTTTGCCTGGTAAGAAATATATAAATCCAAAATTAGCTGGGTAATCCAAAATGATTCTGTTTCACTCATCTCTTTTTCTTAAAGTACCAGAGATGATTTCCCACTAAATGATAGTCCTGCTTCTTTTGCGTATTGGCTAAGAATCCTGCATCAGAACAATGTAATTATCCTTAATTCAAGGTCTCCCCTAGTGCAGCAATATCTGCTGCTTTTTTGCCTCCTTGAATTTTCCCCTTTTTGGAAAGTGGCCCTCCCCTCACTCCTTGTGATTCTTTCTCTCTCACGAGGCTCCTTCTCCCAGACAAGCTTTCGATTAATGCAGACTATAAAGAGAATTCTATTCTTTCTTCAGAATCTTCAGCTTTAGGCTCCATCTGAGCCACGTGGATCTTGTTGCTAGGCAAGATTCTATTGAGAATGAAACTGTGAGGTGAGCAGCACTAGGAGATGGAGACAACGTATTTGGTGTCTTGATGGCACATTACTTGAGCTCCTAGATCTTGCAATGCTTGAAGCTAAAGCATCCCTTGGGTGAAATTATTTCTTTAATTGGATATTATTTAATCTTTGAATTAGGATTTTGTCCTGAAAACTCTGAGCTTGCCACTGGAACTATCCTGACCACCATACCCATTTTCTAAGAAATGTGTTCACATTGAATACATAGAAGGTGCCTTGTTTGATGAATTAGCCCTCTTTGCCTTTCTACAAGGAGAAATCCAGTTGTCATCATCCAGGAAATCTATGCCCAACAGTCTCCACTGCCTATATTTATATTTAAATAGTATGGGAGACAGGGCCCAGGACAGAAAAATCTCTCATCTGAGCCAACAGAATCAGCCTGTCTGAAAACATCCCTAGCATTGCACACCTGTCCTATAAATGATGCAATGTGACAGGACCTATTAGTTATCTCTCCGTACACACTGAGGACTATTTTCCTGAAAGGAGTAGTAGGATCATGCTACAAATAGGGGTTAGCATTTTTTTCCTCCACTTATCCTCAGTTCCCACTTGATCCTGTGAAAAAGAAGGAAGACTTTATCAAAGTGATTCTACATCATTCTTTATAGACCTTTTCTCTTTCCTTAGATCAGGCTCTGAGGTAAAATAACCCTCTGTTATCTTAGAACTATGGTAGCAACTGACACTTAAACAAATTGACTTTTAGAAAAATATTCCACAAGATAGTTTAAAGACTACTATTATACTGGTTAAAATATCCTTGTCACATATGTTACTTAACTGGAATCTGTAATTGGTATAGAAATATGACTACAGATTCATGCCAGCTTAATAGTAAGAGTTACCTGCACCTTTAAGACTTTATTACTTAGTGATTCCTCATTTGATTTGCAAAGGAGAATTCAAATGCAGCTTCTATCAATCTTATTTATATATTACTTGAGCTTTTGGATCTTGAACTGCTTAAAGCTAGAGCATCCCTGGGGTTAAATTGTTTTTTAATCTCCACATTACTTAATCTCTGAGTTATAGCAGCAACACAGATAGTTTGGTGCCATAATGCCCTGTAATTGGGTGACAATAGATCTCAAACTGTTATACGGCCAAGATAACATAGGGCATTCATTTTCCAAACCTGAGGGATTTATTTCTGACAACATGATTGAATGATAACTATTTTTTATGATATCCTCTGATAAATGATGAGGATGCTACATTTTTGGTTCATAGTCAAAAGGATCCCAAGAGATAGTTGCTTATTGTATTATTTTCAGATAGTAGATTCTGAACTGGCTCAGAAAATTGACTTGTCTCTGCTATTTCCTTTCACATGATAATATTCTTGTCATGCTGATTTCTCACTGAAAAGAGTCCTATCTTAGTTGTTAAATGAGAAGCTTTAATCATCATCACCATTACAGCAAATACAACTTTTTTTTTTCTGTCGCAGGCACTATGCAAGCCAATTACATATATAAGCTCATTTAATCCCCACCGTAACCCAATAAAATAGATACTACTACTACTATTATCCCTTTTTAATAGGTGATAAAACTGAGGCAAAAGAAGTTAAATAATTTACTGAGTCACTTAACTGCTAAGTGGCAGATCTAATACTTGATCTCAATCTAGCTGCAAAGTCTGTACTTAACTGTTTGGCTACTCTACAATAACTGTGTATTATGCGGGAGAGCCAGGCTATGCTCTGAAGTTCAGAGTTTTCAGGACAAAATAAGTACCTTTATATGGGCTACTTCCTTATGGGCCTTTGGAGCTTTGTGAGTTGGAAGAATCTGTAATAATAAAAGTGTAATATGCAAATCGCACGACCTAACAGCAGAACAACTGTCCAGATGACCTTCTGGACGACCACACTATGACACACACTGGCACCAGGCCATCCAGGGTGCGATGTGGTCGGAGGGGCCCCCACCATCACCCCATAATCACCCCGAAGAGGGAGGCTCAACCACCCTCTGTGTGGAGATCAATGGAGGAGGGGGGGTCTCTGTGATTGATTGCCCCAAAGAGGGAGGCCCAGGCTACCTGGCTGGGGGCCACAGAGGGAGGCCCAGGCCGTTCAACTGGTGGGACTGCAGCGGATGGGTGGGACCTCCCTTTGTGGGGTGATAGATCTGGGTGTCCCGTGATCGATCACCCCACAGAGGGAGGCCCCGGCCAGCCAAGAGATCGCACCCCATGCCTGTCACCTGCAGAGGGAGGTGACCAGTGGTGGGAGAAGGTGGGCAGCACCATACAGATGGCAAGCAGTGGCAGTGGTGGGGGCAGGGCCAGCCCCAATAAGTCCCAATCACCAGCCAGGCCTAAGGACCCTTCCTGGGGAGTCCCAGATTGCAAAAGGGTGCAGGCTGGGCTGAGGGACACCCCCACACACACCTTGTGCACAAATTTCATGTACTGGGCCCCTAATTATATCATAAATACTGTGTTTATTATAAACTAGAGGCCTGGTGCACAAAATTTGTACACAGGGGCAAGGGAGCCCCACCTGCACCCTCTCCAATCTGGGACCCCTTGAGGGATATCCTACTACCCATTTAGGCATGATCCCACCAGACATCCCTCTCACAATCCAGAACTTCTGGCTCCCAACTGCTCGCCTGCCTGCCTTCCTGATTGCCCCTAACTGCTTCTGCCTGCCAGCCTGATCACCCCCTAACCACTCCCATGCCATCCTGATTGATGTCTAGCTGCTACCCTGCCAGCTCATTTGCCCTCAACTTCCCCCCTCTGCCAGCCTGGTAACCCCTAACTGCCCTCCCCTGCAGGATTAATCACCTTCAACTGCCCTCCCTTACAGGCCTGCTCTCTCCCAACTGCCCTTCCATGTTACCACTACTGCTGCTGCTGGTACCGGTAGAATGTACAATCCAACATTTATAAATATTGATCTTATGAAAAATTTCTTGTTCCCTGCCACAGATGCAGGTTTATAGTCTCTGGCTTCCTTTGTGGTGGCCATCTTGTGTCCACATAGGGGCAGGATCTTTGACCACATGGGGACAGCCATCTTGTGTGGTGGAGTGATGGTCAATTTGCATATTATTCTTTTATTAGATAGTATAGAGGCCTGGTGCACAGGTGGGGACTGGCTGGTTTGCCCTGAAGGGTGTCCCAGATCAGGGTGGGGGTTCCCTTGGGGCATGGGGTGGCCTGGGTGAGAGGCCTGTGGTGGTTTGCAGGCTGGCCACATCTCCCAGTGACCCCAGCGGAGGCCCTAGTATCTGGGATATATTTACTTTCTACAATTGAAACTTTATAGCCTGGAGCCGAGCAAAGCCTCCTGCTTGCTCCTTGGCAGCAGAAGTTTCTGTTTGGATTTGTTTACCTTCTATAATTGAAACTTTGTAGCTTTGAGTGGAGGCTTAGGCCTGGCAAGGGCAGGTGGAAAGCTTGGCTTCCTCCGTTGCCAGGGAAATGCCTCCCTCCTGCTCTCTGTGTCTATAGCCATCTTGGTTGGGTTTATTTGCATACTCGCTCTGATTGGCTGGTGGGCATGACTTGTGGGCATGACTTATGGAGTGGAGTGATGGTTAATTTGCATACTACTCTTTTATTAGGTAGGATACTGTAATGTGGTATTTCCTCTTGTGGGGGAAAAATAGAGGGAAATCTGTAATCCTCTTCTCATGAGTAGAAAAACTCGAGAATATCATTTTATTAAGTATTCACCTATCACACAGCCATCAACAACATTGGATCATGGGGCCAGATCCAGAGTACACTGCTTGGGGAGGAGGCAACACCTCCAGTTAACAGTCTCCTCTACTGCACCCATGTGACTGCTGGCATATTTCCTCTTACTCTTGACTAAGAGGGTGAGGTGAGAGTTGTCATTTTTACTAAATTCCAAGAAGGGCACTTCTTTCATCTAAGCACTTATTGCCATTTCCTTAGGAAGTTCCTTTCAGAGGGCAAGGAAGTGATGCCTTGTCACCCACTTTAGGAGAAAAAATAAAAAATAGAGGCAGAGAGGTAATGACCTTGTCACTCTCAATACTGGTAATGAGCAAAGTCATGACAACCAGCCAGACTAATATCACAAGGTAATGTCTCAATAGAGCTGATGTTCCTCCTGGTCCTGCACTGCCCCGACTCAGAAAATGGCAGAAAATTTACCTGGGAACCCTGCTGTGAGTTCTGGAAACATCTCACTTTCCACCAAGGACACTCCCTCACTCGTCTTGTTGTATTGTTACTGGAATGTTCTAACCTCTCATGGGTGTTTGCAGTTAACCCCTTTAAGAAATCAACCCTAGAAGAAGTAAGTGGTACTGAAAGAAGCAGTATCTTGGAACCTTCCCCAATCCTCCTCTTTTCCCCAGGAGGAAATAGACACCCAGAAGTTGAAGCCAAGTCCATGAGCCCCAGCCTCCATTACTGGGTTTTGTCAGCCTCTGGAGGGGAAACAACTCAAAGAAACAACTTTAGGTCAAAATTATTGCATCAACCACATTGGAATTTTGAGAGAGAATAAGGGATAAGGAAAGTGAAAGTGAGAGAGAGGAGAGAGACCTTGATTGACCTGAGTTGGATAACAGTCCAAGAGAGAGAAAGCCACATGAAGAGAAGAGGGAAGTACTTTATGGGACATCCACAAAGCTTTTTGTGACTTGCTCTTTCCATTCCCACTTGTAACAGCAAGCCCTAATTTGGCCTTGGCTTGATCTGTTTTGGTGTAAGAAGAAGCATATAGAGAAAAGTGTGAATGACTTCTTGAAGTCTATGACATATATCATTATGCTGAAAGGTGAGTTCACACATGGACATCAACACTTGAGGCCACATGCCTGGAGGGTGAAGTTTCTTTGGGGTAGGAAAGAAGTTTAAACTTCCTTTGAGTCTTTACTTGGCTCCCTGCTTTGGCAGGTCAGCTCTTGGCTGCTCTCATCACCCTGTAGCTGCTATGGATAGTCCATTTAGGAGTCAGAAGATATCCTCTTTTTCCTTCTTAACTTTAGAATGTCCAGCAGGAGCTTCTGAAACAGGGTGCTAAATAATCCAATGCCCCAGAGGCTGTGCTGAATTTGATGACCATGCCTCAAGGTACTTTTCTCTTGTCTGATGTCTGGCCCTGCTCTTCTGAATAAACTGGTGAGCATTTGTTGTGGCCACTATAGGAAGCTTTGGGGATTTATTATCTTGGGCATCTATATTTTTTTTTCATGACTAACATCAAGCATGTTTCTAATATGGGAAGATTATTAGAGGAATAGGGAACATGGGTGGGCTAAACATTTTTACTCTTTATTCCCCCAAGCATTCTTTCTAAAGCTATAACTATTCAGTAACATTTTGGGGGAGTATCTTTATAATAAAAGGGTAATATGCAAAGTGACCCTAGGGCAGAATGACAGGGAACAACCGGTTGCTATAATGCACACTGACCACCAGGGGGCAGACCCTCAACACAGAAACTGCCCCATGGTGGTCAGTGTGCTTCCACAGGGGGAGCCCCACTCAGCCACAAGCTGGGCTGATGGCTGCAAGCACAGTGGCAGTGGCAGTGGCAATGGCAGTGGCAGGAGTCTATCCCACCTCCTCAGCAGAGCTAAGAATATCCAACTGTGGCTTAGGCTCCATCCCCCAGGGAGTAGGCCTAAGCCAGCAGGTGGACATCCCCCATGAGGTCCCAGACTGCAAGTAGGCTCAGGCTGGGCTAAGGGGTCCCCCTCCTCACCTACCCCCTCACCCCCCAAGCATGAATTTTTGTGCACCAGGCCTCTAGTTTTATAATATAAGAATAAATTTTAATTGGAATATGGTTTTATAAGCTAAAAGGAATATTAAAAGAGAAGTTTGGGTTTCTGTTTTAAAAGCAGCACAATATTGTGGTATGGATAGTGTGCATGAATAGTTCTGAAAGCTCAAATAAAGGCACTTTAAAGTACTACACCTCCGCCCCCCACCCCCCTAGCAAATCCTCCTTTACTCACTTGTTCTCGTTTGTGGGGTCATATCGAGGAAATGGATCATGGTCATTATCATTAAAATCATAGCTAGCTTCCGGATCCTGAAAAGACAACAAAATAACACTGTAGCATCATAAAAAAATGACATGGCACTTTCCAAGCCTTCTACCCCTACCCCCTTTCCAGTCTGGCTGACAGCTTGAAAGCCTGCATTTCAGAGTTTCTGGCCCAGTGGTTGATCATGTGTTAGACCCATAAACCAGGAAGAGACAGAAAAGCAAGCCAGTATCCAGTTCTCAGTGAATGTTGCCAAACCAATAGCTCACGGACACTCATAGGATATGAAAACCGGAGGAATCAGTTCAGTTTAATTCAACCACCTCATTTCCCAGACGAGAAAGTTGAGGTCCAGAGAAGTTGAATGGCGTAACTCAGCAACAGAGCAAGTTAGCCACACCATGCCACTCACTCCTCTCTCTTACGAATACAGGTGGAAAAGGGTGGGTCAGGTTTACAGCCATCTCTCTCCACTTCCCCAGGTATACCAAGTGAACATGTAGTTTAACTCAACAGGGTGTGCTTGAAATTCAAGACAAACTTCCAGGTTCCACCCTCTTCTCAACCAGATGGCTGCACTTAAACATCTCCCACTAGGAATTCTATCACCACTACTGCCAGTTCTCCATATTTTCATATCCTTTCATAATTCCTACTTTCTGCTAATCTTTATCTCTTCTTTTCCTTCCCCACTCCTCCCCTTTGCTCTTTAGGTGTGGAATGCAGCTGAGCGAAAAGGATAAACGAAAGACAAGAGACCATGTTAACAATGAAGCACTGATCTAAATAAAGGCCTAAGCTATTATGGAAAGCTTCATAAACAATTAAGTAAATGCTTTTCATTTACTTTTTTCCCCACTTCGTACAGGCTTTCTTTTCTCAGCCTGTCCTTTTTGCACTGTATGATGCACACATTGAATTTGCACGGAAGCCATCCTATTCACATAGCTTCACAGCGTGAGAGATGCTGACTCATGAGGGAGGTGAAGAGGAAGACTGTGAAAATGATCTTGGGCATCAGGCTTGATTTGATTGCTTTAAGGTCACCTGTACTGAATGGCATGGAGTGTGAATGACTTTTAATCATTTACTTGGTGTGGGTGCCTTTTCCCACCCCCAGTACATAAGATTTTGTACAGCCCTTAGCTCCATTAAATTCTTTCGATGTCCCCTGATACAGTAAATGCATGTGGGCTGCCAGGGAGGGGAAGGAAATGGCAAAACCTTGTCCCATCATTCCCTGGGCCAACATCTGAGCAGCTTCCTGTTGGAGGGAAGGAAAGCCCTAACTGTGTGTCTTTGTAGACAGCTCCCAGACTCACATAATTGGCACGGATGTCTGTGTGATTCCACTCCAAGCCATCATCCAGTACAGTGATAACAACTCCTTTGCCAGTGATGCCTTTTTGCCAAACAGGTATCACATGGAGATCCAGCTTGGGCAGGAATGCAGCCATCCTAGTATCTTGCTGGTGAAGAAACACAAGGAAGCATTGGTAAAGGCATGATTTCCTTGCTACAAAATGGTAACTGAAGCCACAGTCTTTGTTTTTCCTGAAGTCACTCTCCTTTTTAGAAGAGGGCAATTAGGTGAAATATAAACAAAGTTGAGGGTAGGGTCCAGTGAATCATCAGAGGGCTGCTCTTTCCAGTTGTTCCAATGGAAAATCACTCCAAAGAATGAATCACCCCGTGCCCTTCTCTTTGAGCTTCATGGCTTCAGAGAAGACATTTGTCCCTAACTTTCTTTAATTTATAATGACATGTTCCAGCCTTTCCTCTACCTAAGCTTTATCTGATAGCCCATGTTTCTGTCTCCCCCAAATCCTAAGCTTCTTTTGCCACAACGAACCTACTTTATATTGTCTTGTTCACAGTCATTTGTGTATGTTCTTTATAACTTTTTAAAAAGGAAAAAGCAGAACTGAGAATGGCCAGGATGTTGTGGTCTCACCAGGACTTGTGGTCTCAACAGGATGTTGTGGTCTCACCAGATTGTTGGCTAAAGCCGGGGAAGAAGGTCTCTACGTCAGGCACAAGAACAATCATAGAATGTGGTTGTTAGAGTAGGGCCTCTGGAGCTCTGCATTATGAGCCACTAGTAACCAAGTGACTTTGGCAAGTTATTCAACTTGCTAGTGTCTCTACTTCTTCGTCTGTTAAATGGGCAGAATTGCTACTGGTTATATATCTACAACATAATGTTATTGTAAAAATTAAGTGAGTTAACTCATGTCAAATAGTATAGAATAGTAACATTTGGGCACATAGTAAATGCACAAATGTTAGCTAATGAGACTCTTTTTCAATGAGCAAGTAATGCTTAGGTTAAGAGGAGGTCAAAAGGAGTTGATCCCTTTTGTGTTCCATTATGCAACAAGAATGTCTAAGCCTCAGCTTATGACCATCATAGAAATTTATCTTTTGTAATATTCTTAACATATACTACTACTCTGGAGGCTTTATACTACAACAGAAGGGAGAGCACTTTGTAGGCTAGCAACACCCACAAACCAATAAGGATTTGGTAACTATCTTAAAGGTAGAATGGTTTGCAAAACTGGGCATCTGCGAATAAATATCTTTTATCTTTCCTTGTACTCCTCACCTTGTTCAAAAATTCTCACCTGTAAGCATGTAAAAATTGTCACTCAGAGGCTTATATATGGAATCATGTTTACTATATTCTTTGAGTGATGGTTCTCAAGAATAACTTTAACCAAATGTGTTTTTTTTTTTTTTTTTGCTTTAATACTGTTTTGGAACCCCTAATTTGCAACATATGATTCTAATGCACTTACTCCAGATAAGCTTAAGAAGACATGAAAGCAGCCCTAGCCGGTTTTGCTCAGTGGATAGAGCGTCGGCCTGCAGACTGAAGGGTCCCAGGTTTGATTCCAGTCAGGGGCACATGCCCAGGTTGCAGGCTTGATACCCAATGGGGGATGTGCAGGAGACAGCCAATCAATGATTCCCTATCATCATTGATGTTTCTTAACTCTCTCTCCCTCTCCCTCTTTGAAATCAATAAAAATGTATTAAAAAATTGAAAAAGAAGATACGAGGATAACGCGCCCCCCCCCCCCACCATAGCAGCTAAAGATATGTGTTTCAATTACTCTCACCTAGTAAAACAGACGATCCAGGTCACAGAAGGTCCGATTAGCCCTGATCTCCAAATAACATAGCCCTCTGCTGAATTCTCCATCATTAGAACAAATCTGTTGTGCAGATGTAATACAATAAATAATGAGGGTCCTACACAGTCCTGCTGGTGCTTACCAAGTACCACTGCTGCTCCCACATCGGGTCATTGAAGAGATTATCTGCTGATTCTCTCAGAACTGAACGTTTACTTCTCTCCTTTCCATACTGTTGTTCAGCCCATATAACCTACAAGGAGTTTTATAGCAAAAAAAAAAAATTTAAAAATTAACAGCCAAATAGCCACCTCTGTGTAATCATCTTTCCTCTAACTAGGCCTAATACCCTTCCCACCAGAGTTTAGGCAGCTCCACAATGTTTATACTTAACTACAGATCAAACTGGCAGCTCAGTGAGAAAGATTTGCCCACTGGGGAGATGAACATTTCCTCTATTACAGTCAAGTGAACCTTTAGGCAGAGGAGAAGTGATGATTGCCTCAAATTATTTACACTGTGATTACAGTGGGAGTAAAAGTTCAGCCTGCTTTCATCAGCAAATGGGCCATAATACCCATGTTTTATATTGAGGTTCCAGGACTCTGTAGGTGAAAATTTGTTCATGTTCATGAAATGAGTCAACAGACTAAGAGATCCCAGAGACTGTTTTTATAATGCTCTTAGAGCTTAATTTCTCTGCCATTACACACAAAAAGGTAGAAATAGCAAATGTTACACAAGACAAGGAAGGTGCTATGTCTTTGCAAATCTGGCTCCCTGGGCTTCAGCCTCCTCCTTAAGAATATTTAATATAAAAAAAAAACAGATCCAGAGCGATGAATGAGCACTGCTGACCATGCACACTTACCATTAATTTAGTCTCATGTATTATGCAAAGAGATCTGACAGTACAAAAATTACCTGCCCCACATTTATGGCATAATCCTATTATACTTGAGGTCCTCAGAGGGAGAGGGGCTGCCTTGTGGCTATATTCTTTAGCAGATAATATCCTGCTCTTACTTTGCTGGGCAACGAGACTGTTTCCTACCCAAAGCATGTCCTCCTCTCTGTTGCAACCGTGATGACAGCCCAGGGTTTGTTGGGATATCGTTAATGTGAGGATACTTATGAGTCATCCAAAAATAAAAACTAAAAAGTAATTTGCAACTGAAGAATAAAACTATCCACTAAGACTGAATTTTCAATTAGAAAATATGCTGCAGACCTATTATAGATATTGGAGGGACTTGAGAGCTAGAAATTAGTCAGTATAATTTATTTTTAAAGTGCCTATATTTTCAAGCTTAATTATTTGGCTTAAAATACTCACTGCTTCGAATATACTGCCTGTCTCTGAGTTGGTCTTTGAAAGCTGGCTGCTAAGGAATAAGAACTATTTTTTTGAGGAAGAAAGTAACTTGTAGTTGGAGATTTGTTTAACAGCCTTCTAAAGATAGAGGGTTGCTGCATTTCAGAGGGCTAATTTGAAAGGATATTATTCCCCATCAAAAAAAAAAAAAAAAGGCAAGCTGAAACCGGTTTGGCTCAGTGGATAGAGCGTCAGTCTGTGGACTGAAGGGTCCCAGGCTCAATTTCGGTCAAGGGCATGTACATTGGTTGCAGGCACATCCCCAGTAGGGGGTGTGCAGGAGGCAGCTGGTCGATGTTTCTCTCTCATTAATTTTCTAGCTCTCTATCCTTCCCCCTTCCTCTCTGTGGAAAATCAATAAAATATATTTTTTTTAAAGAAAAAAAAGGCAACAAAATGACGAAAGCAATTTTTTAAATGGAATATAAAAAGAGGCACTCTGACATTCAATTGTTGGAAACTGTTGTGATCAGTGTCACTGACTGAAGATGCCTTATTAATCTCTATAAGAGCAAACCATGTCGAACAGAATAAAATGGTGCTCTTACTATTACGTGTATAATAAGTATTATGCACTTAATTTTGTAAATAATCCTTTTGATTTGGGAAGAGCATTATAGATCACTTAGTCCACCCATCCTCTCAAACTTCTATGGGTTCTGGGATTTTTCCTACAATTAAATTATTCTGGAGATAATTTTATAGGACCATACAGACTCACTTCTTATGAAGTGATGTTAGAGAGTACATCCTTAGCTCTTCTTCATTACTCCTTGAGATGTCTCCCCTAAATCAACTATTAAGGAAATATCTAAAGAATGGAAGTGGTGCATCTGTTCATTTTAGTAACATTATTTTAAGTAATAATAACAGCTAGGGATGCTCCACTCTATCCAGTTTTCTCCTCTGAAGAGGAGGAGGGAGGTCAGTTTGATTTCCTTGTGTATTGCTGCCAGGCATACTTTTAATACACAAGGAAGTCTCTCTCTCTTGTTTTGCCCAAGAACTAAGCTTAACCAGAGTCCTGGAATGTGTCCTCCTTCCCAGAGCCCACAGATAATAAGCTGTCTGTTTGGAGATGGTGAAGGAAAGTCTTCTCTGGACAAGAAACTTTTAAAGTAGTGTTCTGGGTTCTGATTTGATCTCCCACTTCTAGCCATTAATGCCTGTAAAAGCCAGCAATGGGTGTGTATGAGCTGTGTGCCTCTGTCTGTGGTCCTGAGATAGCATTCTTTGTCAGGGTGTGGTTGCATTTTACATTAGAACAGTAGTAACCCAGATCCAATTATTCCCTACCCTCATAAACTGTCTTACTATTTTCCTAAATTTTTAAATACTCACCCAAGGATATGCTGCTATTGATTTGTTTTTGTTGTTTTTTTGAGAGAGAGAAGAAGGGGTGGCAGAGAGAGAGGGAGGGAGAGAGAGAGAGAGAGACCCTCCTGTACAAGCTCTAACTGGAGATTGAACAGAAATCTAGACATGTGCCCTGATGGAGAATTGAACCCACAATCCTTTGGCACATGGGATAACCCTCCAACCAACTGAACTATCTGGCCAAGGTTGTCTTATTCTCTTTTTATAATTCTATTAGTTGCAGAACAAATGAAAAAGCAAATTATTTCACAGGGTTTATGAATTCCATATACTTTCAGCAGTTGTTTCACCTTCCTTTCACTTGCACATTCTTTTCTAGGAAGTTGAAAGTTTGTGTTCTGTCTCTCACAAAACTTTTGTAAGTCACTAGATTGTCCTAGGCAACAGAAATCATGTGTACAGATATTAGCCTAGACAGGATAAGTTTCCATCAGTATGCACATTTTTGAGAAAAGGCAACATTGTATATGCAAACTGCAATATTCCCAATATAGTTAACATTTCTATTAATGTTTGCTGACCTTAAAACAGACTTCAAAACTTAATAATTATATTATACATACATTCAGATTATCCCCATATTATTTATATATATTCATTCTACACATTTCATGCTGTTGCCTAATCATTGACTATGTATTTAAATCAGGTTAAAAAGAGATAACAAGTTTTGTATCAAACAATATAATACTTGGGAAAACATTTACTTATGAGACATAGATTTAAAGCTCCCTCATAAATACTAGTTTCCTATACAACCAAACTAAATAGAAATGGCAGGATGCCATTTTCAATTACAGTGAAATGTTATTCAAAGCAAGGCTCATATATTTCTTTGGCATCCCCACATCAGATATTGAAGTGCTTGGTACATAACAGGCATAACATAAAAGGTTGTTGATTGATTGTATTGTCAAACATTTTAATTAGTGCTGCCACTTTATTTTCAATATTTACTTTCATGCCTTTATATTGGACTTGTGAGCTTGTGTGTGTGTGTGTGTGTGTGTGTGTGTGTGTAATTTAGATAATTCAATTCAATCCAATCCAGTTATTATGTATAATTTCTACAACCCTGTGGAAATAAACACCACAGATGAATAATTGTGATCGTAATAAAGAAGAATCACATTTGCAAAGGGCTTTTGCTCTTGTGGGCAATCATATAGAGAGCAGATTAAGTCAGGTTGTTTTGAAGACAAATGCACAACACTTACCCGATCATCATCAGATAGTCTCTTAGTGATATGAAGGGCACTCCTTCGAGACCTCCGGGGGTGGTTTTTATGTCTGAATAAGTAATGATTTTCGAGTGATCCGATCTATAAAAGAAAATAAATTAAAAATAAAATCCACTTTTCAAAATAAATATATGGAGGCAGTTGAAACCAAGCTAAATTAGAGACAGCTTTTATTAAGCCCATTCCTTGTACATGAAGTTGACTGATTTTTTCATGAAGAAGATACTGTTAGAAGCCATGCCTCTCTGGTTAGTGAGTTGAGTGAGATGAACCTGGTGAAGTTATCACTTGGGCTCCCAGTATACTTGAGGGCTGAGGTGCTTCTGTGTCACACATTTCAAAGGAACGCCATTTGTTTTTCTATGAAACAATATTGTATAATTGGGTAGACATTTCTTTTTTAAAAACCCATTTTATCAAATTCATCCTTTCAGAGAACAATAATCTGTGGAAAGCAAGCAAACCCTTTATATACTACATATGGTCAGTGACACATTCTCTTGCAACAATTTGTTGTTATCAAATATAGCCATTTGACTCCATAGTGATAACTGTTACAAGCTACTAGTAGTGACCACTAGACTTTCCACTAGTTTACGTCTTTGGGGGAAAAGCCAACATGCCACATTTAGGGCAGGTGTCAACTCCCCTGGGTGACTGTCAATACCTTTGGTTCACTTAGAACTGTGTTCATTATTCTTTTAAGCTAGTGTCCCTTTATTCAAAACAGTACTTAATTTGAAGCGAACAAATTCGCTAGATACCCTGTATTTCTTTTTAAATTAAGAGACAAATAACTGGCAATGGGTTGTTTCAGAAGAACTGTATTCTTTAACTTGGTGGTTCTCAATACCTAGATGATTTTTAAAAATCCTCATCCAAAGACATGCTTATTGATTTTAGAGAGGTGGAAGGAAGGGAGGGAGGAAGGGAGGTGGGGGAGAGGATGAATATCAATTGGTTGCTCTGATTGGGGATAGAACCTGAAACCCAGGTATGTGTCTTGACCAGGAATCAAACCCATAACCTTTTGGTTTATGAGAGGACACTCCAAACAACTGAGCCATACCAGCCAGGGTATCACCTAGACATTTTTTAAATAGAGATCCTTAGGCCCTGTTCAAAGCCTAAACTTCAGGGAGTAAATCTATTATAAGTTCTAGATTGAGTTGGGGAGGAATAACAGTAGCTATAGGAAAGATCACCAATGCTTATCTCTATTTCTGCTATTAAACTGGTTTTGTTCACCCCACAATCCTGAGACCTGAAGGAGCTCAGCTAATTTATTGAAATCAGAGGGAGAAATGAGCAGAACCTAGAAAGCATTATTAGTTTTTTACAAAGAATTGTTATGCTTTAGACATTTGTTAGTAATGCCACTTTAACTGAAGATGGTTAGAGAAAATACAGCATATGCAAATCATGTGTAAATATAGTTTTTCCTACTATTTTTTAAAGCTTGTAACTATGCCATTCCTTCCTTGAGGATCCCACCAAGAATTCTGATTTATCGTTTTGTTTTGTTTTTAGTTTTGGTATTTGTGAATTTGAAAGGCAATTCCTATCATGAATGGTCCAGGTTTGGATGTATGCCCAGGGCTAACAGGTGAAAAAAAGGAAGAGGGATTATCTTTTTCTCTCTCCCACAATCTCCTTTCACAGTTACAGTGTTAATTAGCTGTCCAAAGGTTATAGGATTAAGCCGAGTCTGCCCCCCAACCTTATAGGACACTCAAGATCTCCATCATGCCCCCTGATACACACCAGTACTGTTCCGCTCACTCCACACTCACTCACTCAAATACAATTCCTTACAGTTTCCAAATCACTACTAAGCAGCTTTCTTTGTATCTCCGTTTCCCACAAGCGGTTTTCCATGTCTGGAGTGCCTCTCCAACCTCACCAGGCTTTCCTGTCAGACTTTGACTTCTTCCTAAACACCGTGCACCTGTTCCCTCCTTCGTGCCTTCCTCTTTCACCCCTCCCTGAGTCCCTTGCCACTTCGATCCACAAAGATGTGGACTCTGGGTACAGCTATTACTACACCAATGACGTGCCACTAACAACCATTTGTTTCTAAACCAGTCTCCTCTAGACTCTTGACTTTTTGGAAGTCTTTTCCTCCTAGTCCTCAGCCCCTAAACAGGGAGCCTGGCACAGAATAAGGTGTGAACAAAAGCAAAAGTTTGGGTCTGCTGCTGGGACACAGGGAAGTCGATCTGTGTACCGGCTTCTCTGCTGGGCATGTCAAAGGCAGTGTTTGGCTCATGAAGTGGGAGAACGAAGCTTCTGGCGAAGGGAAGGCCTGTTCCCCACTGGATTCGCTGTACGGCGCAGCCTCCGCCCACGAAGATTACTCATCTGTGACTTCGGGCACCGCTCTCCCACCACCTCCAGAAAAAAAAAAAAAAAACCCGCGCCAAAATGTTTTACAACTCTCTCCTCCTCTGCTCGACTCCCAAGAGGCGAGGGCTTGATTCTAAGCCAAGGAACACTTAAGATTCGAACTCTCATCCCGGGGTTTTCTCCCCTGAATTACGCAGCTGAGCAGCCCATCCTGTTCCCCTCACTCCCCACCCCCCAAGCCCACCCTCCTCCTGCCTTAAAGCTCCCTCCCCGCCCCGAGCTATTAACACAGCCCTCACTCCGAGGCAAGTTTCCCTCACAGGCTGGAACCCCCGGGGATGATGCTCTTATGCATCTGGCTGAGAACAAGAAAGAAAGAAATCCTGTCTCCGCAGTCAGCTTTGAAGGTGGGGGGCAGGAGTGCTGCTGACCAAGCAAAGTTGGGAAGCTCGGACTTTGCAAGTTTTCGGGGAATTCCCCGGTCGGTCGTGAGCAGTTGGTCCATATCTTTGACCCATCTCTCCTCCCCTCCCTCGCCAGCTCCCCAGGCCCCCTAGCGCCCGACCCCCCAGCCTCTGGATCGCTAGTCGCGGCTACCGGTGCTCTCCCCACGCCCCGGACGCGCCCCCAAAGGCTTCCTCGGACCCCTCCAAGCCCCCCCATTTGGCCCCTTGCAGCAGGACGCGGGTCTGATGCTGCCATATTGAAAGGAAGGAAACAGCCGGCTCCTGACGCAGGCTGGCGGCGTCCCGGGGGACGGAGCGCGCTGCCTCTCCCTCTCCCTCTCCCTCCCGGGGGCGCTTTGCTGGGAAGAGCTTGCGTGCATCTCAAGTTCGGTGAGTAAGTGTGGAGGGATTTTTTTCTTTCTTTCTTCAAACCGTGCGGGAACGGATTTCAGTTCCCGAGCGCGGGCAGCAAGCAAGAAAAAGCAAGCAAGAATAAGCTCTCCCCAGCTGCAGCGGCGCCTCCGTTCAGCCTGGCTGCGCCCAGCCCAAACAATAAATAATGCAAGCGTTTTCGCTCCCAGCCCGCGGGGGCGGGAGCTGGGGAAGCTCCCAGCTCTTTGCCGCCGGGGCTCAGGAGTGTGCCACCCCGGGGCTCACTCTCGGGAGATGGGCGCTTCCGTCCCCGCCCGTCCCCTGGGACCCCAGAAAGTTTCTTGAGAAGTGCCAACTCTTACCTGACCCAGAAGGTCATAGCCCAGCTCTTCAGCTATGGCCGAGGCTGCCTCCGGTCCCCCGGGGATCTCCGCTGCCCATTCGTTCACAAACTGCCTCTTCGCCTTCACGCTGCTCCATGCACACCAGGCGCAAAAGAGAGCGAAAGCTGTGCACCGCAGAGTCCAGGCTCCTCGCTGCATGGCTCGCACGCACGCACGCCCGCGGCCACAGAAGTGGGAGGCAGGAGCGGGGAAGAAGCAAGACAGGAGGAAAGCCGGAGCGATTCGCTCTTTCCACGCTCAGGCTCTGGACCCCTTCTCGCCCCGGCTGCTCTGCTGTGCGAGGGAAGAGTGGATGTGGACTCGAGGAGGAGAGGCTGGGCGGTGGCGAGCGCCGAGTGCAGTTCTTTCGTCTCCGGCTGAGTGGAGCCCCAGCCCTTCCCCGCTGGAATGGAAATGAGTGTTTACACGTCAAATCTACGAAAGCCATCTCTTGACGTCAGATCTACCTGGACTCAGATCTAGATGGTATTCCTGGCGGGGTGGAGAAGAGGCTAAAATAAGCAGAGCGAGGGATTATGAAAAGGAAGGAACCATTTGCTGGGATCAGTTGGCACTGTCCCTGTCTGATCATAAATTCTGTGGCTGTAAGAAACACCTTCACTTCGCCAAGAGAAGTGCCCCATTTGGTGTAGCTACCAAGAAGTAAAGGGTGGGAGTGCAGTGCACTTTCCCTCCCTTCTGTCCATTTTTTAAAATGTTTATTTGATTATCTCTTGGGGGAGGGGAGAGAAGGATTTTTTTATAATGACTCTGGGGATGTCAGTCAGCACCTGCTCTAAAGAGCTGGGCGTTTAAATCTTTCCAGCGGGACAGGGGCTGGGAGGGCAGTAGAAGAAAAGCTTCTACTCCCCAGGTTCTGATCTAAATTGCCTAAGAAAGTGAGCATGTCTGGAAAATAATGTTAGCGCAATATTTTTAAAAATGTATTTTAAGCCATTCAAACCATCTTAGTGAACAAGGTTGCTTTTTTCTTTCCACTGTCTCTCAATCTCAGTTAGAAAAAAAGTCTAAAATTCTAGTGTTTATTGGAAAACTGATTAAGCACATGTTTTTTTTTTTTAACAGAAAATTATTTCTTTATTCACAAACCAGGAAGGAACTAGGGACCCAAATGCTGCTGTGTTGACTGGGCAGAGGAAGAGCAGGTTTCATTAACTCCTAACTTTCCATTTTCCTTCAGTAGAGCTCTTCACTTTGGTTTTGAACTGAAACTGTGCCATTACTTTCCCATACAATGCACATTGTCTCCTTGTGGAAGAATTTTTTTTTTCACGGAAAGAGAATTATCAGATGTCTAAATGAACCCCCGCCCCAGGGGGTGAGTTTAGTCTTCCGTAGCAGAGCCTATTCCGATTCCGGAGGTTGAACCTGGCCAGGAAAGCCCTGCTGTGTAATATTCAGCACCGAGGAGTGGACAGCGCCACACGCGCTTGTGGTCGGAGCTGCCCTCCCTTCTTTTGGAGCCCCAGGACTGCCGCCCTTCTCCACGGGCTAGAGCCAAGCTGTTTATCTTTTGTCCTGTGCCTTTCATCTCTTAAAAATAGAAAATGGGATTTTACTGCAGGGGAGAAGTGTGGTTAGGTTTATGATCGTGACTACTTACATGGAACTCACGGGAACGAATTGGACTTAGATCAAAAGTAAAATTGCAAGGAATCAAATCTCATACGGGAAAGGTTTTTTTTGTTTGTTTGTTTTTTCTTTTCTTTTTTTTTTTAACTCCCAACCGCCGGGGGGCGCAATCTATTTTAGAGAAAGAGAGTAAAAGGGATAAGATTGGAAAGAAGGCATGTTAGCTTGTGAAGAAAGGAAGCAAATGATATCTTTTTCAGACAGCAAATGAAACTTGGTGGAGAACTTGGTGGTAATACTAATTATTCAGTTGCCTCCATGTTTGCAGAAATTTGGACTACATTGATAATTTCTTTAAACATAAAGCTTAACAAAAAAATGCTAATGAGCCATGCGATGCAGTTACGTGTATCACAATAATGTAACTCACATGAGATATTGTGGAATGATCTCTGATGGCTCTTCTGTCTGCTCTGTAAATTCACATGTGTGAGTGTTGATGGCTACATAAACTGTCTTCTTTTCCCTTCATGCCTCAGCCTGAATTGTGGGCTCAAGCTCTCCAGGGTGTTTCATTTTCACAGTAGATAGATGCTAGCAAAGCAAAAGAAACTGTAGCAATTGTTTAATAGTGGTAGGTAAGGTTAGAGCAGAAAAAGTTTGCCCTATCTTGTTTGAGAGAATCAATTTGGCAGACTGTTGACAATGAGACCAGGGTTTCATTAAATGCAACATGTGTCTTAAATGGAGCACCATGCAAGCCTGGAATAAACATTTGGATGATGTACTTAATAGGGTAAACTACTTCTCATAGTAAGAAGGTACGATCCCCATCCAAACAATATATATGAGTACTTTATTCAGAAATTGTCTGAATTTTATCTGATGAACATTATATGCCACAGTTTCTGGGATGTAG
Organism: Vespertilio murinus; assembly: GCA_963924515.1. Lineage (NCBI taxonomy): Eukaryota > Metazoa > Chordata > Mammalia > Chiroptera > Vespertilionidae > Vespertilio > Vespertilio murinus. The sequence continues at coordinate 51,398,752 of OZ004705.1, forward strand.
AAGAAATGACTGTTTACTAAGGCTAGGGGTGCACCTTTAAATGTAGGATCCATCTTAACTTTGTCAAATTGAGGGCTAACTAGCCTATCTTACTGTGTGGGTCATAATAATAACCTCCAGGCCCATCAGTTTTGTATTTATATCATGAATTAGAAGAGCCAAGTTAGTTTTAATAGCATTTGTTTCATTTGATTAGTTTACATCTAAAACAAGATAATTAAGAAACTGGAGAAGATTGTATTTCTATTGTGAATTATCCAGTGAGTATCATGCCTTTCATGATTGCTCCCATCTGCCCAGTGATACAGTTAATTATTAAGTTTTCTTGGAGAGTAATAAGAGCAAGGCTAATATGAACAAGAAGTAAGAATATGTTCAAAGACCTATACATCAACATATCTCTTTAGTCTTAGAAAACAAAATTTTAAACCCTGTGAAATAAAGTATGTACACTAAAGTGCCCAGAACAATGTGCTCAATGATTTATCACAAAGTGACTACTGGGGAGACCTGTATAGGACTTGGGAAAGAGATTCATTACATTTTTAAAGACATTTTATTTTATTTTTGTTAATCGTTACCCAAGGATATTTTTCCATTGGTTTTTAGAGAGAGTGGAAGGGAGGGGGAGATAAATATCAATGTGAGATTCTCAGGGCTGAGGATAGCGCCTGCAACCAAGGATCGAACCCAGGAACCTTAGTCTGCGGGCTGACACTCTATACACTGAGCCAAAAAGGCAGGGGTTCATTACATTTTTTAAAAAATATAAAACAGTTTTGGAAAGAAAAGAAAATATAATATTTGGGCAGTATATTAAAATTGAATATATATTACTATGAATTGAGAATATGAATATACTGAGGGACATCTATAATTCTGGGTGGGACTGGGCAAGATGGGCTGTACATCCCCTGGAGCCAACCTCCCGCAGTCCCTCCCAAGCCAGCTGCACCTGGAGCGGCAATGGGGCTCAAAGGATGTTGCAGAGTGAGCATGGTCCCTCCAACAGATGAGGTCCCTCGGCCTGGCCTGCGGGGATTTGGTTGAAACCGGCAGTCTGACATCCCCCAAGGAGTCTCCAAGTGTAAGAAGTCACTCTGCAAAGTTGCTATCACTTGGCAGCTCCTGCACTGAGCATCTGCCCCTGATGGTCAGTGCACATCAGACCTACCAGCCCATTGGTTGGTCAGCCAGTCGGCTGGTTGCTTAGCCTTTTAGATAGATAGATAGATAGATAGATAGATAGATAGATAGATAGATAGATAGATAGATAGATGCTGCAATGAACTTAGGAGTACATATATCTTTATGAATAAGTGTTTTCAAATTTTTCAGGTAGTTACCCAGAAGAAGGATTGCTGGGTTGTATGGCAGCTCTATTCTTAATATTCTTATATTAAGAATTATGTTTTCCATAGTGGCTGCACCAATTTACATTCCCACCAGCAGTGCATGAGGGTTCCCTTTTCTCCACATCCTCTCCAACACTTATTATTTATTGTATTATTTATAATAGCCACCCTAATAGCATGTGAGGTGCTATCTCATTATAGTTTTGATTTGCATTTCCCTTATAATTGGTGATGTGAATTTTTAATATATATATATCTAATATATCTATATATCTATATATCTATATATCTATATATCTAATATATATAGATAATATATATCTATATCTATATATATATATATGATTTTTTACATAGAGAAAGGGAGAAGAATAGAGAGTTAGAAACATCAATGTGAAAGAAACATCGATCAGCTGCTTCTTGCACACCCCCCACTGGGGATGTGCCCGCAACCAAGGTACATGCCCTTGACCAGAATTGAACCTGGGACCTTTGAGTCTGCAGGCTGATGCTCTATCCACTGAGCCAAACCGGTTTCGGCGGTGATGTGAACTTTTAAAAAAATATATCTGTTGGCTATTTATATATCTACCTTGGAAAAATGTGTATTTGGTCTGCTATCCATTTTCTAATCAGCTTATTTGTTTTTGTTGTTGTTGAGTTTTATGAGTTCTTTATATATTTTGGCTATTAGCCCTTTATCAGAGATATTGTTTGCAAATATCTTACTCCATTCATTTTGTTGCAATTTTGTTTTGTTGATAGTTTATTTTGCTGTGAGGAAACTTTTTTTAGTTGGATATAGTCCCGTTTATTCACTTTTACTTTTACTTCCCTTGCCTTTGGGGTCAAGTTCACAAAGACCCCTCTGATACCTGTAGGCAAGCATACTGATTTTGCCTAGTAGCACCATACTGGTGAATCTCAAGCTCTTTTTTATATAACAGCTTTTCAGACTTTGCCTAACTTTTTTTTCTACTAGTGTTAACCATCTTTAGTTTCTTAAAAATAATTGCATCCTGGTTACTCTTGTCTAGACAGGATCTTTTGAATATACATTTAAAAATATGGCACCTATGCTCTAGCCAGTTGGCCTGCAGACTGAAGGATCTGGGGTTTGATTCCAATCAAGGAAACATATCTAGGTTGTTGGCTTGATCCCTGGCCCTGGTTGGGGCATGTGCGGGAGTCAACCAATAAATGTGTTTCTCTCACATTGATATTTCTCTCAGTCTCTCCCCCTCCTTTACTCTCTTTCTAAAAACCAATGGAAAAAAAATATCCTCAGGTGAGGATTAACTAACTAAATGACTAAATAAAGAAATAAAATATGGCACTCAGAATTAAATGTAGTATAGTTGGCCATACATGTGCTGATTAGAGCAAGAATTTTACCTCTTTTTTTGGGAACTATCCTGCCACTATAGCCTAGAATTGAAATAGCTTTCTTTTCTTTTTTTAACTGAAATAATAGTTTACTAGAATCTCTATTTGTAATCACATGTGCTGCTATTAAGTCACATTTCTAAACTGACTCACACTGTTTTTATGCTTCTGTTATCTGTGTATGAATAAATGTAAGACTAATTTTATTTCCCTGACTGAATTTTAGCCTCTCAGCATGTCTGAAATCTTGACTTTATTTAAAAGCAAATATCAATGTTGAATTACTTAATGTAGACAAAATAAAATGCTATGGAAAGATAGCATGTAATTAAACTAAATTCTTTAAAATTGTTTAAAATAGGCACAGGGAGTAGTGTTATGAAAAAAAGATAATTTCTTTTTATAACTTTTTATGCTTAAAAAATATTAGAGTACAAAAGTTGCAAAAACAGTACACGGAGCTTTTGTATACCCTTCACTCAAATTTCCCAAAGGTTTACATCTTACATATCGATAGTACAATTAGTTAAACCAGGACATTAATATTGATATGATAATAGTAGCTACCCTACAGATACTCTTCAAGTTTTTTTTTATGGTTAGATTGGAATTAAGCATTTTTTAGCAAGGAGTGATGGTGTGTTGTTTTCAGTGCCTTGGTTCAGGAGGTATAAATACCCACATGTCTAAATCTAATGATCCTATCTCAGATCACTTGATTAAAGTGGCATTGGCCAGGTTATTGTCAACCATAAAGTTACTAATTAAAGAAATAATATTTTTATTAAAAAATACTTTCAGAAGTATTTTTTAATAAAAATATTAAAATGATGAAAATACGGTATACTAACAATATCCAAATTTCTATTTTATTTATTTATTAATTTATTTATTTGGAGAAAATGGAAATTGTACTTTCATGGACTTTTGTATTCATGACCCTTGTTAATCCACATATCACAAGATTGCTTTTCAGTATTACTGGTTCTATTTGTTGCTTGTCCTCTCTGGAATGAAGGTTGGCCCACTCTTTTAACTGCAATTAGAGACAGTTGTTTGAAGCCTGCTTTCTCTTGCCTGTTTATTATAGCTTCAGTACAGTTCTTCAACCATAAGCAGATTAATTCTAGCATTCCCTAGAGAGAGAGATAAGAAGCACAGGTAGGTTAGATCAATCCATGTTGTTTATTCCTCAGTGGTTCTGTTAGAAAGAAAGCCAGAAGATGACCAATCCTATAGCTGATGCTGGGAGGGGTGGGAGACCTTAAGCTGACGGACAACTCTGTTCTCAGTTGCTTATCTCTCTGCTCTGCCCTCCTGGGCCTCTTTGACCACCTCCAGCTGGGAAGAGAAAACAAATCTGTGAAAGCAGAATTGATCCACAGCACATTCCTTTAAAAATTCTAAATTGTTTTTCCAACACTTAAACTCCGATGTCATATAAAAATCTGGTTTCCCGGCTTCTTTTAAAAAACTGGAAAATATGGGTCTGAATTCCTTTATAGAAACAGTCATTTCAACATTCTCAGACACTGAGACAAAGTTCAATTTCTGCAATAACATTTACACCCACTTTTTTTTCTTATGACAGAGTGTAGGTATCCTTAACTATATCAAAAGTGGGAAGACAAAACATAGCAGAGGGAATCAGTGCTTGAAGGCAATTTGCTCTTACACCTGGCTTACTCCATTTCCTTGTGGCATCTGGCTGTCTCCTCTGCGCATTTGTGTCTGCAGCTCTTTCCCCATATCCTCCTGCGGACTCTACGATACTGTTCTGACCTGATCATGCTATAGCCATAGCTCTTTATCCACAGCAAGAACGAGGCAAACACCAGTGGGCCTAGTATCCTACGTAAACATGTATTGGCTAGGTCTGGGTTGTTACATCCCATGGAGAAACTAACAGGTGGCAATAGTTCATTCCTGGTCCTGGAACTTGGAAAGGAGATGGACTTGTGTGTGCGAGAGGTGGGGTGGGGGTGTGGTGTTCACAAGGCGGAGGGATCAATTTAAGGTCACTCATATTCTTTTGACTCTCTAGACCAGACTAACCAGAAATCTAGGGTGGGGCTACACCTGCACACAGGGAATGTGAAGGTTAGGACTGGGAAAGCTGGGGAAAATGAGTGTGCAAATGTTTTGTGGTGTGCCATGGCCGGTGATCCAGTTTCTCCTTTGCTGATGCTGTCAATGGACAAAGCAGGAGTGGCTTTCATTTTATTTATAAGGTGAGTTAAGAGCTGACTGGAAACCTACAGTGGGCCCAAACCCTAGATGGACACTCTTTTGAAAAGCAGGGAACATGGAGGTAATTGCCGACTCTGGAGCTGGACTGAGTTATCGACTCCCAGCTCTCCCACCCATCAGCTGGGAGGTTTGGGCATGTTTTTGACCCTTTTCTGTTTTAGTTTCCCCATTTGTAAAACTGGGCTGTAATGGTAACTTGCCTGATGTAGCGAGTATATAAAACATATCTATAACGTTGTCCAGTACAAATAAATGATTGTTATTTTTATTGAGAAAATAACATCCTGGAATCGCCACAGGTTGTCATTAAAATGTTTTCAAGTGGGGAGAAGATGGTGTGGTTGAGGAGGCACAGTGGATGGGGTGATGACTTCAGAGCTTAAACCTGCTCAGCTCTGGCATCCAGTTCTCATATGTCTCTCCCTCTTGGCTTACTCACTAGTTTCTAATGTGCTCCCCTTCCTTTTTTTATTTTTTTATATCTTACTCTTGCTTATTCTTGGTGGATTTTTCCCATAAGCCTGCTGAGAGAAGCAAGATAGATTTGATTAGCTCCAGTTCTCTGCAATGTAGACTAGTGAAGAAATTTACCCACGGCTCCACAACTGACTTCACCAATTTGAGCAGTTGGATTTGATTTCGTGGTGGAGGATGAACAGTGACTAAGAGTAACAGGAAGACCTAGAGTGTTGCTCCCTCTAAACACATTCTTTAAAACAGGCACCTTAAAAAAATAAGGTGCCATGTAGACTCAACATCATTATCAGTAAGTATAATGGAAAAGTACTGTGTGAAAGTATGAGTCAGTGTGTCCAACAGTCAACATCAGGAGTGGTGGTCAGACCGGGAGGCTCACAGAGAGAATAGTCAAAGGGGTACCTTTTTAAAAATTTACTTACTTTTGTCCTGGCCAGGTTGCTCAATTGGTTGGAGCATTGTCCTGTGCCCTAAAAGGTTGCCAGTTTGACTCCAAGGCAGGGCACATACCTAAGTTACAGGGTTTTTTTTGTTGGTTTGTTTGTTTTTAAATATATATTTATTGATTTCAGAGAGGAAAGGAGAGGGAAAGAGAGACAGAAACATCAATGCTGAGAGAGAATCATTGATTGGCTGTCTCTTGCACATCCCCTACTGGGGATCAAGCCCGCAACTCAGGCATGTGCCCTTGACCGCAATCAAACCTGGGACCCTTCAGTACACAGGCTGACACTCTATCCACTTAGCCAAACCAGCTAGGGCCTTACAGGTTTGATTCCCTTTCAGGGATGTATGGGAAGCCAACCAATAGATGTTTCTCTCACATCAAAGTTTCTCTCTTGCACTCTTAAATATATATATATATATATATATATATATATATATATATATACCGTATTTGCCGGCGTATAAGAGACTGGGCGTATAAGACGACCCCCTAACATTTCCACTCAAAATACAGAGTTTGTTATATACTCGCCGTATAAGACTACCCCCCCCACTTGGAGGCATATTTTCCAGGACAAAATCGTCTTATACGCCGGCAAATACGATATATATATATATATATATATATATATATATATATATATATATATATATATCAATAAATGCATATCCTCTAGTGAGGATTTAAAAATTTTTACTTACTCTTCCACCTTGTCCTTGTGGTATTAGATTAATTAGAACCAGCCTGTGATCATACCTGTAACTGAATAGTAACACACTATTTCATTTCCATTTCCTAAATTTATGTGGGTATGGTTAGATCCAGCCCATGTGCACCATGATTATGGTGTTGTAGTGTAACCCCCATCTTACAAAGGATGCCTCAAAAAAGCCAAATTATGGAGACATTTATTAACTCCATAATGTGACTTTTTTTTGTCACATTATGGAGTTAATAAACTGTTTGGTGGCATATGAGGGAGCAAAAGAGCTCCAGATCTTGCAGCCCTGAACAGCTTGCCACACCTGGCTTATATATTGGCAGAATATCACAAAGGTACATATTACACCTTTGGGTCTGGAATGAGGAACCTGTTTCGTGATTTTATAGAAGTGAAACTGAACAAGTTAGTTATCTAAAGTACTATCTACAAATCACTTAGTCAACAGAAACACATTATCTGTGACCGACCACCTGGACAATTTAGAATAGTTGTGCTGTCCAGATTCTGGGATCACTGAGTCAACGGAAACTCAGTTATCTGTGGTTACTGAGACAATTTAGGATAGTTGAACTGTCTTGGGTCCCAGAGGAAATGTGTTTCGATGACCAGTGAGATCACAGTCAATGGGACATTCAAACCATCATCAATGGAGTATTGGGACAGCATCCATAAATTAAGAAAATCAAAATAATTTTCTCTTGTTTTAGCAAACAAATAAGTACAGAACCCAAACAATGGTGTAATGTTTCTCTCTCATCTACTAGAGAAACATCAACCAAAACTGTAAAGCAGTTTCTACCATTGCTATCATACTTCAATGGGAGTATAATGGTAACTGACATTTATATGTTACTTTGTACTTCTCACAATGATTTCATTATTCTCATTACACCATTGTTACCAATCCCATTTCACAGACAAGTAACCTAAATCCAAAGCAGGTGAGGCCATCAGAGAATGCGTAATTAAAACTACAGACCTAAAACTGGAACCTGGCCTGCAGTGCTTCTATTTCCATTTGCATGCAATGTTTTTACTTTTAATAGTTTGAGGACTTGAGGGTGTGAGTCCTCTCTGCCCCTTATTAGCATTGTTAGTACAATTTACTTAACCTGAAGCTTCAGCTTTTTTATCTGTTGAAGCAGGCAGAATAATATTGACTCCTACTTATGAGGACTGAAGGAGACTAGATCATGCAAGTCAGTTAGAACAGGATGTGACCCACCTTACATGCTCAGGAAAGACTAGCAGTCGATACGATTATTGGTTTGTCTTCTCTTGTCACTTTCTTGGCTTTGCATCACAGAGAACTGCCCATTGTTTGAGTTTAATCCCAGAAGCACTATGTCTCTGGGTTTATACCATCTTAAAATATTATTACCTTTTTTTTTTGTAAGACTGGAAGGTTGAAAAATAAATAAGTTAAATTGGACAGCCCCTCTGGTTTTAGTGCCCAGCGTATAGTAGGCCATAATTTTCAAACAGTTCATTATTATAAAACTCTCTTGGAGTGCTTCTTTAAAATTCAAATTTCTAAGCATCCCCCTTCCCATTATGATCCTGGGAAAGTGTGGAGAATAGGAAGCTGCAGACTTTCACATAGACCCTTGGAGGTCATAAGAAACCCTCTTAAAGACTCTTAACTAGTATTGGCTCCTCCCCTACTGCTGCTGCAGCTTCTCTTCCTTCTCACCACTCTCCTCTCTTCTTCCTTCTTCCTTTTTCATTGTCACAGCCATATCATCCTCTTCTCTGTCTTCTCATTTCTTTCTTCTCCCCCAACCGCTTCCTTTTCCTCATCTCCTGCTTCTTAGCATTTCAAATAGGCTGTCCAAGGTTATTTTCCACTATTAGGCTAGCTCTATTATTATCTCTTTAGAGAAAATGCCACTGAGCCTAGGGGGGAAATACAGAGTAATTACTGAAAGAAAAAAAAAATATATATATATAACTTCCTTGGAGCCAATTAGGAAAAAAATCATTAGGTTGGAGTGATACTTTGCTCACACATTGCTGTGGGGCTCTAGACCTCTTACTAAGAGTCAAATAGCCCATATTTTTCCCCAGAGCTTATTAATGAACGTTGGAGCCAAACTTAATGCCCTGACAATAAATTTTAAAGTCTTTCTATAAAGATGCATAACTAGATATGGAATTATTATACATACAATCCAATAGAAATCTTACTTATATTAGTCTTTTGCTTCAAGTCAGATAGGTATTCCAAGAAAAATGTTGTCAGTCCCCAGTCCCCATACCAATTCCCAACAAATGGTGCCTAGGTGCTGAGAAACTAAGAAAGAGAACCAAGTGCCCTTAAGCTTACAAGGTACAGTCATCTGTTTGGGCACTATGATTACATTGCTTCAAAGAAAGTAGGTAGTCACAATTATTGTTACCAGTAGAAATAGGGTCCTTGCAGTGTCACGAGAAAAGCATTTGGGGGACCACAATGGGAGGGGGAGGCATGGTAGTAAGATGTATTGAAGCTGGAGCAGACACAAATGTACTGTGTAGGTACAGCTCTGCCCCACTATGGAAGAAGTCCAGCCTTGTCTTCATCAAGCCCAGAAGAAAGGCTAAAGTCCGGGAATTTTGTGCCATTGGTTTAGTCCATGTCAAAGCTTAGTCCAGTTCAGCCTTTACTGTCTGGCTAACTAGTCTCTATTCCCAGCTGCATTCTGGTCTCTGGTCGGCCCTGTGTGACTGTACTCAGGCTTGCACTCTGGGGTCACATGGCTGCTAGGCCGGCATGGCTGCTACAAACAAATGGGGCACACGGCAAGTGCATGTTACCTGGAGTGAGGGAGGAAAGAAGAGAGAGAGGGGTGGGGAGTGAAAGAGAAAGAGAGAAAGGGAAAGAATCTCAGGCTTGGGAAGAACCACGCGCTCTTTCAAACTAACCAACAACTTCCCAATCCTTCCTGTAAGCTGGTGCTGGGTCCTCCCCCTCACCAATCCATTTTCCAGATCTTCCAACGTTCTGTGTTCCTTATCCAATCTGAACTTTTTCCAGACTAGACAGACAGGCCTTTATGGTCACCATTTTGGCTCCTAGTAAGCATGCCTCATAGTAGAAGCAACCCCTCCTATGCTATCTTGGCTTCTACTTGGCAAGTGCCTAGGAGAGGGATTTATCCTTTATTGTTTTATCTCTCCTTCAGTAATCCTGGATAATGACTGATAATGATCCTTCCTGCCCACTTCGGGGATTGGGTATGGTGGTCGGAGGATGCAGCAGTCCCCTGAGGACTGTGTGAAGTTGTAGCTTCTTAGTGAAGCAGGCTTATGGTCTGATTCAACTCCCTAGTTTATTAGGCTTAATAATGTCTGATTCCCTTTGCTCCCTTCCTTTACTAATATCTAGCTATCTATCCTAACATTGCTAGCTTTTAAGTAAATATAGTCAAAGTGTTATTTAGCCCAAATTATAGATTTGATTATCAGTAATTGTCAATTAATGTTGCACATTAGAATCATTTCAATAGCTTTTAAACAATACTGATGCCATGTCAGAGATTTTGACTGAATTGGTATGGCGTGGAATATGTGTAGGTGGTTCTACTGAACACCAAGGGATGAAATGACTGCTAATTGACCTGGCTCAAATTTACTTGACAAGCCCTGGTTGGGTATCTCAGTGGGTTTGAGTGTTGTCCCAATATGCCAAAGTTGTGGGTTCATACAAGAAGCAACTAATGAATGCATAAATAAGTAGAACAACAAATCACTGCTTCTCTCTTTCTTCTCCCTTCTCTCTCTCTAAAATCAATACATTTTAAAAAAAATTATTGGCAAGATCTTGCTCTCTGTCTTCCTCTGCAAGGAAGATTAAGGCTAGATATAAAATGAAGTAGAACACTTTAATATTTTGGTCTCAACTCATGCCTATTTTAGGGAAAGTGAAATATGGAGTGTAGGATTTCTTCTTAATTGTCTCAATTCTCCATTTCACTTTGATAGAGTATACTTGATTGTGTCCAAATAGTCTCCGCACTTAATAAGATATAGAATCTCAAGGACATTCCAAGTGAATTTTAGTAATAAACAAAAGGAAGAAGCTAATTAAGTCTGCTGGTTAATATTTTTTTCTTGACTGAATGAGAGTAGACATAGAAGCAGCCATAGGAGCTGAGAGTTTATTCGCTCCATCTAACCCTTCCAGAGCTTGTAAAGGCTAGCTGGAGAGATTTACATAACGAGGACATTCTCTGCACTGGTCTTCATGTCTCGCTTAAGCCTTTTCAGTTCTCATGGAAGATAGGTGCACTGAGAACATAATTTGCCAGTTAGCCCAGTTTTTCACTTTGTTGGCGCTAGGCATAAAACTCTCTTACTTTAGAAAGATCACTCACTAATATAGTCTGCCTTGATGTTCTGGCACTTAGGAATAAATATTTCCTATTTTAAAGCTTAATGACCTTTTAGAAATGGATTTCTCTTCTGATTTTATCTCATTCTGCAAAATCTGGTTTAGTGATTTAAAACCTTCTCTTTTTTTCAAATATTTCTACCAAATAATTGCCTAGCATAGATTTTTAAAAAATGACCTTTTCTCTTTCATTTGCAATCCTTATTTTTCTTTGCTATTATTTCTGGGAAGTTTTCATTAATTTATATTCCAGCCCTCCTACTGAGTTTTTCATTTTTATTTTTGCCATCATAGTGTTAATGATCTTTTTTATTTTATGAATATTTTTTACTTGTCCCTCTTCTCTCATAATTGCAGTATTTTCTCTTGTGTTTGAAAATGTCATGCCTGTTTTTTTGCTTTTTGAAGTTTTCCTCCCCCTGTGTACCCCACCCCGTTGTTTTTATTGTTTGGCTTCAGTTCCCTCTGTCACGATAAAGGCCTTCCTCAGATCTCTGGTGATCCTTGGTTCCTGGACCTCACTTAAGAGGGAGGCAAGGAGAGGCTGATTGAAAGTTGTGATCATTTCAGCAGAGTCTGACAACTCTGCACTTTGCCGGGGGGTGGTCTGGCTGTACAGTTGAGCTGAGAAAATTGCGATTCCAGAGTCTTTAAGTCTTTTCTCTTGGGTTGGGCAGGTCCACAGAGAAGACTCCCAACCTCCAATCTGGAAGGAGAGGGGTTGGCTGCCAGAAGGAAAAGAACCCTAGGGGACTCAGCATCCATTATGTCTCACTTCACTCCATATGAAACTTCCATATTTAACTATGCCCGTGTCCCAGGTGAATCCCTGTTCTACTCTCTCCAGGGAAGAAATCTTCAGCCTGGCTAGTGTGGCTTATGAGCGGCTTCCTGGCAGTGGGAAGTAGTGAGAGCTAGGGATATGGTGCCTCTGTGGCAGAATTTCAAGCAATGACTTATTATTTTAGCATCTCTTCTATCTCAGTCTGCAGGGCTATTTGGTGCTCCCAATTCCTAAGCCTTAGGGGAATTCTGAAATGTAGAAAGGGTGTTTTCAGCTTTCCCTGCTGCTAGTTTAAGATTACATTTTCTTGGGTTTGCTAACCCCCTATTTGCTTTTCTGTTTCCATAACTAGATTGCTATTGCTTCCACTCCTGTTCATGCCATTCTATGAGTTTATGCTTTTAAAAAATTCCCTCACTATTGTTTTTGAGGGGTTTGGGGAGTGAATGTAGACACATATATTTAATCTGCTAACTTTACTTGGAAGTATAATAGCCAAACAAACAGGCACAATCTAAATACCTCCAATATTTGATTAGTTTAATAAAACCTATGGTACTCATATAATGTAAAACTTCAATCACAAAAAAATATGCAAGTGAGTAGTTATTGACATGGAAATATGTGAACTTAACATGATCAATAGCAGTAGCTATAGGCCCTGGGTGGATAACTCAGTTGGTTAAAGTGTCAACCTGATATGCCAAGGTTGTGGGTTCAATATCTAGTGTTTGTATCTCTCCATAAACAAGTCTGGCTACAGCCTATTTTATACAAGTAACAAGCAAAATTTAAAGTCTTCTCTTTTATTCAAATATTTCTACACAATCATTGATGCATGAAATTTGTGCAAGAGTAGGCCTTCCTTTCCCTGGCTGTCAGCACCAGCTTCCCATTGGCACGGGGTACCAGGCTTCCCTAGCAAAGGAGGCCCCCCACCTGCCACAGCCCACTGGTCAGTGGTCTGGGCCTCCCTCTGCAGGGCAATCATGGGGCGATAGCCAGGCTCCTGACCAATTGCATCGCACCTGCCTTGGCTGGCCTGGCACCAGTGGGTGTCATAGGGTGGTCCCTGATGGTTGTCCTGATAGTCGTTCCACTGTTCGGCCATTTGTCTAATTAGCATATTATGTTTTTATTATTATAAATAATTCAATTTCTGAAAAGTAAAAAGAAACAGGTATTCATAACTCATTTGAAATCTTCTTTTTTGAAATCCCAAGGTGCATATCTCTGGTTCTTCTTGGGGGTCTCCCATTGTACTTTGTAGGCCTGCACTCCACAGTGAAGGCATTTACCTATGTCCATTGAGGGAGGAAACTTGCTTTCCTTTTTAAAGAACCGCCTTCACCACTGGTACCTAGTCAGAACACACACACATATATAGGTGTCCAGTGGTAAATTCAAATCATGCAGATGAGGTTGGTGGAGTATTGAAAAACAAAGGTTTTGTGGAGCTACCTTATCTGCTTGCCTTGCAGAAGAGAACTGGCTTCATTGCCCAGACACTCAGTAGGTCCCTTTTGAATTCTCACTAGACCTCCAAGGGCTGCTACTTTTAATCGCTTCTGTTTTTCCAACCTTACCTTTCCTCTTTACTTCTTACCGTTCACCCCTCTTTTAAACTCCATCTCCTCACTAAGCATTCCACTCTTTATATTTTGGGAACATTTAATCTTCTTACTCTGGAATTCTCAAGATCCCCATGTAGTCTTTGTCTTACAGGTGTTCTCAGTCTCCTACATTTTTTTCAGATCTCAATTGTTCTCATTTCTGCTCTTTTTGATTCTGGGTTATGAAGAAAGATGAGTCCCGTCCCATTGCTGTGTGTGAAGCCAGGGCAGAGATGAGGGGTTCTGGGATTCTATTAAGAACTGCAAAATAATTTTGTGTCCAAAAGGACATTAGAGAATGCTTAGGAACAAAACACTTCATTAAGTCTGTATAAGAAGCCCATATTTCTATTCTTAACTTGATTTACTGTGATATAAGCACTGTTTGCTCATGACCCTGTGTCACATTACATACTAGTCTACAATTAACGTGACTTTGAAGGCATCATGCCCAGTTGGTTCTCTGTAACCTCTGAGCTTTATTTTGTGTTTTTAAAAAAGGAGAAATTGGACAGACTCATTACTCTAATGGATATGTTAGGATGAAATTTTGAAATATTAGCCAGAGTCCTACAATCTCCTCTCCTATTCATTTAGTAGCAAGTATCACTTCAGAGAGGATGTGGGATTTTATGCCAAGAATACAAAAAAAGAAAATAAGCAGAGCAGTCGGTGCTCAACTTTTGAATCTCTAAAAATAAAACATCGCTGTAGAGAAGGTAGCCTGTAAAGTCAAGGGTATTGACATTCAAGATCCAGTTTCTTTTGAGCTTCAAGAGGCCAAGCTCCAAAGGAAGTTGAGCATGACGTTGATGCTATAAACAATAGATTGGAACCAGAATAGATGAAGAAGCACAGTGCTCTATACTAGAGACTAAATAAAGGCTGGCTAGAAGAAAAGAGTTACTTCAAAGAAAAAGCAACAGTGAATTATGTGCATGAAACTCCAGCTCCTGTACCCATCATCCCCCGACATCTAGGAGAGCTAAGGGGTGACTGAGCTCGCTTTGATTTGGGGTATTTGAGAGTAGACTCGTGATTCTAAATATATAACAACCAGAACAGTACAAGGATTGGGCAATTAGGAGAGATGCCCAGTCAATCCAAATGATCATTCTGGTGCATGTTGATTAAATAGCAAGCCTAGAGAGAGGAGCAATGCCTGATTCCCACCTGAGATTGCAGGGTGGCAGTAGCCATGCATTAGTGTTTCTTAGGAAAGTACCAAGGGGGGAATATAATGAGCTAAGACATAAGAAAGCATGAGACACCTCTTTGAATTTCTCTCACGCTTTTAGTAAAATGGTGAGAGCTGAAAGTGTGCTGTCCCAAGTGGGCTTGGAAGCAGCTGAGAACACCAATGGACTATTAGAAGGTTGAACCCACGTTAGGAACACAGACAGTAGCAGTAGTGGCCATAAGGGCCAATTTTCAAAGGGTAGGAAAGACAATTTAAATAACAGAGGAGAACAAAGAATGCAAATTGACCACAAACACTGAAAACACACACACACACACACACACACACACACACACACATGTAGGTACAAGCCTTGTGGAATTTAAATGTCATTCGGGGGAGAAAACAGAGAAGGGAAGAGCCTTAAAATTGTCTGAGTCTGATATTAAAGTAACTGAGCAATGCTTTCACTGAGTTTGCTTGGGGAAGTTTTATCAAATTTTCTGATTTTAGCAGGAAATACAGATTTATGATAGAAATTAGATGTACTTATAGAAAAGTAAAGCTGTATTTTTACTCATTAGGTGCTTACTCATGTATGTGTCTGCACTATGTACACAGATGCACACATGTCTGTAAAACTTTGACTCTAAATTAAATAGACTAAAATGCTGTCCATTGTGTGGTGAGACTCTATGTCCTTTCTAATATCTCCAGGAAATATGCAACAAGAAGTAGAACCCTGATCTGCTAGAATAGCACATTGCTACATCAGTGATTTTAATAAAGTCTAAGCAGTAAAGACGGATGAAATCCTTATATGTAAAAAAATTTTAAAAAAATGAGATAGATAAAGCTGGGGCCATTCTGCCTGAGCGGAGATGAGGGACCAGGAATCAGCGCAGGGCATCTGTCTCGAGTATTTTCATGGAATTGAAGTGCCCTTATGAAGAAAGCCATTTTGAAAACCATTGCTCTACTCATTGCCACTCTGGGAGTGTTACAGAAGTGTATTAACGGGTGTGTAGACTATAAATTTTAAAGGCCTGGGTTTAATTCCAAATGGAACAGTAAATTTGTGCCTGAAGTGTTTCTAATTATGCCCCTTGGGGTTTTCACTTTGAGTCCTTGCCTTTCTGTACTTAAAGGAAAGCAGATATTTTACGTGAGATATAACAGACTATTCTGTCAGTTGTCCAAAGAGTAATTTGCTATATTTCATTCATTCGCTCAACAAATGTTTTCATGATTTTACCAACTACTAAGCACTGTGCCAGGTGCTATGAACACAGTTCCCCTGCACTCTATTGGCTGTTATAGAAACTTAGAATACAGATGCTTCTGCTGCTTGCTGACTTTTTAGATCAAAACAAGCTGTGAATATCCAGATGTGTTTCTGTTAGTATTTAAAGTCTCAGCCTCTCGGTGGGGTGTAGTCCCTCTAAACAGCAAGAAGTTCTTTAGATTGTCATGTTACCTGAGGGAGGACTCTGGTCTAAGATACTGGGACACAAAGGTCACCTCACTGATCAAAAGAGGTAGGCCAGCAGGGAACTTCAAAGGCATTTCTGTTTGCTGCTTAATTGGATGATATGCCATTAAAAAAAAAGTAACCATTCTCTAGACCTAGACTCCCTGGGAAAATTGTAAGGAAAAGTTGTACCTTTAAATATATTTGGTGTTTTAGTTGTACACAAGTTATTGTTACATAATTAGATCAAGCACTTCCGCTAGGTGTGTATTGAAAAGCAACAGTCCTCTGCCCTCCTACGTCTACCCATTCCTGGCTCCCCCAAGAAACTTTTCTACTTTCATAGCATTCAGTATTCCTCCCTCATTTTTCCTATGTCTCTAAATGCTGTTATTTTCCTTCTCCTTGATGTTTTTTAAACAATAGGCATTATCTAGCCTAAAAGCATCAAGCTCTCTTTAACTACTCCAATCATACACAGTAATGGAGTGTGTCTCTTCCCACACTTATGTCACAATCCTACTCAAACATGTATTCAGCATTTGTATCATCAGACAATCTAAACTCTATTAACCCCTGAAGCATATTTCCTGCTGTGATTATTTTCCCCTTCTTATACACCTCGTCATGCGTGTTCTTGGCTTCGTTTTCTATATACTTATCACTGTTCCTCTCTAACTTATCACCCATTTGTCTGAACCTCCTCCTGTTATGTTCAAATGCCTCAACTAATCGTCCATCAATATAATCTTCCTAGAGACATTTTCCCTGAGCTTTCTGGCCTGTCCTGTTTGGACAGGATTCACTTTATGCCTGGGGCACCTTTGTGCTCCTTCATCATCATCAATGACTTGGATCCAACTTCCTTGATCTTATATCTTTTACCTGCTTGGTATTTTCCTTTGTTTTTATAGAGCACGCCTTTTAGTAGAATCCTGGAAAAGGGTACACATCTGAAAAGCCTTAAATATATCCTGTTATTTAACTAAGAATTTAGTTGGAATGTGTAATTCCATGTTGGAAAAATAATTCACCTTGGAATATTGCAAACATTGCTCCAAGGTCTTACTGCTGCCACAAGTTTTGTAGAAAAGTCCAAAGTTGTTATGATTTCTGATTTATTTATTCTATTCTGGAGATCTCACATTTCCTGCAATGTTCTAAAATGTCACAGTGATATCCCTCAGTGCAGGTCTGTTTTCATCCATCAGGAAACCTGAAGGACAATTCAGAAACTCATTTCCTTGCATCAGTATTCCTTATTCTCTCTTCCTGGAATTTCTATTATTTGGACGTTAGACCACCTGCACAGGGCATTCTTAGGATTATGTCATACTCATATTTATCTCTCACAGTTCCAGATATCTTATCCTTAGCAGCTGTGCAGTAGATGATGGTTACATGAGACTAAATTGAATTAGTTAGTATGAAGGAAATTCTCTCCTGAGACCCTCCATCTACAACATCTTCATTTAGTGCCAATCTACCCATCCTCCAAAATCTGACCGATGTCCACTTCTCTAGTTATTCGACAATTTCCCTACAGCATTCTAGTGCATCTGTCATTTACTGCTGCAGTATATTCTTCATTGTTTATATGAATTCTATGTAATACTCGATTGCACATCCCTGGATTGCAGGGACCTAGTTTATACATCCTTGTGTACCACTTACCACCCACATGTTACCGCCAAGGATCTAACCCACTGCTGACCACTACATAGTTCTTACAAAAAGTCTCTTAAAGAATGAATAAATGAAAGAAACTAAGGCAACTGGTGCCTTTCTAAAAATCTTGTCACAGAAATTCCAAATACCTAAGGAATAACTTCAGCCAATCAATAAACATGACCCCCAATAATTATAGGGGGGGCAAATTGTTTATTTAAATTAAGAAATGGGCTTGGAAGGTATGATAAAAAAGTAGGTCCTCAAAGTCATTGTTCTTAATCTCAAAACACAGCAGAAATAGCTATTAAAAGATACCAATTGAATATGTATTTTTCTGTTAATTTTTACCATTATGTGTATATAGCAACTGAATTTTGAATTATACTGGCATTGACCCAGGCAAAGTTGTTCATTGTATTTAAGGAAAATATATAAACAATAAGATTTATAGTTAGTCTAAGAAACTATTTTCTAGATTAACTTTATTTTGCCACCACCTACATGTGGTAAATCTTAACAGAATGCTTCCAGAGAGGTCTGTAAGTAAAGGAAGCTGTGACTTTTAACTCTATTTAAGAGAATTGAATTTATTTTTTGAAGTGATTTTTTAACTTAATTTATTGGGGTTACATTGGTTAATAAGATTATACAAGTTTCAGGTATATAATTATATACTATCATCTGTATATTGTATTGTGTATTTACCTTGCAAAGTCAAGTCTTCTTCCATCACCATTCATCCCCCCCCACCACCCTTTACTCTCTTCTACCTCTCCCTCAATTTCTTTATGAAATCAAGATGGAACAGTATTAAAGGAGCATGGCAATTCTGGCCCCATCACAATAATGCATCAATTTTGGGGTCACTGTAAAGCACTGTTGGAGGGCATTGAGTTGAAGTGTGGTTTTCCTCTTAACCGTGATGACCTGTGCTGCTCCAGTTGGCAATGTGCAGCTGAGGTCTGCATGAGCAACTGTTTCCATGAGTAACTAACTGTACATGGGGTATGATTCACTGACCTTTCAGCTAACGAGACTCTGTTGAAGTTTTTGGTATATTGATCTAATCAGAAAAAAAAATGCCTTGGCAGTAAGTAAAAACCTTCAATCTAAAAATAAACCTTCAATACGAAGAAAAGATCTTTAAAGCAAAAATGGGCAAAGTGGTGCATCCATTGGTCCATATTACAGCTGTATCTGTTCTGCAAAAGCGAGAAGAATTTAGGAAACCATTCAAATTAATCAAGAACAAACAAAAACAAACTGGCCTTGCTTAGTTCTAATGAACAGGATTTCATTTTACCCGGAATGTCTGTATAATTTCCTCAAGATTTCTTTCATTTGTATCTATAGTAGTGATTTTTTAACTTTGCCTAACTCTTTAAATATAGATTTTTCTTTCTCAACTGTAATATAAAGCTTTAGAGCTATTATAGCCTAACTATGTGTTATCCTCAAAAATAGTTCCAAATCATCACGACCATACTATATGATAGTCATATTATATATGTTACCTCATTAATCCTAATGCCATCCTTATGAGAAAGGTATTATCACACTTACATGACAGGAAACCAAAGCCAGAGAGATGAAAAGGGACCTAGCCAAGGCCTAAAACTAGTGATTTTCCAAGCTTATATTTGAACCTAGGTCCAAAGTTATTTGCCTTTTTAAAATGCTACATTATTACTTTTGTGTCATTATGCCACAAGAGGTGTTGATGATTCATTGTCAAATAATCCCAGCACTGTGATTTTATACATATATATATAATTGATTTCTGAGAGGAAGGCAGAGGGGAGAGAGAGAGAGAGAGAGAGAGAGAGAGAGAGAGAGAGAGAGAGAGAGATCAATGATGGGACTCATTGATCAGCTGCTGCCTGCATGGCCCCTACTGGGGATTGAGCTCGAAACCTGGGCATGTGCCCCTGATAGGACCCGTCAGTCTGCAGGCTGACACTCTATCCACTGAGCCAAACCAGATAGGGCTGGCACTGTGATTTTATTACCCAGGAGTTCCTCCATCCTTGCCCAAATCCTTGTCACCAAAGAAGTAATTTTGTGGATGTTTGGTAGAGGCAAGGGTACAGTCATGGTTGTAGCCATCAAACTAGAAATTGCAACATATTATCCTGATCCTAATGGAATACACAAAACACTGGAAGATCAGCCCCCTTCCTTGGTAAACCAACAGATATTGTTTCTTTGAATAATCCCCCTGTTTTCCAAGCAGCATCAATTGGAATGATTTTAGATGGTTCACCAACCCTTGAATTAAATAATATTGAATCTCAAAGAGATCCCTGTTTTATTTAGCCTTGCAACAACCATCAAGAAGAATGGCTCAGTTTGGGGCTATGATGCTTAAAACTCCTGCTAATCTTGTTTGCCAATACAGTGAAAGCAGGTGTTTGGCTCAGAAGCTTGGGCAAACAACAGAGCACTTATTTTATTGATATCCTCTATGTATGACAATTGACACCAAGCTTCCATTTGTCATAGTGATATAAATTGTCATTTCTTGACAATTTTAGGGCGAGTCAACTGAAATAAAGATATTTTAAAAATAATAACACATGTTAATAATACAGGTCTGTGGCAATAATACATATTAAATAATAATTCAAGAATATGGCAAGCCAAAACAGGTTTGGCTCAGTGGATAGAGCGTCAGCCTACGGACTCAAGGGTCCCGGGTTCGATTCCGGTCTGGGGCATGTACCTTGGTTGCGGGCACATCCCCAGAGGGGAGTGTGCAAGAGGCAGCTGATCAATGATTCTGGCTGTCTATCCCTCTCTCTTCCTTTCTGTGAAAATCAATAAAATATATATTTTTTAAAAAGAATATGGCAAAAAGCCAGCCCTGGGATCTGAATGACTGAAATACGCTGAAAGACAACAGGCAGAGTCCTACAGGCAGCCCATCCTGAAGCAAGTCGTGGACGAAGCTTTGCCCTGGCTCAGTTGCTAGGACAAGCTGTCTCCATCTTTTGTAAAGAATAAAGAAGTAAAAAACTTTTTATAGATGAGAATTGTGTGTTAAAAAATTACTCATGTAAGCCTCATTCTCAGTAATTAGGTGCCATCATAAGTAAACAGAGTGACCAAAAGGTGACTTTTATTCTAGCCAAACTATAAATACCCTCTGAAAATAAGACCCGGTTGTTTATTAAAAAAAAGAGAGATACAGATAATAAATCTTGACATTATACTTCTAGTAATTAAAAGAGTTTCATTTGAGGAGATAAAACCAGAATAAGCAGGGAATACGTCTTCTACTTAGTTGTGACAAGTAAGGAGGGTCCTGCCTCCTGTTGGAACTTTCTCCTTTGGATGCAACTACAGTCAAATCAATGACCATCTTCCTGCCTGATACCAGCTGAGATATTGCTCCACATAAAGCAAACCTCCCAGATGCAAAGCTTGGTGATTTCACCCATCATCTAGCTTTAACACCTTCGAATGGTGGCATGCCTATGTCAGCTCTGTGGGGGTGGGATTTTTGTCTTTGTTACTGAGCATGTGGTAAACAGTCCTGAGTGTTTGCTGACTGGCTTAAGGAAGCCTGCCACTTGAGCTCCTGATTGGAAATAACTATGCCAAAAAGAACCCTTCTGTATGTTTTTCACCCTTCCCCAGTTTCTAAAACAGACTCTCTATAGTATGATTCAACATTACCTCCATGTGTCAGGGCTGTCACTGTAAAATTAAATAAATAGAGCACAGCTATACACCTCCTCAGGTGCTAATGAGCCTCTTGTGGCTGTTTCCCAGTCCCCAATGCCCTTGGGTGGATAAACCTTCCAACTTTTTGCCACTACTTTTTATATTCTCCTTTCTCCTCCATTGTTGCAAGACTATATATATACATATCCTATATAATAATAGCCTAATATGCAAATTGTCCCCTTGACTGAGATTTTAACTGGGAGTTTGACCAGGGGGTGGGTCTGGTCCACCAAACACCCACAGCCCCTCAGCCCTGCCCGCAATCAGCCTCCCTCCAACCTCCCCTACCCCACTCCATCCCATAGGAGGTGGGGTGGCCAGCCATCCACGGGAAGGGAGACCCCGGCCAGCAGCCACAAGGGACCCTACCCATGCATGAATTGCATGCACTGGCCTCTAGTTATATATAAAATACACATTTCCGGTTGGAATCAAGTGCTCTGGAGAAGCAGAGGGAAGCTTTTCTACAACATGATTAGTGGACTGCTGCTTAAGCTTAATATACAGGCTGTGTGACATCTGTTTTACCTGCTGAAAACTATTTTCTGTATTTCTTCCATCTAAGTTTGATCAATCTAGTTGAAGTTTCCAGATAAATGACCGCTGAACAAGTGGGCTGCTGGTGTACACAATCAATAAATACAACCTAATAATATTATTAAAGCTCATTTTTCACAGTTTGGATTTAATTCTGTGACAAATTATTTTCCAAGGAAAGAACCTCATTTGCCCAAATATATCATTTCGGGGATAATGAGTCTTCATACTCCAGACCCCATGAGTTCTGCTGATTCATTTCATTTTGCCATAATTAATGTATTCTTTTAATTAAAAGTTTTGATTAAAAATTCACCTCCACTGAGAGAGGTAACACATTAAATCCCACCAGTGGGTTTAGTTCAACACAAAAACACTCCAAATCCCTTTTAAAGCAAGTTTTTTATCTTTATTATTATGTGAAAATAAATGTCACTGAAAATAAAACAAAAACTCTCCCCATTGCCCACAATGTCCTATACTGCAGTGGTCAGCAAACTCCTTAGTCAACAGAGCCAAATATCAACAGCACAATGATTGAAATTTATTTTGAGAGACAAATTTTTTAAACTTAAACTATGTGCATAGGTACATTGTTATTAACTTAATTAGGGTACTCCAACTTTGGCCTTTGCTAAAAACTCAAGGGACCAAAGAGTCACATGTGGCTCACAAGCCACAGTTTGCAAACCACTGTCCTATAGCATTTGAGTCACCTTCCTCCCTTCTAATTTTCTCCTGCTTTCTCCTCTGGCTCAGAATCATGGCCTTGGCCTCCTTTTATTGGTGCCTAACAATGCCAGCTCTTGTCTGCTTCAGGTTGTCTGTTAGCTGTTTCCTTAACTCACAACCCTCTCCTCCCTGGCTCTTCACATTCCCAAACTATCACCTCCTCAGAGAGGCTTCCTCTGAACAACTTACTTAAGTTATACTTTTCTTCCAAAAATTGTCCTCTTGAAAAGTCTCTTTTTTCCCCATAGCTTTTACCATGCTTGTAATTATTTATTTGTTGATTTGCTATTTTCTGCTGTCTCTTCCCCTATCCCTTAAGATCTGTGATGGCAAACTTGCTGCCCATTTGGAGACTGTCATGTCTCCATTGTCGGGCATGGTAGGCCTTAAACAATTTTTGATGAAAAGAAGGAAGATGAGCTGAAACCAGTTTGGCTCAGTGGATAGAGTGTCAGCCTGCGGACTGAAGGGTCCCAGGTTCAATTCCCGTCAAGGCATGTACCTTGGTTGTGGGCACATCCCCAGTAGGGGGTGTGCAAGAGGGAGCTGATGGATGTTTCTCTCTCATCAATGTTTCTAACTCTCTATCCCTCTCCCTTCCTCTCTGTAAAAAAATCAATAAAATATATATTTTTTAAAAGGACGATGAAGCTCCTGGTTTGACAGCTTATCCAGTCTGCTTTCAGTAAACTGTGGACCAAGGGCCAAATCTGCCCAGTCACCTATTTTTGTATAGCCTGAGAGCTAAGCATGGTCAATACATTTTTAAATAGTTGGGACATTGAAGGAATAATATTTTGTGACACATGAAAATTTTATGAAATTCAAATTTCAGTATGCATAAATAAAATTATATTGGAATGTAGTCATACTCATCTGTTTATGTGCCGCCTTTGGCTGCTCTACAGTAGCAAAGCGGAGTAGTTGCAAAAGATACAGTATGGTCTCCATGTTTATTATCTGGTCCTTTATAGAAATTTAGTCCCAGAGAAATAATTACTAGAGTAGGATTCCATGGATCAGTACAATGAAAGGGTTGGAGAGGAGGGTAAACAAACAGAGCTACAAACGTTTTGTTTATTTCCAAGACACTTAAATAAATGTCTCTGTCATCACCAGTATGCAGAGTAGGGAAGAAGTAGGTTTACAGTTGTTTGTATAGAAAATATTACAATAATTAATAAAGAATAAGAATAATACAAGAATAAACTCTGTGTTTCACATACAACTGTAAAACTTCCTTTGCCCCATCCTGTATATAGAAGAAAATATATTTATAGCACAAATAAATAAGAATGGACATACTTTCAGAATAAAGGGAATGTTTTGAATTTAAGAACATGAGGCTTACTTAAATTAAACCTAACTGGTTTGGGTCCATGATCCAGTTTCTCTGTGGGAAATTAGTGTCACTATTAATCCTTTTAATCTTGAATTTTCTTGATTTAAGAGATAGGATGGACATTTTCAGAATTAATCCTTTCTAAGCATTATTTTAATTAACTAGATTACCCTGTTTTCCCATGTTATCTCCATCTATCCAGCTCACACCCTAAGATCTCACTGTAGGTAGAAATGCATCCCATATTCTGTCATTTATTGTTGAACACCTTCATTTATGCTTGCAAGTACCAAATTAATTTTAATATCCTTGAAAGTAGAGACTATAATTTATAATTTTTCACTGTTTTAGCACCTAATGTGATACCAAGAGTATAATTAGTACTTTTATCCTATGTATAATTAACCCCAATGATTGAGTGTTCTCTGGGCTCTCAACACTGTCTCTTCTACTTTATCTGTAGAAACTACTAGGATTGAAAACCAAATAAAGGCATCAGTCTTTTCTACTTCCCAGCAATAAGTGGCCCCATTCCAGGGTACTCCACTGTTGGCAACACAAACATGGCAGAATGCCTCCATATATCTCTTTCTATATAATTCATTTCTCTCACATAATATGATAGAGGTTGCAAGTTCAGGAGCAGTTTGTGTATCAACCATGTGGCACAGAGGTAGTAAGGTCCCTATCAAAATGGGTGACTGGGTTAATAAAACCTGTGATCATCCAGAAATAATATTGTGAGGGAAATTAATATAGTCGTTGAAATATATAGTTTGCTGGCTTAGGGAAAAATTGGCCATGATGGCTCTTTAAAAATAACATTTAAATAATCACAGGATTCAGCTGCTTAAGCTTTAATTCCACAGCGGACCAAAGAGCCCTCAGGACTCCCATAGAGTGTTCTTTCTCCCTCTCTGCTGGAGCTAACCCTTCAAGTAATTAAAAAATAATTTCAGAGTAGCCACACATGTAGACAATCAGTCCCAATATAGGAAACACCTGTTTTTACTTTAATTCTGGCCTGCTTCCTAATAGGGCCTATTTGTCTTGGGACATTGTGTTTGCTTGTGTAATTGTGCATAGCACATTTTCAGATTTTACCACAGATGGATCCTGAAATCAGTTCTGAGTGAGTGTGTCTGGGTAAGCAAGACACAAAAAGCCTTCCTCGCCTTCTGTACAAACAGATGTAAGCAGAACGAGGCCTCGCCCTGCCCTCCACCCACACCACGCAGGGCAGACAGGGAGCGGTGAGTGAACAGCTTTGGTCTCTCCAGGCTTAGCAACCAGGTTTCTTTTGTTTGATTAACAATTCCAGACCCACCCAACCAAAAGGGATAGAAAATATACAGGTCAGTGGCTGGACAATAAAAGCGCTTACAGGTAGCCCTCATGTCACAGAAGTAGAAGAGGCACCAGTGGGAGGTTTTACTTCAGGTTTCAATTTTGTGCAAATTAGCTGCACTTTGACAAGTGTTTTCATGACTGAGCCCAGGGATGCTTTGAGTGTCAACAAAGAATGGGACAAGTTGCTTGAGGACATGGGGTACACAGAGACAAAGAGGAGAGTTGCAAGGAGAACATGATTAGAGTATAAATAAAACTCAAGTCAACAGAACCAGGTCAGAAAAAAAAGTTGAATTCAATATCTTTGTTTCTATATGTGAGTGGAAATGAAGTGGAGAACAGAGGCAGTGGAATAGAAAATGTCATGCATGCATAAAGTAGCTGCATATTTATGGAAAAAATATTTTTAGGCTTGAATGATCTCATATTTCCTTCAACTTTATACTTTCCGTTGAGTAGACAGAATATTTAAAAATAATTAACTATATTTACAAGCTCTACATAAACTATATATCTTTAAACAAAAAATTTTTAAGTAGTTTTTCTAGAGTCCCAGTGCATGAATTCATGTATGGGTGGAGTCCCAAAGCCTCGCCAGTGATTGGGGCCATTTCACTCAGTCCTGATTGGGGTTGATTGGAGCAGGCCAGGTAGGGTGGGGTGGGGGATGACCACCGGAGGTTGGCCAGCCATGGGAGGTTGGCTATGAGAGTGCACTGACTACTAGAGGGTAGCTCCCCCAGTGAGTGTCTGCCCCCTGGTGGTCAATGCATAACATAGCAACCTGTTGACTGAATGACCAATCATAATGGTCACTTAGGCTTTTATATAGAGATAATTCATATAATGTGACATTTATCCATTTAAAGTGAGGCTTTTTTTATATACCAGTACTTTTAGCATTGTACCACTACCACCACTACCTATATTTAGAACAACTGATCAGCCCCCCACCCAAAAACAAAACTCATGCCCATTAGTAATCAGTTACTTACTCTCCATTCCTCACCTGCCCCAGCCTCTTCAACTACTAATCTTCTTACTATCTCTATGGATTTGTCTATTGTGGACATTTCATGTAAGTGGAACCATACCATACCTTTTGTGTCTAGCTTCATTCATTCCATATGATGTTTTCAAGATTCTTCCATGTTGTAACTTATAGCATCATTATTTCATTCCTTTTATGCCTGCATAGTATGCCATTTTATAGATATTTCACATTTTGTTTATTCATTCATTAGTTGATAGACAGTTGCATTGTTTTCATTTTTTAGCCACTATGAATAATGTTATTATCTGTGTGAAAGTTTTTGTGTGGACATGCATTTTCAATTATCTTGGGTATAAATGAATGAAATTGCTGGATCTTTAAACATTTAATTTTCTGAGAAACTACCCAGAATTGTTTTTCCAAAGTGACTGTCCCGTTTCCCATTCCCTCCAGGAAAGAATGAGGTTCCAATTTCTCTAAGTCTTATTCTCCACTTTGGAAGATGTTATTGTCCATTTTTCCTTTTATGATAGCCATCCTAAGGAAGTGATTCTTAGTGGTCCCTCCCAATGTCCTAGAACAGGTGAAACAGGTCTGGTTCTTTCATCTGGTTTCACCATATGGTCCATTTGGGGTTGCAGATTAAATTAATTAAACTAAGAATATACATTTTATCCTGATTTAGCACTGATTTTATCCTCCTAACTTCCAGGAGGAGTCATGTTTTAATAATTTTCATGGACATAATACATACATGCTTTTATTTGCAAAGTCAAATTTTGTGTTAAGTGCTGATGTACAAGTGATTAAGCAGATACACAGGTTGAAGTAGATAAACATTCCATTTGCTGGGGCATGATTAACACTGATTGTAACTGCTTACTGACCAAACAGAGCAGCAAAGGTTGATGTCCCTGGTGATGCTGACCAGGCCTTTTCCTAATGGTGGCACAACAATGCAGCACATGAGGTACTGAAAGGGGCCCTGGTCTGGGAATCAAGGGCTCTGGATTTCAGTTCTGTGCGTGAACACTACTCAACGCTTTCCCGGACTCTTTCCTACCTGCTTAGATATGTCTGCTGTTTGCTTACCGCAGTCTCCCTGTGCTGATGCTGAGGGCACTTATAAGGTTTCACATTATTGCTCCTCAATTGATTGCCTTTGGCCCCTGGGTTGTAAGTCCTGGGCAGGAATCCTTTCTGCTTTGTCTACCACTTCACTCTCAGCATGTTAGCCCAGGACTTGACATAAAGAAGCTGGTTATTAAAAAAAAAATAGAGATCTTGTACAAGTCAGTGAACTACAAATTCAATTTAACGTTAGCATAAATTATCATTTACCTAAATAGTATATTTATTTACAGATAAGTTTTCTTATCTGTAAAATATAAAGTAGGGATACTAGAAGTACCTACACCATTGTGTTATTATGAGGGCTACGTTAAATATCAGTTAAGACATTTAACTTGGTGGTACATAGTAAATCATCATCATTATTATTCTGATTCTCACTCCAAGGTAAAAATTAAAAGAGGTTGAATGAGAGTCTCTTTAACATGCTTTCCATCGCCAATATTGTGATAATATGTTTGTTAGCATGATCACCCATATCCATGGTGTTTATGAATATTCCATTTCCAGGGCAGGTGGTATGGTGTCCTAGGTGGACATGTATATATGTAGGAGCTTGATAACAGTGGGCGTGCTCAATTTCATTCATGGAGACAAAATTACATTTGAAAACTGCTATTTTTCTCTAAATAATTTTGTAATTTGAAACCCAGCTTTATTTTTCTCTTGTATATTGAGAGTAGTATTAGGATGTGTCTAAAAAGTTTCAGAAAATGTCAAGTGTCCTTTTCAATGAAACAAAATTCTATGGGTTGGTTGCTTTCTGGAACATTTCGAATTTCCAAAGTACAGCGACTTTCAAAGCACTTTGTAGGAAAAACACCACTCCTTTCTGGTGTTACAACTATACTCTGAAACCCCAAACTTGAATTTCTGATCTTAACCAGGAGTGAAACACAATATTAATTCCTGCTCTTTTGGAAGTATTTTCTTGAAAGTAATAAACCTCCAGTTAGAAAAAAAAGGTTATTATTCATATTCAATCCATTCATAATGATACTGATTTGTGTTAAAGGGCTATCTAAATGGCTCTGTCGGTAATATTTACATTCATGGCACATTCATTAAACCTCACGGGCAAATTTCATTACCCTCAGTCTGTCTTTGTGTTTCTTCTTCCTCTTCCACCTCTCTACCAGACACTAGATGTCCCATGTCTCTTCTTCTTTATCTTTCTTTGTGTTCTGTGATCACTTGGTTTTTGTGTTGCCTCCATCTCTTATTCTCTTTCTGAACCTCTTCCCTCTTTAACCTTTCTATTTTAACATGAAAGATTCAGAAAGTGATAGAGGAAACAGAGAAGAAAAAGTAGAATATGAGAAGAATCTGGAGGAGAACGTAGAAGCAAAAATAGTTGTGATTTAAGAGAATAAAATGAAACAGAGGACAGGCTACCAAAATACTTTGAACAATGTATGTAATACATTTTCTGGGAAGAATAGAGCTAAAGGGTTTAAATAAAAAGTACCCAGACCAGATACTTTTACTGACATTAAAAAATAACTGCAGCCCAGCTGGTCACAGTTAGATTCCAATCAGGGCACATGCCCAGGTTGCAGGGTTTCATCCCTAGAGGGAGGCATGCATGAAGCAGCTGATCAATGATTGTTGGTTGGGGTGACAGAATGACAGAAAGAGGAGCCTTTTTATTTTTTAAATTTTCTTGTTCAAATATTTCTCTAATTGTGAAAGGCAACACAATAGAAATCATTGAGTCTAAAATGCTGTGAATAAACCTAACTTTATAGCTTAATGTATATATTGTGAATACCTGTGTAGGTATTACATAGGTCAAGAAATCCAACATTGCCATGTTGGAAATGTAAAAAATAAAAAAGCTCCTCTTTCTGTCATTCTGTCATTCCAACCAACAATCATTGATCGGCGGCTTCCTGCATGCCTCACTCTAGGGATGTGCCCTGGTAGGAATCTTGATATCTGCTGAAGTCTGAATGTCTGTTTCCCCCAATTCGTGGTGTTAATAGGTGGGCCTCTGGGAGGTGATTAGATCAGGAGAGCCCTCATGAATGGATTAGTATTCTAAGGGAAGCTCCCACAGAGCTCCCTCACCCCATCTCCCATTTAAGGAAACAGCCAAGAGGAAGGCCTCTACCCAGCCAGCGGCTTCCTAGTCTCAGATTTCTAATCCCCAGAACTGAGAGAAATACACTAGTATTTCTGTTGTCTAAAAGCTCTCCTGTCTGTAACACTAAGTTACAGCCCAAAACCTATCAGAAATCCTGCCAGGAATTTCATTAGAATTATATTGGATTTATAGATGAATATGGAGAACATAGCGTATTTGTCAATTATTAATATCTTTTTTTTGTAAAGTTTTAGAATGATCTCCATAGAAATCTGAAATATGGCTTGGCAGATTTATTTCTAGGTATTTGATCTTATAAAGATTATCTCATAAATTTAAAGATTATATCTGCAGAAGTCTTGGAATACTTTGATAGATCTTTCCCTCGGTATTTGATATTTTATAATATTGTAAGTTTTCTGTTCCAATTTCACTCCTTTCATAGTTTGTCATTTAAAATGAAAATTGATTTTTGTAGATTGATTTTCTATCCTGCAAACTTGCCCAGCTGTCTTTTTTAATTCTAATAATATAACTGTAGATTGATTTATATTTTACTAGTAATGTACAAAACCATACATTTATAAGTAATAATTTCTCTTTCTTTTTAATACTGATACACTTTTTTCTTGCTTTACATCAACTAAGACTTCCAACGCAACATGAAATAGAAGTGTCAATGGCAGACATGGTATCTTCAAAGAGAAACTTGCAATGTTTTTACCACTAAGCGTAATATATGTTATAGGTGTTTATAGGTAATTTTTTGTCCAGTTAAGGACATTTTATTTTTTCCTCAGTTTTGTTATGGAATTTTAAAAAATCATAGTAAATATTGAATTTTGTCAAGATGTGAATGCTAAGATGCTCATTCCTTCTAGACCTTTTTAGTGAACAGAGCTAGGAAATAGATACACTCACATATACATGAATCTATATCTATCCCTATATCCTTTATATCCATTTGTGTGTGTGTGTGTGTGTGTGTGTGTGTGTGTGTGTGTGTGTGAGAGAGAGAGAGAGAGAGAGAGAGAGAGAGAGAGAAAGAGAGAGACAGACACTAGGAGTTTATAACTGATACCCCCAATTCTACAGGGTTCATTCTGGCCTTCCTCTTTTTCTTATTTGCAACTCCTTTCTCCAACAAGAGAAACCCAGGTCTCACCTTCCGATCCTATGATGCACATAAAATAGTTTTATAATTTCTAATCCATAACCCTGTAGAAAATAAATTTACTGCCTTAACTGGTACAGCTCAGTTGATTGGAATATCATCCTGTACACTGATAGATGGTGGGTTCTTTTCCTGGTCAGAGCACATATCCAGGTTGTGGGTTTGTTTCCAAGTCTGGGGAGGCAACCAATCAATGTTTCTCTCTCACATCGATGTTTCTTTCTCTCTCTCTCTTTCTCTTCCTCCCTCCCTCACTCCTACCCTCCCTCCCTCTCTTCCTCCCTCTCTTTAAAATAAATAAAAATATATCTTCTGATGAGGGTAAGAAACATTTACTAACTGGAGTACTATATTTGTATATAGTTCCTTTTGTTCTTTAGGCTTAGAGTGAACATATTGTTTTACAAAGTTACTTATATTCCTTCTTCCCTTTACCCACTGCCCCCTTTCAATGTGATTATGTCGTTGATTTGTATAACAGTTAGGTACATCTGTTACTATAGAGTCTCCCCCCAAAAAAGTATACACGCACTTTGAATAATTATAAAGGCAGTGTTTATTAATACACAGTTCATTTTAAAAATTGAGCTATTAGTTGTTAAAGTATGTATACTTTTTTCGAGGGGGGAGGGACACCCTGTATTTGTATTTCATTGGGGTTGCTTTCACATCGTAGATGAATTTAATTTTTTAATTTTGAAATTAAATTAATAATTATAAAACATTATGGTTTTAAAAGTCAGAACTATACAGAAGGATATACTCAGAGCAATATCATTCCTAGCATTTCTCTTTCATATTTCAATTATTCCATTCTTTTTGTGCTATTCCCACCCACTTTTGTAAGAAACTTATCTCATTATTTTCTGTTTTATCCTTCCTGTATTATTTTTGCATAAATGAACACATAAATGTATTTTAACTTATATCCAATTTCTTTTACAAGATAGCTTACCATAGATATTCCTTTACATTTAATGATATATTATGGAAAACACTCCACATCAGTTCATAAATATGTTCCTTATTTTTTGTTACTGCTTCATAGTACTCCATAATTTATTCAACAATTCTCCTTTATATAAATATTTATAATGTCTCCAATATTTTGCAGTACTAACAATACAGCAATGAATGACTTGATATGTGTGTATTTTTATATTGTTAAAGGTGTAAGTTCCTAAAAGTCAAGTTGCTTGGATAAAAGGTACATGCATGCATCACTTTGTTTAAAATTACCAAATTTTCCTAGAATAGCTATCCCATTTTGCATTTGCATGGGCAGTGTATGAGACTGCTTCCCACAACCTTGTCAAAAGAGTGTGTTGTCATAAATTTTAATAGTTGCTGATCGGAGAGGTTAGAAATGTTATTTCAGTGTTTTAACTTTTATTTATATAATTATTAGTAATTTTGAACATCTTTTCACATACTTAAGAACTACTTTCTATTTTTCTGTAAACTGTCTTTTATGTATTTTTTTCATTTTCCTATTGGTTTTTCACTCTTTGCCCTTCAAGTTTAAGAGTTCTTTGTACATCACAAAATAGTCCTGGAGATGTAGAGTAGAGCATAAGAAATGTAGTCAATAATTTCCATATATAAAAGCCTAAGCAACTGTTACCACCGAATGACTGGAACAACCAGTCGACCAGTCGCTATGATATTCACTGACCACCAGGGGGCAGATGTTCAATGCAGGAGCTGCCCCCTGGTGATCAGTGTGCTCTCACAGCCAACTTCCTGTGTTCCCTTCCCCAGCTGGCTGGCCCCCGTCAGTCCCTGGTGCTAAACCATTCATAGAGACTGGCTTCTGGGTCGGGGTTTCATACATAGCAGAGTACTCCCTCTCTGCAGTCTATTGAAAGCCAGCCCTTGACACAAGAGTTGTCTCACTCCCATCCTCTCCCTTCCCCGTAGGCTGCCGCCTGCCATGGGGGTCGTGTGGCTGTGAGGGAAGGAGTAGGGAGAAAGGCTGGGAACCACACAGTGGTGGGGTGTCCAGCATCCATTTCTTCCACGCCCAGTCCAGTGACCATCACCTCCTCTCCCGACCCTGCTGTGGCCTTTGGGGAGGAGCTGGGCTGGGCTGGGGAACCAGGGGTGAGTGGCAGCAG
This sequence comes from Vespertilio murinus, assembly GCA_963924515.1. NCBI lineage: Eukaryota > Metazoa > Chordata > Mammalia > Chiroptera > Vespertilionidae > Vespertilio > Vespertilio murinus. The sequence continues at coordinate 51,431,675 of OZ004705.1, forward strand.
ATGCAGCCCTTTTCCCAGAGTGGCTGAGGATCAGCTCCCTCCTTGGGGCCTGCTGATGAACCTCCCATAGTCCTTCCCCCACCCAGCCACCCTCCCATGGTCCCTCCCCTCCCCACCTCACCCGTGCATGAATTCATGCACCAGGCTTCTAGTATTGTAATAACTATGTACAGTGCCAGATGGATACTTAATATTGGGGGCACCACTTTGTAAAATATATGACTGCCTAAGTGCTATGCTATATACCTAAAACTAATACAAAATAATATTGAATGTAAACTGTAATTGAAAAATAAAATTAAAAGAAGAGCTTGTTTTTAATACATTAGGTATGTTAGTCATTTGTTTGTGATATATATTGAAAATATTTTCTTCCAGTAAATCAGTTCTCTTTTTACTTTGATTATGGTATACTTTTGCTACACACAAATATTTGTTGTTGTTATTATTATCAAATTTATGAATAATTTCTTTTATATCCTCTGGGTTTTAAAGATATAGTTAGAAATAGTTCACATACAATGAAATTAAAAATAAATTTACTCATTTTTTTAGTGTTTTTATGATTTTATATTTTACTTTAGGTTCCAGATCTTTTTGGAGTTCATTCTTGATCTAATTTTATATTTTTCCAAATAGTGAGTTACTTTTCTCAGCACTATTTATTTAGAAGTCCATATTTCTGAATACAGTAAGGTATTCCTGATTGGATCCTGGGACAGAAAAAATTCCATGTCCTCTTTGGTAAAATGTGGATAGTATCTCTTTCAAAATACCGATGGACAACTTAAATAATGTAACCTACATACTATGGTGGACACTTAATAAATGCTAGCGTTTTTTCCTGTTAAACAGTCCCTCTCTGTTGGCCTAGTGCAGTGGTTGGCAAACCTTGGCTCTTGAGCCACATGCAGCTCTTCTTCAAAATAGCTGCCCCCGAGGCGAGAGCTGTGCATGGACCAGGAAGTTTCAATGCACTGTACGTGCATGCCCGCACGTGGTGTTTTGTGGAAGAGCCACACTCAAGGGGCCAAAGAGCTGCATGTGGCTCGTGAGCCACGGTTTGCCGACCACTGGCCTAGTGTAGCTAGATGAAATGTGCATGCGTTTGTCTAGCACAGTGGTTCTCAAGAGTTATGTCCATAAGAATCACTGTGGATGCTGGATAAAATGCAGATTACTTAGTTCTCTCCTTTAGACATTCTAATGCAGTGGGCCTGGTGGGGCTCAGAAAGCATTAGCCTAATGGGTAGCCTACCTTATCCAACCTCAGGGAATGAATAAAAATATGCAAAGATTTATAACCCAGCTAGGGTCTTAAATCACTCTTTTCATAAAATTACTTTACATCAGTCACAGAGCAATATGTCTGACAAAAATACTGAAGATTTCAAAAGTAGAAGTGTAATTAGAATTGATTTTAATTTATTTAAAATGGGACATTTTTGAGACAGATCATGGAAACATTTAGGAATGAGGATGTAAAGGGTGCAGTTGTGTTTGTATGTTTAGTGACCCTGGCATATTAGTTTGCTGTCCACACTGAAATACCTTCTTCTAGAATCTGACAACATGAAGAAGAAAGCTAGAAAGATGAATCTCTTTATTGGGCATCTTTAGAAAGGCTAATTAGAAAAAAATAAAAGATAAAAGGGATCTTTTGTGGTAGAGGTATTTTTGTGTGTGTGTGCTAGTTAAACTAAAAATAATATGTGCTTGATTTATACATGAACTTAAATGTTATGCCTATATTAATGGGTGAGCTATTAGAGTTACTTAAATTCTCTCCCCAGCTAGTCACAGTAATAAATAGACTGATGCTACAAGCACATTTATTGTTTAGGACCCATTGCAGAAGAATGCTGTCTCTATGTCCCTTACTCCAATACTGGGATAAGCAGCAGGTGACAGGGAGACCATAGCTGATTCATTCACAAGCATTGTGTATAAAAGTAATTTTTGTGGCAGCTCAACCACTGAGTGATTTAAAATTTCTAAATAGATGCTAAAGTACATCAGCATGACTAAATGTACTCCCACAAAACCAAGTGTTTGTTCTTAGTATCATCATGTGGCCTGTACAACTCTAATTTGAGAGTCTAGAGATGTTCAGAAACACCTGTCACAATGCATTGAACATGATTATGTTTTGTGTGGTGGGATTGTGTGTGGCAATGATGCTCAGCTTTGTAACTGAACAGTAAACTATGAGATGGCCTCCTTCCTCCAATAAGGATTCAACTCCAAAGGCGATGTTTTCTTCCATTAGCAAGGAACTTTTTAAAGATTAAAAACCAACTTTGCATATTTATAAAGCTTTGTCATTTTATTCCAGTTGGATGACTTTTCAGGTAGTTGAGTTTGAGGACTCAAATTTGTATTTGAGATAAGAACTTCCCTTGTCGCATTCTAATAGAAAAAATAGAATGTGTTGAAAACTCTCAAGGATGCTGTACAAATAATATACACTCATGTATATACATATAGACAATGATTTATATTAGATACTGTTCTTTAGTTTGACAGTGACATGCAGTCTTTTTAAAAATATCTCTGTAAAAGGAACACCCCTCACATAATAGAAGGGGAGACGAAGGCAAATAGATATATGTAATATGTTTATAGAAAATTTCTAAGGAAGATATATGCTTAAGGGATTTTAAAGGTATTTAAAGATGGTGCAAATTAAAATGTAAAGCATGACCATCATTTTTATGAATATACGTTACATCTACCTTATTCTATTTCGTTACATCCAAGTCTATATCATTATGTATCAGACTTCTTCAGTGGGTCCTGCCAAAGAAGGATATACTATGCCATGCCACACCCACCACCCCATTTCCAACTTTCCAAAAGGAAAAATAGGTGGGGACAAGGAGATGTGATTGTACAAGCAAATGCATACTCACAGAGTAAGGGTATGAGAAGAGGAGGAGGAGGGGGAGGGAGAGGAAGACAGAAAGAAGGCAGCTAGACTTTAGAAATGGTAGAATGGACAATTCCAATTGAGACCACATAACATAGACACAAAGTCTAGTCATTACAGGAGTTATGGGCCATGGGCCAAAAATATTGTCGATGAGCATACACATCACCATACACTGTAGCATTAACCAAACTCCCACAACAAACAAACAGATAATAATGTAGTTAAAATATTAATAAATTAGAATGGAAAGGCAAAAAAGAGCAATATCTAGTATATATTTTAAGACAACTACCACTGGTGCTGCATCATGACTAGTATTCTGGCATTTAAATTATGTGTATGCATGAAATATTCAAACTCGGCCACATTTTATAGCATAGTGTATCGGTTGGTCTTCATAACAGAATACTGAATTTAAGTCCTCAGCATGCTTCATATATCTGATCATTTACTTGGCAAATATGAAATTCAAGTAACTCTAATAGCTCACCCATTAATTTACTCATAAATATCTTTAAGTCCTATGTGAGAATAAAAGTGTATGGATTTGCATATCTCTTACCTTTAAGAACTGAGAAGGCACTTGGGTTTTGAGAGAGTTGTGAAGTCTATTTAATAGCCCACTTGCAGCTTAATTTGAGAATCATTGGTTACATAGCCAAAGGCAAAGTGCATAACTGACATTAAAAATAGCCATAAATTAGTGCATGCAGGTATTGTGAGTCCTTTGACCAGATAGTTCACACTGTGAAGAGCTTAATTGGATTCAGGACTCAGTGCCACGGCTTAGGCTGACTTCAGGGCCTCTTTGCAGAGAAACACCTTATGAAGTAGAGAAGGGCTTTGAGGTCATGGAGAGAGGACATTCTTTCCAAAAACCCTAGAGCTAGACTATTCAGACTCTCAGGTCTTTGTAATTGTGTTAGGCTTGGACTCTAAGTGGCTTGATTGGTGTCACAAGCCAGTTTGAAGACAGGTAAAATTTGCCGAGTGCTGGCATTTCTAAAGATAGAATCAATAACTCCCAGACTCATTTTTTTCTCAGATACCAGCTGATAGAGAATAAAATGTTTGCTAGAATATTTACCATAAAATCTACACTGAAGCCATACCTCACCTTGAACACCTGTTCTCCTGAGAAAATCATAATATCCCAGATTTTCTCAGTCTGCAGCCAAAATTCTTTCCCATTTTCATCAAATTATAATGAAAGAAATAATTTTGCTTTAAGTAGATGAACAAAGACCCCAAGTATGGTCAGAAGGGGTGGTATAACATGATTTGAAGTGTCTGCCTTGTTAATATGAAAATGCTTGCTCTTCACAGACTGGATAATTTAGCATTGTCACAAACAAAAATCTTATTAATTTTGAAAAAGGATTTACTACAGCATCTGTTTCTAATCGATTTTTGACACATACCAAATTTTAGAGCTGGCTTGATTGAGATTAAAGGAACACCTTAAGTTATCCTTTCAAATTGTGTGTGTGTGTGTGTGTGTGTGTGTGTGTGTGTGTGTGTGTGTGTGTGATTTTCATTTGTATATTGGATTAGCTGCATTTAAATTTAGCTTACATTTTTTCTTGCTATTTCTCAGAAGTTCAGCTAAAGATACATTCAACCTCACATCACCCTTATTCTGAACAACTATCCACAACTATTATTTTAAAGTTATCTATAGCACCTTCTACCTTCTAGCTTTCACTGTCTTCTCTAATGGAAAATAAAATCCTTTGCTTCACTGATATGTGCTCTGAATTTCTTGAGATTCTGATTCAGACAGGAAAATGTCCTTAACTCTTCCTCTGAGCTTTATGAATGTATTTGGTACAGCAATGAAACACTCCCAGCTCCTCTCCTCAAATTGGGGTCTGCCACTCATGTGCTCTTTGAAAATGGAAATAAAAAAGAGCTTCCAGCAGACATGAGTACAGTTTATATGAGTTCCAATTGTTGAACTGCCTGAAATCTATTACTACAACCAGATCCAATCTGGAAAGAGAGTAAATTGTCTCAAATCCTCCTTCCTCTATTTATGGAAAACATCTTTAAAGCACTCTTTTCCATGTCAGCCCTATGGAGACAGGGATTGATTGGTTGATTGGTTAATTGTTTTTGCTTTTCTGTGTGTCATGGATCCCAGGACCTAGATAGTACCTGATATAGTCACATGGTAACCATCCTATAAATAATTGTTCAATAAATAGAATAAATGACTGAATTGCAGCTTTAGAATTCTATGCAGCACACAATACTCAGGCAATCAAAATGAAACTTCTTTGCCATCTTTGGGTTCTGGATTCTTGCATCCTGACTTCATTGGGAGGGTGCCAGGACATATAATATCAAATCAGCAAATTATTAGCTCACAAAGCAGGACCAGTATTGCTTCCGGCTCTGATCCTCCCCACATTGTGTCTCTAGGGCTGACTTGCTCTAAGGGAAATTTTGAGATTGGTGACTATAGCATAAGATGGTGTGGTTCAAATCTAAACAATGCAAGTGTGGTTACTCTGTTAGATTCCTAGAACTGCCTTAACAAATTAGCACCAGCTACCTATTGCTTTAAAACAATAGAAATTTATACTGTCTCATTTCTGAGATCAAGTTGTCTGCAATACCACACTCTCTCTTGAGGCTCTAGGAGAAAATGTTTCCTTGCCTCTTCCAGCTACTGGAGGCCCCCGGTGTTCCTTGGCTTGTGCCAGCATCACTCCAATCTCTGTTTCTAACACCACATGGCCTCCTTTCCTGTGTGCGTCTCTGAATCCAAGTCTCTGTCTTCTTTCTCTTTTACAGACACCAGTCATTGGATATAGGGCCCACTCTAAACCAATAAGACTTCATTCTAACTTCATTACATCTACAAATAAACACACTATTTACAAATAAGATCACATTCACGGGTACCTGGGGTTAGTATTAGAATTCACTTTTTGGAAAACGTAATTTAACCCACTTCATTCATTGTCTTCATGGAGCTTACAATTGAAAGTAAAGATATAGATAAATAAGCAGAGAATTACAACTAAGTGATAGGTGTGTTTTCATAGGGGAAGTAGAGGGTGCTATGAGAATTACTAAAAGGAGCCCTGAGCCAGATCGCCAAAGGGGCTCAGAATTGCACTCAGTGGCATATAACAGAAATCTGACAACAGTGACCTAATTAGAGATGCATTACATAACAAGAAATTGGAGGTAGATAGTTCACATCTGGCCCAGCTGTTCCAGGAAATCATTGAGAATACTGCCTCCTGATTTCCTTCTCATCCAGTGTGATTCTTGTTCTCGTGGCCATAAAAATGTTTGCTTCAGTACTGGACATCGGGTATGCACTGCAGGTAAAAAAATGCCTAGGGCTTTTCTTTTCTTTTTTCTTTTTTAGCTGTTGCCATATTTGTTTTTCCCCACATTTATGTGAGTTTGTGTGACTTATTGTTTCTTTAAAACATTAACTTGAAAAAAATGTCATGTTATATGATTCCAAGTTGACCATTTATCATCACTTCCAGCAACACTTCTAAAGGGATGCTAGGCATAATCCAGGAAGATATTTTAGCCATAGCCGTGGTCAGGAATTCCTAAAGCAGGACAGAACAGTATTGATCCTTGCTTCCTCATTTCTGTTCTTTCCTATTGCACCCAAATACTTGACATATATTTAAATGGACGCTTCAAGGAAAATTTTGAACACATTTCAAAAACATTGGTTCCTTAGCTAGCCCATTCTGTATACTTAGCCTGAAAGACTACCTATTTGGGCATCCCTTCAGACAGTCATATTCAAGGCAAATTAATCCAATTTCCAATAGAGAGGAAGATAATGCATTATGAGTCTTTTTTTTTCTTCCTCTCTCATTCTTTTAAACACATATGCATGTGTGTGCGCGTGCACACACACACACACACACACACACACACATACTGTACTAACATTCTCCATATACACTTCACAGTTGTCTCAAAATAAGTGGACAGCCCTTGTCTTAGTGTAGAAAGAAACATTTTCAATGTCAGTCATGATGTAGACAGCTAAAAAAATTCTATTCTCAGGGTCCTTTTAATTAAGTTTGAAGAACCCAGCTAGACATCAATTCTCTATTTCCTTCACAGTTGTTGATCTAGTAACTGGTAGATCAATGTGTCAAAAGAAAATTTTCACAGTCTTAGCCAACTCAAAAGACTACTTTATGTTTCATAAGCACACATATACAAAGTCTAATGATAATTTGTAGGAACTCTTTAAGTAGGAAGGATACCAATTTTATCAATTTAATGAGATGTTTGTAGTTTACATTAGGTAAATTACAAACATCTCATTAAAGATAAAGATACACACACATACACACACACACAACAACAACAATTTAAGGCTCTCTTGACTCTCCTCTGTGTGTGTATGGCCTATTCATTTTTTCTTTTTATTTTCCCAATTGGCTCATCAGTCTAGGCTAAGAAGTGCCTTTGTCAAGCCTTCTTAGAAAACAGTTCCTTCTAGGGGTAATTCAGCAACTACCTTCACAATTTGCTTCCACAGACATTATTATCAGCAATTACTCTTATAATAATCACCTTTTTGATGCTTGGCATGCCCACATCCAGTGAGGTGTCAGCATTCCTAGGCTGATGGTAGAGGCTACATATGCTCTCAGGGCAAGTCTTAGCTCTTTTAAGAGATGTTAACACTGAACTCTGCATGTCCTTTTATTCCTAATCATCATTATCCCATCATTCCTTTTGCAGCTAAGAATATTCATTTTCTCTCATCAATTTTATTCAATTACTCAGGTTGTAAGTGCCAGATTGAACATAATCAAGGGCTGTAAGATGAAGATAGATGGCATCAGAGAGGAGAGAGTGGAAGGGTGGAAAGAGATGTTGATTTTCATCATGAAGCAAACCTTGTGAGAAGGTACCTTCAGACACAGAGGCTGGTGATGATAAGTAGGATAGAAGGCAGTGGGATCCAAAGAACTCCCACTACCCAGACACAAACCAAATGTTCACTTATCCATTTTTATGCTTCTGAATCTGCTTGTCTATTTAATTAAAGTACCTACCAACTTCGCCACGCTAAGGAACACAGCTCCTTAAAAGTAAGTATGCATTGATGATTCTCTGGGAGAAAGTGGCTGTGAGGTTAGCCTTTGAAATGTATTTGATAAGTGAAAGATTTACTGAATAACTACCAGTTGCCGGTCACTTTTACATATTAGGAGGGAGGAGGAATACAATAAAGTATAAGGGGAAATACAACTGAGGACTAAAGGACGAATAATAGTTTGCTAGGTAAAGAGGAAGGCAAGTGCACTCCAGACAGCAGGAGTAGCACATGCAGCTCCTCCCAGGTGAGGGAAAGCAGAGCTCTGTGGAAGAAAGGGTGTTTGTGTGTGCGTGTATGTGTGTGTGTGTGTGTGTGTGTATGTATGCATATGCGCACGCACATGCAGGTGTGCACATACAGTGCAATTGAAACTTCGTGGCCCATGTACAGAAGTCAGTTTTTGGCTCTCAAAAGGAATTTTCAATCGTTGTACTGTTGATATTTGGCTCTGTTGACTAATGAGTTTGCTGACCACTGTCCTAAGAGCTTTAGAAAGACATTAATGGTCTTCAGTGGGGAAAGGAACATGATCAGATTTGTAGGAAGCAAAGTTGACTCTGACTGCAGGTTGGAGTATGGGTTGCAGGAAATTAAGGCCGGAATTAGAACAACTAGGAAACTCCTGGGGGAGTCGCAGGCAGAGCACTCTGCTGGCTCAGACTGAGGCAGTGCAATGGAAATGGGGAGAAGGGAACTGAATATAGGAAGAAAGTACAGAGGAGTCCCAGTTGCATTTTACATCATGAATAAGGAACACAGGGAAAATCTGTTTGTTGAAGTTGTTGGGGTTGGAAGAGAGAAGATTGATTCAATTCTGAGCACGGTGCCTTTTTAGTGCCTGCTATATATCTAGGTTGATGTGTTTTGTAGGCCACTTTATCAGTGAATCTAGTACTCCAGCAAATAGGCCACACTGGATATAGAGATGTGGAAATCATTGGCATTTAATAGGAATTAAAGTTACCCGATGGATGAGGTCACCCAGCAGAAGGAAGGGGATAGCCTGGGAATGAACTCAGCAACAGTTTTGAGTCAGAAAAGAGAAGAAGATGACAACTTCATGAGGAACATGAAGAAGTTGATAAAGGTCAAGGAAGAAACCAGATGTTGTGGTGCCACGGAAACCAAGAGTGTATTTTAGGAAGGACAGAGCGATCTACACTGTCACATTTCACAGGGAAGTAGCCAGTGACCTTTCCGTTTCAGTGAAATGGAACCGGCATAAACAGCATAGGAAGAGAGCAGTTAGAGGGGGTGGTAAACAATGGAGAGAGTGGAATTAACTCTTTCAAGAATTTTGGCCATGGAAGGGAAAAAAGAATTAGGGCAATAGTGAGAGGAGGGCCAGATTTTAGACCACAAATAGCTACCCAAAGGACAAGGTTGTCACATGGACCTGAATCTGTTGGAGCTAATGGATACCTTTCATAGTCTTTTCTGGAGAGAGGTCTACAGCTAAATTGGCATGTAGAGAGAGAGAGAGCTCTCGACCAGAAAAAAGAAGCGGTGAAAGGATGTTGGGGTTCTAAGCAGGAAAAGGCAAAGAGACTTATATTTTGTTTAGGGCTTTTACTCTCCCCTCTCCTGCCCTCCCCTCCTTTACCCTCCCCTTTAGTTCTCTCCCTTCTCCTTCTGTTCTCTTCCCTCCTTTCTTCTCCTATATATTTCATTTAAGGAGACTCTTTAGCACAAAAGGAATCCCTCATCAGAAATAATCACCAATAGTTCTAACTGTAGCACTGTCCTATCTTTTTCTTATTTATTTATTTTTATTGATTTTTTACAGAGAGGAAGAGAGAGGGATATGGAGTTAGAAACATCGATGAGGGAGAATCATCGATCAGCTGCCTCTTGCATACCCCCTACTGGGGATGTGCCCGCAACCAAGGTACATGCCCTTGAATCAAATCAAACCTGGGACCTTTCAGTCTGCAGGCCGAGGCTCTATCCACTGAGCCAAACCGGTTTTGGTGCACTGTCCTATCTTTATACCCTCTTGATATTTGTCACATTCTGCACAAATGCTTCTCTATTTGCTCAATAAATCAAACTTATTGTGCATCTAGAAAAAAAACCCAAAAAACCAAGTAACAAGCAGTTCTGATTGAGATAAGGGTAATTTTTTTTAGCTTTTTAAAAACAGTTTTGAGAATATTTTCTAGCATTTTAAATAAATATGCTGATATCTAATTTGTAATCCAGAAATCCAATTTAAAAATTATTTATTGCCCACTCACTTAGACTAAAAGGCAGGTTGAGCTAAACCATCTATGGAGCTGGGTTATTGCTTGCGTAGGACCCGATAAGAAACAGTTCTATAAGTGAGAATGTTTGTATTCATTTCCACAGCAGCAATATTTCAACCTCATCGTAGCTATAACACTTCAGGAATAGTTCTTAACATTCTCCTTTCCTTGGAAATACATATTTCCTCATTTCTCTTGAGGAAATATGCCTAAATATTAGTTCCCAAATGGGCTCAAAACAATTTTCTCATCTGAAAAATACATGAATCTATAAGTAAGTGGAAAAAATACTTTTGAAAATTTCTGGTGGAAACATGTCCTCTGTAAGTAATGGAAAGGATTTAAGTTGCTGGTATCAAATAGCCACTGATACATTTCTTCTGTTGGTTAAAAATTGCCTACTCAATGTCTGAAGGGGAAGTGTAAAATATTATACCAATAAAAAGTAATAATCACAACCACTGTGAATCTGTAAAACCTTATTAAGTTTCCCTTGACAACAATTTTTTTGGGGAAAAAACCTCTAAGTGATTTTCAAGTCTCATTTTTAAATTAAAACCTGGCCCTCGTGCCCCCTGTCACTCGTACCCATGCATGCTAATGAACGACTTAGGATGGTTTTGTGTATACTATTGCAGAGTTAGCTGTCTGGCCGCCCTTATGATATAATCTCCTTCGACTGCAATTTAATTAGAACAGTGAAAGATCTGACCTTTGCTGGAGATTTTCTTATCCATTGCACTAAAAATATCCCTGGAAGCTATCTGTCAATATGATCTTTCAAGCACATCCTGTTAGTACTGGAGAAGAGAAAGGAAATGAGAAAAACCAGAACCCATAAAGATTAGCACAGGTTAGCACATTGTTAGTTCGCATGAAGCTCAAGTCACAAGGTTGTCTATGAAGAGACTAAGAAATAGGCGTAAGCCACCTGATGACAGAAAGCAACGAATGGAAGTCCTCCACCTGGTGTGTGCCTGTAATAAAGGCACGAGTTCTGAGCTTTGCCCCCAGTCCCCCCACCCCTCTCCCAGGAATTAGCCTGGTGTCTGTTTTGGTTCGGGTGGCACTTAGAGGCTTCAGAACCTTGATTTACAGATACACATGGGAGGCCTGGCTGTCTCATAAACCCCAGAATTCTGTGCATTCTGTACCCGGTCATTTCGCAATGAAGAGTTCCTCGTTGCTGATGATAACAGAAGTTCACCATGCACTCTGTTCTGATGATTGAGATGTTCTTGCCTAGTCATATATAAAATGTCACTTATCCTTACAGCCATGGTGGGTTAGCGTGGGTGTATATTGTATGACTTAAATTTGATCTTTTATTATTTTTCTTTTGATGAAATAACATTTTAGATACTTTGAACAGTAAACTTACTTTTATTAATTAATAGTTAAAACCCATTTGTATCTCAACCCATTCCAAAAGCATATGAAACAGCTCTATCTTGACTTGTAGTTTATAAGGAATGTTATCAGAATTCTTGTGACGACTCTTGAAAAATGAGAAGATGGGTCCAGAGAGGTTAAGTGACTTGTCAAAATCGTCAGCTTAGTGAAGTGCAGAGTCAGGACTCACACCCAAACCATATGACTTCCAGTCCAGGGCTATGTCGCCCCTGTTCCATGAAGCCTCTTGGCTGCCTGCTGGGAGTCAATGCCAGGCTTTCGGGGGTGCAGACTCAAGCCTTGCTGACAATTAGTTCTCCTAGTGCTGCACCTGTCTTCTTGCGCTCCGAGCTTGGGCAGCTGGAACAGCACCGCATACATGCATGTTTAATAAGCCGACCTGTGGTAATGAGGACTCTTGTTGGTCTTTTTACATGACCAGTGCTCCCTGCTTCTCCTGAGAGGATTCTCAAAGCGTATTTCTCTGATGACGCTAGTTATAATTACCAATGGCTGTGTTCCCCATCACAGCTGTTAACTTTCCCCAACACACACCAGTTGTCACTCTAGCATACCTTCTGATCAGCTATTGATTTTGTATAAATGGGTTGGAGTTGTCAGAAAAAGTGAAAGCCATCACAATTTCCCTTGTAGTGAAACATATATTATACATTGCCCTACTACATCTGTTTTTAAATCAAGTACAAACTTTAATAATGACGCTCAGCAGAGGCATCTGGGAGATGTCTTGATACCTGTTGGCAGCAGACACCAGATGGGCTTGTTCAATATGGAAAAGATGGGAAATTGATATTAAAAGAAGATAAGCCTGGACTTTTCCACCACTCGTGATTCCTGTTGTCTATTGATAACTTTACCATTTTGATTTAATTCCGTTTTCCAAATTCCTCTTTCTAACCCATGTGATTTTAAGAGGAAATGAGGAGAATTTTTCTCTTTGCTCAGAGAATATCTCAAGCTCTCAATACCCTCTGGGTTGAAAAATGAACTTCAATGAGCTCATGATATTACAGGAGAGCTAGGAGTCTCATCATTGTTTTCATGGCAACAAAACTAGGATTCTTTTTTTATTCCTGCTCTGTCAATTAATGCTGCCTTCTTCCCACAGTCTCCTTCCCCCACCTATATCGTCAATGAAATTCTCTGAGGGAACTCCGTACAAAGGAAAACAGCCACATGGGAGTAAGGTATATTTTTATTAATAATTGCATAAATATCCAATATTCAAATGTAGCTTTCTTTGGAAGGCAGGGTTGAAATAAACAAGTTAAAGTTAAGTCCTGAATTGGATTCCTACCACTTCTTAAATTGAAATCTTGGGCTAGATGCAGAGGATAAGGAAATAGAGGGGAAACAGGAATGAGTTTCCTGGTTCTGTGGAGCTTCTGCCTCATCTTGAGAGAAATGGTTACACGATCACTGAAAATAGGCCATTGGTCCCCGTAGCCTCATAGATGGAAGGGTGAGAGCTGGCTTGGTAACATGCTGCACAATGGAAATGCAAGTCAGTGCTGCCCAAGGTGACCAATCAGATCATCAGCTCCTCTTCTCTTGGAAACAGAGAAGAATCTAGGAAGGCATAGAATCAGTGCAGAAAGAAAAGGTGTTAATGCCCACACTGAGTGACATCCAGAGTTCTAGAAAGGAAACTGCCAAATCCAAAATTCTTACTTAACTCCTTAATGCCTGGAATTCTACTAACATAATATACTTATTATTTTATTTTAAATACTTTATATCTAATACAATATAGTTTAAAATGATTAGAGAGCTGATTTGGGGCTAACAAGGGAGAGGAAGGAGGCAATGGGTACCAAAAGTGAGGGTTTAAGGAGAGGGAGGGAGAAGAGTCACTCAAATATGAACAGTTCAAAACTTGAACCATTAAAGAAAAATATGTTTTGCCTTGCACTTACCTTAGACGTGAGAAAGTATAGCAGAATCCCTCTGTAACCTCTTTGTTTGACTTCTTTGTTTCCTACCCACAGTAGAATGATAGGTGGGTGAACTTGTTCCACTGAAGCAGGGAGAGAACACAGGGAGAAGGCATCTTTTCCCAGTTCCACCTCAAAGGTTTCCTCTCTGTATGTAAAGTAGACCACTCAGGACTAATGGAAGCATCCTTGTTTGTGAACTATCCATCTTACCAATCACTGGGGATACACAAAGAGCACACAGCAACTAAAAGTTAAGCTTTCCCTTTGTCTCATGGATTTTGTAGAATTTTTTTCTCTCTCTAAAAGTTAGGTGGGTGGTTCCTGGGACCACTGCAGAACGTATGCCCCCACACTTCTAGAGAAGTAAAAAATAAACGTTTTTGAAATAAGCAATAAGAAATATATTTACTAGTAATACATCAAAGGAGAGATATAAACAGCCACCATAAAGATAGATAATATCTCCAAAGGCAGAGGAGAGATAACTAAAGGTGCTGCCATATACTCTGCCAAAGCCAGAATCAGGGATGAGGGCTGAGCAACAATGGGAGTTTAAGGTCTTACAATGGCAATGGAGAGTCCCAGGTACACAGTCTTAGAAAGGGAGGAGCCTTTTTCAATATAGGAATAGCCCTTACCTCTGAGAAAAAGGTAGCCCAGTCTGTGAATTCCCAATTCTAGGGACAGTTGTCATCTTCCTTTGCAAACTCCTGAGAGCACACACTGGGCAGAGACACACTATACAACAAGGTCAGTCAAATCCACATGTAATTGTCTCAGTGTCTCCCAAAGTGTGGTACACATACCCCCAGGGGTATAGGAAGAGTTTGGTGGGGATATGCATTGCACCGTGCTTAGCTGTGCCTAATTCTACATTCTCATGAGTCAAATCAAGACAGTCTTGTGAGGCGTGAGATGGTCTGGTGCGCAAATAAATGTTATTTTATAATATGACTTTTATTTATATTTTATTATGAATAATTTTATTTTTTGTTTATTTTTATTTTGTGAATGTACCAAAAAAATAAAAATAAATATATTTTGATTGTTATTAAAATACATCCATTTTTTTTACAAGGGGTACTCAGCGTTACGAAAATTATAGAAGGGGTACACATATGTCAAGTTTGGGAAACACTGATCTACCTTAAAGAGCAGGGCCAGATCATACAGGGCCTAAATAATCAGAATGTTTCAAACTGTGTTCCTCAGAACCCCAGGGTTTCACACAACTATTGCACTGGCCACCTTAGGGAGTGCCAAGGAGGTTAAACAGACAGAGCTTCCCCAATTTCTACCCCTTCACCATTTCCACTAGAGTAGCTCACTTCCATCTGTTATATTACACTGGAGTTCTACATAAAATCTCTTGGGGACACATTCTCCCACTAAAAATGTACAGAAACTTGCTGGCATTGATAAAGTTGAGACTGCTTTTTGGATTTTTTCTCCATGAACTGTACCCTTGGTCCCCAGGCAGCCTGGAATAGAAGCTCCTTGGTTATTTATATCTATGGTGTAAACCTCTAAAATAGTTTCCAAGCAAAGAGAAATACAAGACCCTATGCTCTCAGAAATAAGCCAATCAAAAAGAGGGCATACTGTGCAGATAGTAGACGTTTTTAACTTTTCAACCCTTTCCATCAAAGGCCAACATGTGAATCTCCACCAGAAATGAACCCCCTCTCAAATGGAGCAATGAAAAGTATGTGGGGCTGCTTTTGGCTGTTAGAATAATTAGGGAGTTTCATGGTAATCTGTAGTAGGGGCCAGGAATCTTAAACACCTGTAAGATGTGGGACAGTTCTGCATAATGAGATTGTACCTCCCTACCAGAATGTCAATGCCATACTTGTTGACAAATATTACAGAACCCTGATCTATTCTCCAACATAGTAAAATCATGGGGAATATCCTGCAATCCTCCTTAGTTGTGAGAGAATGCAGGTATTTGTATTTTATATAAAGGGGTGCCTCATATTCTCATACCATAATAACATTAAACATACTGTTAAATCACTACTTCCTAATTTCATACTTCCTGAGTATCATTTGGAAGCCCATATGGATTTGCTCATGACTGCTCCATCCTCACATCATTAGCAGTCTCACTGTGCATTAATGCATTAGCCATCTGGTTCTTAAGCATTGGTATCTCATGAGCTTGAGTCAATGTCAGGTGGTCCATGAGACATATCTATTCTAAGATACTACTTGAATCAGGCTTCAGAACAAAGGATTCCTAGGTTAAGGATCACTCACTAAATTTAAGCCAGTTTAAGGGTACTCGATAGCCTGCTGACCTGTCCTTATAATATCCTGGTGTTAACTGGAACCTTTCTAAATTCTAACATAAATAATCCTCTTGAAGAAAGTGCTTAGACAAGAGCAGGTTCAAAATGTAATTCTGGAGTGTGACTTTTGAAAGCATGTGAATGAAACTTAATTTACATTCTGCCATTGCTGTGAATCAGGGTGGCATCAAGAAATAGCAGCAGATGAAACCGGTTTGTCATAGTGGATAGAGCATCAGCCTGTGGACTGAAAGGTCCCAGGCTCGATTTCGGTTGGGGGCATGTACCTTGGTTGCAGGCACATCTCCAGTAGGGGGTGTGCAAGAGGCAGCTGATGGATGTTTCTGACTCTCTATCCCTCTCTCTTCCTCTCTGTAAAAAATAAATAAAATATATATTTAAAACAAAGAAAAAAGAAATAGCACCAAATAGAATGTTAAATAGAGGATTAAGGCATATGACATTATACATTAGGAATAAAAAATCCAAACACTTTTATGCAAGATTTTTCTCAGCATTCCTCTAATCATTAATAACCTCCTCCTTTTTGTTTTTATCTAACTTTATTATGTAAATTTTATACATTATGAATAACTAAAATTTTAATAGAATTGGACACATGGCTAAAAATATCACCTGCTACTAAAATTATTAAGCAACTTTATGCTTGAGGTCAGAACTTAGTGAGGTTGGGAAAACAATCCCTTGGAGAAAAGTTATTTGTTTACTAATTCAATGTGTTATGGGGAAAACTGTCCTTAAAAGAGTAGTCCAACCCAGGGTTGAAGTGACTGTAAAAGACTTAGAAGTCCTAGCTGGTTTGGCTCAGTGGATAGAGTGTTGGCCTGTGGACTAAAGGATCCCAGGTTCAATTTTGGTTAAGGGCTCATGCCTGGGTGCAGGCTCTATCCCCAGTAGGGGGCGTGCAAAAGATAGCCGATCAATTATTCTCTTTCATCACTGATGTTTCAATACCCTCCCTCTCCCTTCCTCTCTGAAAACAATATATATATATATTTAAGAGACTTAGAGAATTTTAGTCCCTTTTGGGAATTTAGTGTTCTGTGACAAATAGAACTTAGATATTTCTTTCTGAATGGAAAGAAGTTGTAACGAGATCCAGAATAAAATAATAATAGTAACAGTAAAAAAATGAGCATTTGCAAAATGTACACTGATGAAGCATCACTTCTCCCATTTTCTTATTTTGTTATATCCAATTGTATATTTCCAATGTGGGAAAAAATGCATGACCCAAAACTAATAGCAGCCTAATAATAATTGCCATTTTTTGGATGCTGAATCTGAACAAGACACTTTGGCAAATGCTTTGTATATTGCAGAGTGCCCAGTGAGATGTGAAATATATATATAATTTAGAGAAGTTTCTGGATAGTTGTTGCTAGATGGAGGTAGCAGATCCCTTAGAGAAGATATTCATTGGGAAGGCTCTGTTTCCTAGATGTTTAAAATTATGCAAATGAACAGGGAGTAAGTGGTGACCATTATCTTGGAGAAATGATGTAACAGAACCCTCTGTTTATATAGCACATGCTCAGCTCTCCAAAGCTCTGTGGATGAATTGGGTAACATAATGAAAGGTTTTGACAAAGCCTTCTCCTCCCAAGGCCCCTAGAGCTAGGAACAATTTACTTAGAGAAATATGTTCTTTTGGGGAGAAATAAGAACATACCCCAAACTCTCACTTTTTGAAATTCAACTCTCTTCAGACTTCTACAATAAGTGAAGAAGCGCAAACTGAGATAGATGTTTAGGGGAAAAAAAGGTGCCAATGACCCCAAAGGGTAGCTTGGCTTGAAAGAAGGAGGCATAGCTTGGTGACCTGGATTCAACACCAGACCCAACCACCTTGTTATAGACTCGACCTCATAAGAACCTAACTATGCCTACTAATCCTCTAGTGTATGTGGCACAAGAACAGCCAAAGCTCTTTGGATGAATTGGATAAAGGAATGAGAGATTTTGAGCGTATAATTACATACACTTGTCCTGTCTTTGCAACTATAGATCTAGGTTTCAGAAACTCTTAGGCACAATAATTTCTGTTCTGCTTTCTAAACCAGATTGAGGGTGACTAGGGAGTAACTAGGGTAAGGTTTTGCTGGGGTCAAGCTCTTTTTTCATGAATTAAAAAACTCATAAAAGCCAAAACTGGTTTGGCTTAGTGGATAGAGCATCAGTCTGTGGACTGAAAGGTCCCAGGTTCGATTCAGGTCAAGGGCTTGTACCTGGGTTGCAGGCGCATTCCCAGTAGGGGGTGTGCAAGAGGCAGCTGATCTATGATTCTCTCTCACCGATGTTTCTAACTCTCTATCCCTCTCCTTTCCTCTCTGTAAAAAAAAAATCAATAAAATATATATTTAAAGATAGGTAAGAAATTCAAAGAGACATTTTACAAAAGAAAGTGTGGAAACATGGAAAGATACTCAACCTCGTGAGTCATCAGAGATATGCATATTAAAATTATAATGTGACATCTCTCTACACACTCCCTAAAATGACTAAAATTTAAAAAAAGACTACAATACCAAACCACGTGAGACAGCCCAGGAAGCTACAGGGAAGTTTTGTTTAAAAGAAAAACAATAAGCCGAAACTCAGTGGATAGAGCATCAGCCTGCAGACTGGAAGGTCCTGGGTTCCATTCTGGTAAAGAGCATGTACCTTGGTTGCGGGCACATCCCCGGTAGGGGATGTGCAGGAGGCAGTTGGTCGATGTTTCTCTCTCATCGATGTTTCTAGCTCTCTATCCCTCTCCCTTCCTCTCTGTAAAAAAAATCAATAAAATATATTTTTTAAAAAACAAAACTCATAATGGCACAACGGTTGCCATTTACAAATGAGCATATTGAGTAGTGCAGAACCACAGAAAATAATGTCCTCATTGATTACAAAGAGAATGATTCTGCTGGTGGTAAAGATTGTGAATGATTAATTCACTACACAAAATTATGTAATATTACACACACATACACACACACACACACACACACACAAGCAAGCGTGCACTACTCAAATCCATAATAAGGAGAGGGCATTACTCCTAGTTTCCTGGATGTTCCATGTGTTATGGCAACATGATCACAGATGAGTCATAGCTGATAGTGGATGTCAGACATACAATTCAATTTTCATGCTTCCCTTCTCCCTTCCTTCCCTTCTCAGTCTGACCCCTGCCCCCATCGCAAGACTACCAATAACAACAATACCTAGGGTATGTGGACTCTCCTGCTTACTGACACGTGGTGATACCACTTCAATAACAGGCCCCAACAGCCTGGGAGATGCTGCTCTCTCTCCGCACAGCTGGGTTGTGGGGTGGCATTTCTGTCACAAAGAAAGAGGTAATTAAACCAATTGTGGTTTATTAGTGCCACTTAGTTCAGGAACAATGAATTTCAGGCTCTGAATAAGAAAGAATCTACTTCTCTGAGATATGCTTGATGACTTCTAGGGGTTACTTCTGTGTCAGTTGGGACAGTAATGAAGAGGAAAATGCAGCCACAGATCAGACTTTATGAGAGATTACATCTGGAAACATGTGCTCTCTGGTGCTGTAGATATCCCCGGAGCAGAACCATATCCTCACAGAGCTCCCACTGGTGAGGGCTTGATGATATCTCCAGTGAGTATTAACTCCCCCTGCAATCACTTTTCTTTTCTTTTTATTTATTTATTTTTAAAGATTTTTAAATTATAATTGACATATAATATTAGTTTCAGGTGTATAAAGTAGTTATTTGACTGATATATATATATATATATATATATATATATATATTTGAAATATATATATATTTCAAATAGTGACACCCATAAGTCTAGTACCCACCTGATTCCACACATACCAGTAGTTGTGATCATATCAGTGACTATGGTCCCTGGGCTATAATTTATAATTTACATCCCTGTGACTTTTTTTTTCCTTTTTTTTTTAAACCCTTACAGGAGGATATGTTTTTATTGATTTTAGAGAGAGAGGAAGGAACAGAGAGAGAAACATCCACTGGTTGCCTCCTGTAAGTGTCTGGCCTGGGGATCAAACATACAACCCAGGTATCCTAGGAACCAAACCCACAACCTTTTGGTGTATGGGACGGTGCTCCAACCAACTGAGCCACCAGGCCAGGGTCCTGAGACTATCTTTATAAATGGCAATTTGTGCTTCTTAATTCCTTCACATTTTTCACCCATCCTTTCAACCCTCCTCCCCTCTAGCAACCATCAAAATGTTCTCGGTAGGTATGAGTTTGTTTGTTTTGTTCTTTAGATTCCCCATGTAAGTGAAATCAGATGGTATTTGTCTTTCATTGCTCTTGGAACAAAGCTCAAAATGCCTAACATGATCTATTATGTCCTGCCTTACCTAGGACCACTTTCCTTTCCAGCTCCTCTCTTTCTACTCTCCTTCCCACTATGCCTGGGAATATAGCAGGCCACTATCCACATGATCCAAATATCCAATACACCGCAACCAACATTTCAGCAGAGGGGTGTGTGTGAGTGTGTGTGTGTGTGAACTGACAAATTGACATGCTGACCAAAATGCATGTAAAATGCAAAGGACCAGGAATAGCAAGTCAGAGTTAGCCTTGAAGAATAGCAAAGCTGGAGGAGGTGTTCTATTCACTATCAAGACTTATTATAAAGCATTTATAATAGTGTGGTATTGGCATAATCATATGTAAATAAGCTAATGGAACAGAAATAGAGTCCAGAAACAGCCATGCATATGTGGATACAAGTGATGACAAACTCATGCTGTATTGCAGTGGGAAAAGATAGTCATTACACAAATGTTACTGAATTAATTGCATATCCATATAAGGAAAAAATGAACCTGAATGCCTACCTCATACTATATACAAAAATCAAGTCCAGATGAATTGCATATCTAAATATAAAGTGAAAAACAATATAACTTTTAGAGAAAAATATGGGAGGTTATTTTGGGATAAGCAAAACTTTCTTAAGTAGAATACAAAAAGTACCAGATATTTAAAAACAAAAACAAAACTCTTATTTTCATCAAAGAACACAGCTAAGGGAATGAAAAGGCAAGCCACTCACTGGGAGATATTTGCAATACAAATGTCTGACTAAAGACTCATGTATCAATAATTCAATAAGAAAAAGATTCAATAATTCTATAATTCATTCAGAAATCCAATAAAAACATGCAAACCAATATAAAGATAGGTAAGAACCAAAACCGATTTGGCTCTGTGGATAGAGCATCAGCCTGCGGACTAAAAGGTACCGGGTTTGATTATGGTCAAGGGCATGTACCTGGGTTATGGGCACATCCCCAGTAAGGAAGTGTGCAAGAGGCAGCTGATCGATGATTCTCTCTCATCGATGTTTCTAACTCTCTATCCTTCTCCTTTCCTCTCTGTAAAAAATCGATAAAATATCTATTTAAAGATAGGTAAGAAATTCAAAGAGATATTTTACAAAAGAAAGTGTGGAAACATGGAAAGATACTCAACCTCGTGAGTCATCAGAGATATGCATATTAAAATTATAATGTGACATCTCTCTACACACTCCCTAAAATGACTAAAATTAAAAAGACTACAATACCAAACCCTGTGACACAGCCCAGGAAGCTACAGGGAAGTTTTGTTTAAAAGAAAAACAATAAGCCGAAACCGGTTTGGCTCAGTGGATAGCGTCAGTCTGCAGACTGGAAGGTCCTGGGTTCGATTCTGGTAAAGGGCATGTACCTTGGTTGCAGGCACATACCCCGTAGGGGGTGTGCAGAAGGCAGCTGGTTGATGTTTCTCTCTCATCGACGTTTCTATTTCTCTATCCCTCTCCCTTCCTCTCTGTAAAAACATCAATAAAACGTATTTTAAAAAATAATAATAATAATAAAAGAAAAACAATATGAGGATCCCCAGAGAGTGATAATTGTTTAAGTCGAGTCATGGGTGCATGGGATCTGACTACATTATTTTCTCTAATCTTGTATAGGTTTTTAATTTCTATAATATTTCTATAATAAGAGCAATTTGTTTCTAAAATCTATACACCATCAAGCCCGATTTGCACCCAAATCAAATCAGTAGTCACTGCAGTCTCTTTCTACTTCACCTAGAATATTAGCCCCTAAAGAAGCGTCCACCCAGGGCTTGTTGCTCATGTAGGAACACTCTCCTCCTGGTCACTTGAATATTTGGAGAGTTCTTTCTTATGTATTCTGTTTTTCTCTCCTTGGAAATAAAAATGTGCATTATTTCCTCTCACTCAAGACCCTCACCAGCCAATTATATTCTCTTTTATTCTTGTGTTAGTGCCTAAGAAATGACTGGATAATAAATATAAACTTCTATAGAGAACATACAGGGAATCATATGAAATCAAAGAATATCAGCCAAGAGGAGGAGACTAGATGTCAAGCTAATGAGAGGCTCCATGTCAAAACAACAAAGAGGAACTGATTAATTATGCGAAGGGAGCAATAGAGCTGTCCCCAAGTGTGTTAGTAAAGTAGAATGATGCAAATTAGAGTCCAAAATAACAGACCCGTGGATTTGATTTGGGATTGTGTGTGTGTGGGGGAGGGGGGGATAATTATATATAATATTTTATATATTATATCTCATATATATTTATTTATAGAGAGAGAGGCCCGGTGCATGAAATTTGTGCATGGGGGTGTATGTCCTTCAGCCCAGCCTGCACCCTCTCCAATCTGGGACCCTGGTAGCAGTTGGATATCCCTCTCACAATCCAGGACTGCTGGCTCCCTACTGCTTGCCTGCCTGCCTGACTCTCCCTAACTGCTTCTGCCTGTCAGCCTAATCACCCACTAACCACTCCCCTGCCAGCTTGATTGATGCCTAACTGCTCACCTGCCAGCCTGATTGCCCCTAACTGCCCTCCCCTGCAGGCCTGGTCACCCCTAACTTCCCTCCTCTGCAGGCTTGGTCCCTCCCAACTGCCCTTCCCTGCTGACTATCTTGTGGTGGCCATTTTTGTGTCCACATGGGGGCAGCCATCTTGTATGTTGGAGTGATAGTCAATTTGCATATTACTCTTTTATTAGATAGGATAGAGGCCTGGGCATGGGTGGGGTCTGGCTGGTTTGTCCTGAAGGGTGTCCCAGGTCAGGGTGGGGGTTCCTTTTGGTCATGGAGCGGCCTGGGTGAGGGGCCTGTGGTGGTTTTCAGGCTGGCCACCCCCCCCCCCCCCGAAGTGGAGGCATTGGTATCTGGGATTTATTTATCTTCTATAATTAAAACTTTGTAGCCTTGAGTGGAGGCCAGGGATGATCAGGGCAGGCTGGAAGCTTGGATTCCTCCATCGTTGTGAGCAACCCAAGCCTCCTGTTTGCTCAGCTCTGAGGCTACTGCCATATTTGTTGGGTTAATTTGCATACTCACTCCTGATTAGCTGATGGGCGTGGCTTATGGGCATAGGGGAGGTATGGTCAATTTGCATGTTTCTCTTTTATCAGATAGGATAATTTGTATGTCACATACAGATGGTTCTATTTTTGCCAAAAAGAAATATATATATATATATATATATATATATATATATATATATATATATCAAGAATTGCTTTAAAAGTTCAATAAAATATAGCTACAGAAAAAAGTGATATTGGATTTGTCCTGGTGCCATGATGTGCCAGGGCAATGTGGAATGGGATGGAGGGATGGAATGAGCTACAGAGTGTGTACAAAATATAAATAAAAAGAAAGTTAACAAAGATGTAACTAAAAGAATGTAAAGGTAGTACTGGCTGAGGTGTCAACTTGAAAATTTAGGAAGAGAGGCTAAATCCACTTAAAAGGCCAAGTCAGATATCAGTGGGATCACACAGGGAAAGAGGTTATGGAATGTAAAGGCCTGGGGCAAATATACAGTACAAAATCATGTGGTAAAAACAAACATAAATATGTCAGTGAACACAAAAAATACATGGACTAAACTCTTCACTTAAAAGACAGAGAGTATAAGTGTAAATAAACATCTTATCTATAAGCAGTTAACCAGAGTCATATCTAAAGTTAGACATACTAGTAACAAGGCACAAGTTCAATTCACCAGAAAAACATAGTGTATGGTGTAAAGGTCAACAAATTAATGAACTGACCCCTATAACCACCACTCAGTTTAAATAATATTTAAAGAAATGGACAAAGCATCAGAGTAAGAAATGTTAAGATACTTCTTTCAGCCAATTTTAAAAAGCAAAACCATCAGTAAGGATTTGGAAGGTTAACTTTTTCTTTCCCACAGTATCTATAACACAAATCTTGTTCTTCAAATCCCTGACACTGTTCCTACCCCAACCAAGAAAAACAACACAGAATTCTACCCTCTTGCCTTGGCCCAATTACTGCCCAGCCTCCAAAGGGACAAAATATCTTGTCATGTCTTGACATGTAATCTCATTTATATTTTCTGGTTGTTTTCTCTTTCACATTATTTGGACTAGATAGTGAGCTGGTTGATGTCAGAAATGTGGTTCTAAATTTACCATGATCTCAGCACAGGGCTGAGTTCACAGCAATAATTTTTTAATTAAAGAAATTTAATTTTAAGAATTTATTTAATTTAAATGAAATGTTTTAATTTCTTTAATTAAAATCAGTGCATGTTCATTGTTATAAGTGAACAGTCCAAAGATTTATAATGAAAAAGTAAATACTTTTCTCATCTTCACTTCCCTAAGGAAGTCAGGATTACCTAATATGTCTGTCTATCTCTTATCTGCCTATCCAAACGTACTTACTCATATCATTTTGGGGGGAAGGGGTTGGAGTTTAATTTTTTTTTTACTAAATATTAGGTCTACTATAAATACACTTTACAGACCTTGGACATTTTTCTAGATTCACAAATATGGCTCCAACTCATTAATCTACATGATACTTTGTAACATGGATGCACCATAATTCTTCTTTCCTCCTTGGTTAATGGCTTGGGGCTGTTTGTTTTCAGGTTTTCTGCCACCCACCATTCGGGTGCTTTTCTTTTCTTTCTTTTTTTAAAATATATTTTATTGATTTTTTACAGAGAGGGATAGAGAGTTAGAAACATCGATGGGAGAGAATCATCGACCAGCTGCCTCTTGCACACCCCTACTAAGGGAGGAACCCGCAACCAAGGTACATGCCCTTGACCAGAATCAAACCCAGGACCTTTCAGTCCGC
The DNA here is from genome assembly GCA_963924515.1 of Vespertilio murinus. Classification (NCBI taxonomy): domain Eukaryota; kingdom Metazoa; phylum Chordata; class Mammalia; order Chiroptera; family Vespertilionidae; genus Vespertilio; species Vespertilio murinus. The sequence continues at coordinate 51,456,792 of OZ004705.1, forward strand.
AGGCTGACACTCTATTCACTGAGCCAAACCGGTTTCGGCCATGCGGGTGCTTTTCATTTCTGTAGGATAAGTTACTCAGAGGGGGGCGGGTTGTGGATCCTTTTCATTTTAACTTTAAAAGTTGGCTCTTCATTGCGGTACCAAAAGCTGCTGTAATTTACATTTCCACAAGCAATATATTGCAGACCCAGCTCCCTGTTTCCTGGGCACTCTCAGGCCATTTAACTTGTGTCAGTCTGAAATGTGAAAGCTGGCATCTTGTTGGTGCTTTGTCTTGCATTTCCCCGGCTGCCAGGGGTGCTGAGCCTTTTCATAGAGAGACTGAAATAGTACGTCCTTATCTGCAAGTCGTCTGTTTATATTCGTTGCCCTCTTTTCTATGTATTGTCTCAGAATACTGGTTCACAATATATTTTTTTGTGTGTGAGATGGAAGCGAAGGCAGGGGGTCACCCATGTCCTCTTTGGGCTGAATTATTAGAGCCTTCCTCCAACCTCCCTTTCACTTTGGCTGCGAAGACATGGTTCCATCTCTGGGAGAGTTGAATGCTACCATTGAAAAAAGAAGAAGAAAGGGGAGAGCAGCACTTCCCACATCACATAATCCTCTTTGCTATCTGTGAAGCCTGCTGCTGCTGCACAATTCACGTGGGATTTATATTCCGGCAACCAAAGCGCAGGACATAAAACGCACCTGCAGAGACCCTGCGGCCTGAGAGCCGGCGTGCAGGAGCTGTCTGCTTAGCATCGTGCTGCTCTATTGAGAGCCTTGGGCTCCTTCTAATGGCCTCACCCGAGGGACTTAGAAGCCCCAGGCATATCAGGCAAACTGGCGGGGCTCAGGCCTCCCCTGCACCTCCTCGCTCTTCCCACCTTTCTGATCACTCCCACAGTCTTTGTCTCTTCTCACCCCCCTCCACCCTGCACCCGCTCTTCATGTTTTCACAGGAGTGCCTCCCCTTCCTAACATTAATGAGTTTCAGGCTGGCTTTCAGAAAAATAGAAAACGTAGAAAAAGGAACCTCATCTTGCCAGCCAATATGCCTCCAGCAGGCTTCCCCACAGAGAGAGGAGAGTGAGTCTCGGGCTGCAGGGGAGCCGACATGCAGGGCAGGGGGCAGCTGTCCGCTTTTATTAAAATGCCCCCTTGGCCAGAGTCTGATTTCTGTGAGGGCCAGGTGGCTGTCGTTCGGATGCGGGCCCCTGACACGTGCTCTGCTGCTTGTGTCCATAAGCCCTGTCAGCAGGCGGGTTTGTAGGGAGGAGGTTAAGGTTGTGCGCCCAGCCCCCAGCCCATCCCTGCCCCGCCCCCACGCTGCCTGGCCCCTGCAGCTTCTCCAGGCAGGCCTCACCAGCACATCCAGTTCAGCACAGCGATTGTCTCGCCTTCTCATTCCCCTGACTCGCCAACCCTGTCAAAAAGTCCTCCAGAGAATTCCAAGGAGAGGATAACACGGATGTGCTCGCATATTTCAGCCCACACACAGACCAGCTTGAAATGTCAGATGATAGCTGTGTCTGTGCAAAATATTCAGTTCTCCATGAGCAGATTTTTAAAATAAGTCCTATCCCAAAAGTGTAGTTGGTGTTTAGGATAACTTTTTCTTTGATATATATTTTTTTTATCATAAAGGAAGATCACTACTTGGAGAGTTCTGCCCCTTTCCTCTTTAAAGAGCTTGATTGAGGTATAATTTACCCCTAAAACTCACCCATTTTTAATGTTCAGTTTGAAAAGTTTTTGTAAATGTATGCAGTTGTGCAACCATTAACACAATTCCGTTTTGGAACATTCCCATCATGCAAAACCTCCCTCTGACACTTGTAGCCTGTCCCTGCTCTCACTTCCAAGCCAGGCAACGACTGATCTGCTGTCTGAAGTGGCACAACTGTCAGCTGGTTGTGCCACTTCTGAAGCTGCATATACATAAAACCACACAATATCTAGTCCTTTGTGCCTAGTTTCTTTCACTTAGCATAATATTTTTGAAGTTCATCCATGATGTTGCATGTGTCAGTACTTTGTTCTTTTTTATGGCTGGGTAGTATTCCATTGTATGGATATACCACATTTTGTTTATCCAGCTGATGGACACGTGGATTGTATCAGCTTTTTTTTTACTTAGGTACATCTTGCATATAATCGCTTCTGTGGACAAATATTTTCATGTCTCTTGGGTAAATTCCAAGTAGTAGAATTGCTGGATTGCATGGTATTTGTATGTTTAACTTTCAAAAAAAAAAAAAAACCTGCCAAATTTCAAACAAATTCTTAAGAAAGATAATGACATCTCACTTTCAAGGTTGTATTTGCTATGAAAGTACCCAATCTAAAATCCTATCTAATAAAGAGGTAATAATTGACTAATTGACTCTCCCACCCTCAAAGATGGTGGTGCCCACAGCCACAAGATGGTGGTGTCCAGTCCTCTCAGCCTCAGAGCCCAGATTTGCCACAAGCCTGCCTCTCCAGTCCCCCAGTCCCCTCAGCCCCTCAGGAGCCCAGGGCTGGCTTGAGGAGCAGGCAAGCCTCGGATAGTGGCTTCCCAGCCGCCCAGAGCTAGCCAAGGTTTGCGCTGCCAGCAGTGGCAACAGCAGAGGTGTGATGGGGTGTCGCCTTCTCCTGATTGCCGGGTCCCCTCCCACCCCTGATGGCTTCCAGACTGCGAGAGGAGGCAGGCCAGGCTGAGGGATACCCCCCATACACACACACAGTGCATGGATTTTCATGCACTGGGTCTCTAGAAATAAGTAAAAATTTAGATCATTATTTGGCAGTTTTTAAAAATAGAGCCATGGGCAATAAAAATAACAGAACTAAGGAAGGGGAATATTCTTAAATTTTATTCCATTCTTGCTCAATCTTCAGCCAAGAAGACTTTTTTAAAAATTGATTTTAGAGAGAGAGAGAGGCAAGGGAGAGAAAGAAAGACAGAGATTTGTTGTTCCTCTTAGATATGCACTTATTGGTTGATTCTTGTTGTATGTGCCCTGACCAGGGATCAAACCTGCAACCTTGGCGTATTGGAATGATGCTCTAACCAACTGACCTACCCAGCCAGAGCCTGCAGAGACCTTCTCTAGAACTCTCCTGATGAAGGAAAATCACAGAATCACCACTGCCTCTCAGTCCTTTTGCTTCCCCTTTCCTTGCCCCACTTCAGCTAAGGTGCCACTTTCAGATTTCTTTAACTAAGAGCCTTCTGAAGGGGCAGAGGATCATGATGCCAGGTCTAGCCAGTCCTATAGCCACCAGTGGAGTGGAAGCTGCTAGAGGGCACTTCATTGACACAGGGCCCCTGCGGGCTTCTGGGGCTCCTTCCACCAGCCTTCTGAATGCCTGCGAAGTGGGAGGCCAGGATTTCCCTGATCTTGTAGTAACTGTGGATTCTGGACCCCTGCTATCAGAAGAGAAGCTAGTGGCTTGAGGTGGCATAAGGCCGTGGCCCCAGAGAAAGGAGAGGTTTTTTCCATTGCAGTTCTGCTACTTACTTATAAGTTTTATGATCATAAGCAAATTACTAACCTTTATAATGTTGCATTTTTAGCTGGTAGGGTTGCCATGAGGATTAACCGGGATAATGATAGAATGCACATCATGTAAGCTCTTTGGTGGCAGGGAATCTTTGTACAGATCTCAGGAGCCTACAACAGTGCCAGGCACATACCGTATTTGCCGGCGTATAAGACGATTTTTTGGCCCTGAAAAATACGTATTTGCCGGTGTATAAAATGACTGGGTGTATAAGACGACCCACTAAAATTTCCACTAAAAATACAGAGTTTGTTATATACTCACCGTATAAAACTACCCCCCACTTGGAGGCATATTTTTCAGGGCCAAAAAGTCATCTTATACGCCGGCAAATACGGTAAATATTTTTCCATAAATGTTTAAAAATTGGCTAAAGTTCTTAACATAATACCTCAAGACATTGTTCATTTATTCACTAATGTGATCGTTTGTTTAATATTTATTGAGCACCTATTATATGTTTGTCAGGAGCTAAGCATACAACATATCAGAGTATCTAATTAAGACAACAAGGCAAATTTAACTGATTGTGATAGAATAAACAAGAGGTTGCACTGGAGGAAGCACCCATTCCCTCACCATTTTCCCCATGAAATGACACCTGTTAGGGTTCAATGGATCAGCAGAGACTTGGAGAATTGTGTCACTATCAAGAGTCCTGTCCAGAGACCCTGCCATTTTATAGACCCAGGGGCCAAGGGTTGAGAAGGAGGTAAGGGTGGAGGGAAATGTGTTAGAAGTGAAAAAAATACTCAGTGCTGAGTAGAATGGAGAAAAGTATCTTCCAGTTTTCTGTCCTCCTTTCCTCATTAGGAAGTCTCAGTAGTGATGCCTGATGAGTCCTCCATGGACAGCCCCCGTGAAGAGGCCTCCAAGTGGGGATCGCCTGGGTAGGAGCACGGATGAGAGGAACAGCGTGACTGGCCAGGGAGGCCGAGTCCTTGACGGCAACACCCTCCTCCACTGCAGTGCAGGGCCATGCACCACGTCTGGTGAGGGGAGGGCAGCTTCCCTCTGTCCGTCCTGACAGGTTGAGCCTTGAAGAGCCTGTGGTTTGGCCTAAAAAAATCACACACAGATTTTGGCCAGAAGCCAACGTCCTCAATGTTGCCCTTAGAGTAGATGCAGCCTCTGCTCTCCCAGAAGCATATGCACCCTACTGAGCAGGCAGCACGTACATAAGTAAGCAAATAGCTGCAAAAGTGCAAATGGTAACGGTGGACCTGAGGTGGGGAGGGTTAACCAGCTGTCCCTGCCTGAGTGCCAGCACCATCAGAGGGACTCTCTGGATGACCGAGCTGAAAACAACTGAGGAGAAGGAACCACATGAAGGGCCGGGAGCAGGGGCCGGGAGGAGCAGAGCAAAGAAGCTACATAAATGTGTATTTGTCCCCCCTTGGCAGCACTGGGCTTACCTAATTATAGATGCTCTGCTGGGGAGGCAATGCGACTTCTGCTGAGTGGACCCGCTTCTGTGCAATAATCCACACCTTTATCATAGTGTTTCCTTTGATGTAGAAATCGGTGCATCCAGTCAAATCTGTGGTTATGCAGCTCTCAGACACACGGGTCATGTATTCCTAGAATCTAAACAGTCTTTTGTATATTAGAATAAACTCTGTTGTGTATGTGGAGAGGTCCAAAGGAATGTGTTTTGCTGACACTCCCGAGTGCGATCCCTCTCTGAGTATTAAAGACCGGAGAGGCGCAGAAAGCAGTGGTTACTTTTGGCTTTAGGGAGAAGAGATGGTAAGTGGTTATTTCCCTAACTTGGGGAGGGCTCGGAGAGAGGCCTTGTCTCCTCAGCCTGCCCTGGAGGCCACTGACACAAAGGACTTTGTCAGGAAGGAGAGGGACCTCCTAGTAATTGTGAAATTCCATCTTCACAGCTTAAAAAGCACCAGCGGATACTGGAAATCTTGTTTTTGAGAAATATTATTTATACTTCAAAAAAATCCACCCCCTTTCACGACAATTGTTTACAGTTGGTTCAAAGGAGCCAATCCATTTCACAAAGCCCTTGCGTTGTGCGCCTACATTTTCACAAACTTTGTTTTTAGAGCTCTTTTCCAATAAGGTTGGATTGAGGTACTGAACTGTTTATGTCCCTGATTTATTATTTGTTAAAATTATGCTGTGAAAAGAGAATCAACGTGGGAAGGAGGCAGATGTGGGTTCTAATCTTGACTCAGTCACTTCCCAATTGTGTGACTTCAGCAACTTCCTCACAGCAGTCCGGACCCTCAGTCCCTTCATCGGAAATGCAGCCTCTCACAGGGATGTTGTGAAGACAAAAGTAATTTGTTCAGTGACTCTGGGATATAGTATATGTTTAATAAAATAAAGGTAACTAAGTAAAGTAGGCTGCTGATCGTCATGGCTGGGACTCAAAAAGCACACTAAGTTTACCACACTTTAAAATTGCAAGCATCAAACCCAGTTTTGTTGACCTGAGAAGTCTCTGGAAATGTATTCAACTCTCCTTCCCTAGATGATTGGTTGACTGCAGCTTGGAAAAGAAAATCCATTCAAAGACCCCTAGTTGCCTTTATTGGGAAGTTTGGGGAGGGGTGAGAGTGTGGTGGCTCTTTAAGGGAGGAGGCATTAGGAGTGGAGGGACCAATGAAAGCAGAAATAACACACTTCCCTTTCTGTCCCTCCTAATAAGGCCACCTTAGAGCCTTTTCATATCTCAATTAGAGGCATTGTTATCACCGTAATTAGCTAGTTATTAGTAGTAATAAAGGAAGAGTGCAAAGGTAAGTCAGACACTGTATGCAGGGTAACCTGGGAGGCTTCACAGGAAGCGACAGCTTCACCCAGCATTGTTCCTGCAAGGGGCTTAATACTCCTCCCTGCCCCATCCATACTGGATTGTTGGGGGGGCAGGGGTGGAATGGGGAGATAGGTGCATGCGTAGTGAAGTTTGGGTGATATAGGGAAGGTGCTTTATGTCAGTCTAAACTGGGGAGCAATGGGTTGGCTATGGAGTGGGTCCCATCAGAAGCTCACAACATCTTGGAAAGTTCCTGGTTAAAACCCCCAAAGAGTTCCCCTTGCTCCGGCTTGTTCATTCTTGCTCTCTCTCACTCTGGGATCCACACTCTCCTGTTCTCTCTCCATAGCCATGTGGGCCTTGCATAGCTCGTGGCCATGCAGACCTCACATATAATGGGCTACAGTGAGAGCACAAGTTAAGGAGCCAGATGCTGGGCTGGACTGGACTGGATTTTAATATGGAGCAGAATTATGGGCAGTGGCCTTAGTTCTGGCCCTGCTGAAGACGAGATTGAACTTCTTCCATGGCGGGAGGGACAGAGATGGGACTGTGGAGGTATACACCCTTAATTTTACATTATCAATAAAGCTTTTTCACAGAGCCTTCCTCCTATGGGGGCCCCTCAGCAAATTCTTTTCCTCATGGCACCCCAAGAACTCCACTTCCACCAATAACAACACGAGCTCCTGAAAAGGAATCCTGGCAGAGCCCTTAAAAGTATAGACTTGTTCATTAAACTGGGTTAAGATCAAATTCTGCCTTTGTCTTCTGACCTGGGCTCAGTTGTTCACCCAATCTGGGTCTCACCCTCTTTGTAAGAAATGATTTGAGATGGTAATATTTTCTACCTTAGAGTGCTGCTTTGAGAATTAAGTTAGTAAATATATGTATATGAAATAGCATCAAACCACAGCTAGGTACTGTTGTCATCACTCAAAAATTTCCGTTCAAAGTCAATCCCAAAAGATCCTTCCCATTACAGTTTTAGAAGTTTTTAAATATGAAATTTAAATAAAAGATATGTCACCGTAAGAAACATTGAAACCTGTAAGAATTTTCATGAATTTATTTGAGCCAAACTAATGACAATTGCCAAGAAGCAAAATCTCAATGGATTGAGAAAATGCTCCAGAGAATGGCAGTTTTTTGCCTTATTTTATACATTAGGATCCAATGAGATGACATAAAGGGGTTACATGAAGTCCATTGATTATAGATTAGGAAGGTGGGAGGAAGCGAAGAAGGAAGGGAATCTCTGGGATTGCATGTAAAGTAAAAGGAATGGACACACACTTCTTTTACAGGGTACCAGATAGTTAACAGTTAATAATAACACAATAACAATAACAATGAGGGGCTCTGTTTTGCTCTGGTTGTAAATTGTGCCCTGAGAGGTCCGTGAAACGAAAATTACCCTGATATTCCAAAGGTATGTTATCCTACATGCAAAAAGACAATAGACGGGATCAGTAAGGTAAAGGTTGACCTTTGTCAAGGAAGACTGGCTTAAGGCATGACTTGCTTTTAGTTAGGAAGCTTTAATTTCCTATGTGGTTACTTAAGGTCTCTGAGTTTGCAAGGAGTCCTTCCCTGAGCTTGTCAGGCTTAGCATTGTGGCTCCCTTTTTGTTCACAGATATTTTAAAGAATCCCTATCATACCTCATGCTAATGAGCAATAGCAATGTGGTTGGCAGATAACAGGTTTGTTAGGGAGCGAGAGGGCTGTGGTCTGGTCCTCGGAAGAGAGCCCTGACCGGGGCAGGGAGGTGACTGGCCCACATTTCCTAGGTGCACAGCCATGGAGGAGGCGGGGTTAATTATTGTAATCCACCTGGTGGTTTCAATTCAAATTTAAATGGTCTGGATGTTTATAAAACCTTGGCTTTAATTTGTCTTTGAAAAAGTGCTATCTCAACTTTAAACATCCCCCTGAGCTCTGTGACTCATACCATCAGAAATCTGACCTTTCAACCAAAAGGGAACAATCTAAATTGTTACCTTGACAACAAAAGGTAGGCAATATGCTTTGAGCTCTGGTTTCTGCTATAAATAATCCATCTTTGGCTAGACACCAGCCAGAAAAATATTACCCTGAGAATGGAGAGGGATAAGCCAGGTTGGCTGTGAGGACAGTCTACATTTCAGGAGATTGTCTTAATCGCCATTTTTAGGAGTCATTGCCAGAGATACTTTTGCAGCAATTAACCAATAAACCATTAAAAGGGAATGAACTCAATTTCTAAAAAATGGGAATTTACACAAATGAAGAGTGATAAGGCCTTTTTTGTGTGTGAAGGCTTTCTCTATACTCCTACCATTGTCTAAATTCTGTTGTTTGCTTTTGGAATATTTATTCTCTGGTTTCCCAACAACCTATAAAACAGAACAAAAGAAGCTGACAAGGAACTTTGGTCCTTCAGCCATACTTTGCATGTTCCTACATGGTAGCAGAAAGGGAATAACAATAACAATAACAAAGTCTTAAATGGCTTTTTAAGACTGTGGATTATTAAAACAGAAAAGAAATCAAAGTCCTCTTTTGGTAGGAAGTAACAAAAGATGACTTAATTTTTAAAAAACCAGCTGTACTATGGATGGGTTTAAGATTTATGGCTGTGATTATATTTTTGCTTGCTGACGTAAATTAGTCTTCTGGGAAGTCCAAGTTATTTCTCAATAAGCTTTAATAGTCTGTGAGTCAGAGTAGGTGCTGCTGATAATGAGTCTTGCAGGGTTTACAGGACAGCAAGTGAAAAATTGAGGATCACGTCCACCCAATGGCCTTTGGAAATAGTGGATAAAAATATTTTCTGAATAAGAGCCTTTGCTACAGTAGATAGATTCTAGCTGCTTTTCAGTAAATGTACTTAACCTAGGGAGATTTTCTAACGTTACCTTCCATTTGGGTGAGATTCTCCTTGACAGCTAATGCTTGTTGCTGCCATGGGGTCAAAATGGACACTTTCAGACTCACATTAGCAAAATGGCATAACTTGATTTACTTTTTCCAGCTGATCCTGTGTTTTTGTTTGCTTGTTTTCTCAAATTCCTGCTCTGGATGATTACAGGGGGAAATGCTCTCGATGGAGACATCCTTCATTAAATCTCAACTCAAGCCAACTGAAATGTCAATGTGAAGCAAAGATATTTAAAATAGACTGTACATTAGCTGGTCCATGAAATGATTGTTCATTGCTTATGGTGTGTTAATAGCCTTGTGGCAATGCTATTGTGGTAATTGGCTGTATTTCTTGACATGCCTACTGACATAGAAGCAAAATGACATATGCCATCTAGGATTTGCCATACAATATTTTTTCCAAACAGAGGAATAGACTATATATAAAATCTATATTAAGAGTGATAGGTATGTGGAGGTTCATTATACTATTCTATTCTTGTATTTGTTTGAAAATATTCATAATTTTTTTTAAATCACAACTTTTCTAACCTAAAACAATCTCTCTCTCTCTCCCTCTCTCTCCTCTTTTCCAAGATAGAGCCTTGGAAGGATTGTTAGCATATCCGATTGCAAATTATATAGGGGGTGATATGGAGTCAGACCCTCATAGTACCCTCATCCCTGAGTCCTCACCAGGTTTGCCTCTGAAGAAGTCTGTAACATATAATTGAGTCAGGTTGAGGGCCCATGGTTTCCTCTTGCCTCTTTGTCTCTCATCTCTGTTTCGTTGGTGCAGGTGATGTTCTGTGACAGAGATTGCCTGTGGTTTGCCCAATACCCAGCCTTCCCCCTTTCCGTAAAGGCCCAGCTGATAAACAACAGTCATTTGGGACCATGAAATGAAATTAATACTAAAAGCTACACATTAAGAATGGTAGAAGGAAAGAAGCTTGGCTTCCTGCTAATGTATTAGACCCACCACACTAGCATCGATCATCTTATTTCCCGGCTCCATTTATGTGAGAAGCAACCCCTCCCCCAGTTTGTTTAAACGATGGTGCAGGTAATATTTCTGTTTTCCCTCGGACCCACTCCCGCGTGTCCAATTCTGTTCTGTATTTCAAGGAATGGCACTTCCCAGGCTCTCTTGCCTTCTGCTTTTCAGAGACAGTCAGCTAACGGGAGGCACTGGATAAATACTGGAAGGCATTGTCTCATTTTACATCCCACAGAGCCAGAATTCAGTGCTGGGTCACCTCTGTCCTCTTGTGGTCCTCTTCATGGGAGGATACACCAACTACACCAACAGCCCAGACTGGGTCTGCACATAATCTGTGCGCAGTGGCACAGGGTCCTGGCTCATTGCCTTTGGTGTGGCCAGTTCCTTTACTGTGGTCCAGCAATGCCATCCTTCCCATATTTGTTAGGTATAATCCATTATAAGAATAAACCCAAATTTATTCATAGGTGATCACAAATATGCAAAAGGTTCAGAAGATTGTCCAAATATTCATTTCTTATTCCCATGGAGATTTCTTTTTAGACCACACAGAAATAAAGGTTATTTTTCCCTTTGCACTCTCTGCCCTGTCCTCGAGGTATCTGTGATCAAGGCTAACAAGGCCTGTCCCTGTTTCTAGCCCCCAAAAATCAAAGATAGATGTGTAAATCCTTCAGTGTGAGGCACCTATATAAGACATATGAATTTTTAAAAAATATATATTTTATTGATTTTTTACAGAGAGGAAGAGAGAGGGATAGAGAGTTAGAAACATCGATGAGAGAGAATTATCCATCAGCTGCCTCTTGCACGCCCCCCACTGGGGATGTGCTTGCAACCAAGGTACATGCCCTTGACCAGAATCGAACCTGGGACCTTTCAGTCTGCAGGCCGACACTCTATCCACTGAGCCAAACCGGTTTCGGCAAGACATATAAATTTTATAATAATGAAGAAAAATCAGAAAATTTATTTTTAAAATCGTTTTAGGGCAAATAGAATTGGAATAAATAGAGATGGATAAGGATTTCTAACACAAATCCATACAATTAAGGGGTCTTTTTTCCTTTAGTCTTTCTCTACAAAATTGTTTTATAAATAAATCTTTTTCAAGAAATACAGATAAAGAAAGGCTAATAGATACATCTGCAGTATATACCAAATTATCTATGAAGAAATTAACATAGTCAATTAATATGGGTGGATAGAGAGTCTTGTACACATTCTTTCTACAAAAGCAATTCCCTTTTTCTTTTTCTTTTTTTCTTTTTTTCATATAGAAAGCGTTGCAAGGGGCATACAAATGCTGTGAACTGAAATGGAAACATCAATATGTTGCTTTTGCTCAAAACATCTCTGCCCGGTTCACTGCTCTCCCACACTCCCGAATAACACCATGAATCTGAGTTAAGTGAAAATAACAAATTAGATTTGTTCTAGTAATTCCTTATATTTTTAGCACGTTGCCTTTTCTCTCGCTATGAGGCAAAGAAATAAGTTGGCCTGGTGCCTTTTGACATCCATTTTCATTTCCCAGGCAGAATTGGGAGAGTGCAGAAATCTACACATCAGCGAGTTTCTTATTGGTAGGTGTTTGCAATGGCGGAGTGATGTGCCCTAAGTCATACATTTGCTTTGAAAAAATATATATATAACTCACTCTCACCCACTCCTCCAGACAGATTTTTCTTCTTTGATGAAAATGTTGGGTAACAACACAAGTGAGAAGAACTCCTGTGATTTAAGTCAGTTAGCTAGAGTTCAAGACTGCCCAGTGGCTTGGCTCTCTGTCATATCTTAGCATGCTCAGCTCAGACAGAAGTGCACTTTTACTTCCAATATGCATTTATAATTGGGAAATGAAGCATGATAGAATATCTTCAAAGTGAACTTGGGTGCTGCTGGGAAAAATAATCATCGCTACTATACCTATGGAATCACACATTCACTCTGAGAGGAACCACAGTGATAATTTTATTCAGCCCCTTAACAACATGAAGAAAATTAGGAAGCCCCTAGGCCAGGGGTGGGCAAACTTTTTGACTTGAGGGCCACAATGGGTTCTTAAACTGGACCAGAGAGCCGGAACAAAAGCAACCTGACCATGCTGGCACTCTCATCTTGGGCTGCTGGTGAAGGAGCGGAGGGGAGAGCAAGAGAACCCTCCGCTCTTTCTGCTCCATGGGCCGGATAGAACAGCTGAACGGGCCAAATCCGGCCTGCAGGCCATAGTTTGCCCACGGCTGCCCTAGGCCCATGGTCTGCAAACCGCGGCTCACAAGCCACATGCGGCTCTTTGGCCCCTTGAGTGTGGCTCTTCCACAAAACACCACGGCCTGGGCGAGTCTATCTTGAAGAAGTGACGTTAGAAGAAGTTTAAGTTGAAAAAATTAGCTCTCAAAAGAAAGTTCAATCGTTGTACTGTTGATATTTGGCTCTGTTGACTAATGAATTTGCTGACAACTGCTCTAGGCTGTCCTGATTTTAGCACTAGAAGTCTCATGTGCCAGGAAACCCCTCCATCCTGAGCCATTGGAAATCCTAAAATTAGGTCTAGATTTCGGGTCTTCTGATTACTGATTCAGTGAGGTTTGTCCCACACATTTTTGTTTTTTTCTGGGATATTAGTTGGTCTACCATTAAAGACATCTTGAAAATAAGGTTAAATGCTAATTATGCATTCCTTACATATTTAAGGAATGAAAAATGTTGGTTTCACTCATGCATTCACTCAAGGCTTATTTCCATATGAGACATGCCTAAATATTATTTTACTTCATTCCCTCTCCTGTCTCTCCTTTATTTTTATTCCTGGAAAGATGTAGATTTGTGTTGTTATGCATGGCTTAGGCTGATAAATCAAATCAGTAGACATTTCAAATAAACAAACAAAATGAATTTGAGAGGTTATGAGTGTTTGCAAGTGTCACCGTGGAGACCAGAAATGGATTGTCACCATGGAGACTTGCATAAACACTGCCTGTATGATTTTCATGTGAAATCAGATACAGAGGATATTAGGGAAGGAGGATGTATAAATGGAGCTGGCAATTAGAATGGCTGGAGTGAGTTGTGTAAAGCGGCTGGCGGATATTAAAGCAAATTGACAGTCTAAAATGTGTCTGTGCTCACCATTGCTCCGTCAGTGAGCAAAGAAAACCTTCAGGGAAAACCCCTAAATTTAGAGAGTGAGAAGGGTGTGTTTCATCAGCTACCAAAATCCTACAGGTTTGGAGGCAGTTTCTACCCACTCTTTCACTTCTTTGTTCACATTGGCTATCTGTTTCTGTCATAATGTGATGTGATAAGAATGACAGGTAGTCTTTATTTAAGTCTTATCACATTGCAGGGACTGTGATAGGCTCATTATTGTTATCATCACATTGAACTTCAATACTTATAAGAAAATGCAAATATTATTCTCATTTTACTAATGAAGAAACCAATGCACAGAGAAGTTTAGTATCTTATCCAAGGTCACACAGCTAGAAAATGGTGAGGCCAGGATTCTTATCAGGCAGTCTGGTGGCAGATCCCATGATCTTAAATCTATACTCCAAAGAAAAGATGAGGTCCTTGTTTTTGAGGTACTTCAAATCTAAATAAGTAAATAGTAATGGAATTGAAATGTACCATTATGCACTAGGGCAAAAACATGTATTTATAGCACATATACACATGTTAGCTAGTATTTAATTATAGCTCAATATCCACATGAATCGTATTCCTTTGCTGTCTCTCCTCTACAGATATTCTATCATTGGCGTTCTTAGTTTCAGAGAATAGAATCCATATTGGCTAGCTAATGGAGAAAAGAACTGTATTAAAGGGTATCAGTTTGGTCATAGGATAGAAGGGTTAGAGAGTCGAACTTGAAAGCTACAGAACCCAAATTACACCCTATTCCTATTTCAGTGTATACCCACCAACCCGCCAATCCCATTTGCCTTGAAATACAGGTTTAAACTTTCAAGGTGGATAGACTCAGGGGTAGACTCAGTTGGAGTGATGTTGGCTTCTCTAAGCTCTAATTTCTCAGAGCAGCCCACGGCCAAGCTTCTCTAATGGTTACAAAGCTCTAGATAAGGGATTTCCAGTGAGCCCAGGAAGTTTTGTGTTGGGCCAACCAACCATTCCTGAGAAGCCTTGTCCGACAGCAAGGATCAACAGAATTTATTGCAGTCTTAAGAAAGCTGTATCAATAATTTTGGATAAAGTCCTTTGACTCAAATCTTGCGGAAGACTCCTTTATAAATGAATGGTACACAGCATGAGACGCAACACTGATTTTGCACTAAGTACTTAGCAGATAGCAAAATATGCAGGACCTTCTTTTTCTGAGGGGAAGCGAAGGACACTGTGTAAAGTGCACTGTATTCGTACTAAGGTTGAAGTTGTTTTGAATATTAAATTAGAAAACATGAGGGTAGTGCCTGGCCCCAAGCAGACATTCCGTAACCAGTGGTTCACTTCCTCCACCCTGAGACCATGAACGTAATTCCAGACGAGGCTTGTATAAGCCAGATCAAAAGCAGTTCGTTTTGTTTTTAACCCTTTAGATGCTGTCAGTTATGTTAAGAGGTTGTTTCTTTTCTTTTTTATTGACTGAAAGTTTATAACCAAATCTGTGACCCAACTTTATCTAGCAAGTGCATAGGATTTTATGGCAAGATTTTTATTTTATTTTTAAAAAATATATTTTATTGATATTTTACAGAGAGGAAGGAAGAGAGATAGAGAGCCAGAAACGTCGATGAGAGAGATACATGGACCAGCTGCCTCTTACACACCCCCTACCGGGGATGTGCCCGCAACCAATGTACATGCCCTTGACCGGAATCGAACTCGGGACCCCTCAGTCCGCAGACCAACGCTCTACCACTGAGCCAAACCGACCTCGGCTATGGCAAGATTTTTAATGCACACCTAGTTTCATCTTACTTTCCCATCCTCTTTTCTCTTTTGCTCTTTAAAAACTATTTATTTGTACTTTATTTCACTACATTGCATGCACTTTTTCATGGTTCAATCCATTTTTTGGAAAAAAGTGGCGAAACCACTGAGCACCCTGCAATACCCCAATTACTCTGATGTTGGAAGAGGAGTAGATCTTTGAATTGTTTGTGCCACTCACACTGCGGGTAACAGGACAGCCTATCAATAACTTACCAGGTTTCCTTCTCACTGGTGTCGATAGTTTCCCCTCCCTCACCCTGAAAAGGCAGCTAAGCCTTTTGTTCCCATCGGCAAGCTCTTGTGTTATGGGGCCAATAGTTGAAAGTGGCCAGGTACCTGGCCAGTAAACTAAGCCTCAGCTTTTGTTTTCAAGGCATAAGTTCATGAAAGCAAAGTAGTAAAATACTTAAAAGGGAAGGGGGACTCCAAAGTTTGAAGAAAGTAGAATTGATCAATTTAGGGGGAAGAAAGGCTTTGAAGCTTCCTTGAGGATGAAGGGGTCGGGGCTTCGGCCACAGGCCAGGGAGGACTAGCGCCGTGCTCATTCATAGCACTGGGCACACAGGCATCCTGTGTGGGAATGGCCACTGAGTGCTGTGACGCAGGCAGCCAATGTGGGCTTGGAAGCACCTCCCACACTTGGAAATGTATCCTGTGCCCAAGCTGCCCACTTCCCAGGAAGCAAGACCTGGATGAACCCAACAGTAGGGTGTTCTTCTCTTTGGCTGGACTTACAAGTCAGCTAAAACTGTAATTTAACCCTGGAGAAGTGGGGAAGCACCCCCAAACGAGATTAAATTCTTACCATCCATCCCAGGCAGATATAAACTTGGGGAGAATCTTCTTCTTTTCCAACATAATGTTGTTACATCCAACATGTTGTTGTGTTAGTATTTATTCTTGCTACACAGGGTGGAGCTGGAAGCAGAACTCAGGCCCCCTGAGTGTTGACCTTGCAGTATTCTCATGTAGCTCTGCTGTCTCTCAGAGCCAAGGGTAGGATTAAGGGAAACAATATTGGTCACTGAAGAATGAGTCATCCAAATTTCTCATCTTGCTTCCTTGGCTCATCACTTGTTCTGTTTTCCCCCCACGTTAATTTAATCCTACATGGTCTCCTTGTAGGCTAGAAACTTCTTGAGGGCAGGTGCTTGGTCTAATCTATGACATGGACCACAGGTGTGTTGCCTTGCTCACAGCTTGTCATTTCACCAACCCTTCGTCGGATCATCATGGCGAGAATTATTAGCCAGGATTTTTCTGTGTGCCCTGGATCGCTCAGAAATCAGACCCAGAGAGGAACAATCCCCTCGACAATGTTATGAGAAAGAGGGAGACCACGGTTCTTTCCCTCAACCTGGGGCTTGTTACAGATTTAAATGCCAGAACCGGGTCTCCAAAGGAAACCCGGGAGCAATAACCAGTGATATTAATCATTCAGTCGGTAGAGGAGGGGTTTTTTTTTTTTAACTTTAGGCGAAAGCAGTGGGTTATGAGGAACCATTCTTCAGCTGAGTCATAGAAATGAGTTCCTGCCTTCTTGCAGTTACAAAAGCATGAAGCATTTCCAAAAGGCTATTGAGAGTGAGGCTTGTTTACATCCCTTCCCTTTCTTTACTTAAATATTGTCCATATGATTATACTGTTGGAGGCTCCCACTCTTAATGAATTGTAATCTGGTGTTTTCAAATGTGAAGCCTGGTTACCTCTTAGTGAAACTAAAGAAACATGTATGCATTATACGGAAGCCAGCAACAAAACAAAATACAAATGTCAGTGAGTTTTACTGTGCAGGGTTGGCAGGCTTTGAAACTTGACATGCCAAGGTTGGCTCTCTCCCCAAGGTGGATAACCCAAACTGCTAACTTGAGGCTGGAAACATTTGTCAGCTACTGCATTTGCCTGTCCCATGGTAGTTCCCTCAATCAGAGGAAACTGGGCGGGGCGGGGGGGGGAGGGAGGGGAGGGAGTGACACTTGGTCCCTGACAATGAAAACTGGTCGGTGTCTCCTATTTGGCCCAAGTGCCACAGATTGCCGGTGTCTGCATTGGTACCTCATAGCTGGATGTCAAAGATTGAGTTTTGTAGCCATGGTTCTCTGAGATGCCATTGCTTTTGCTATTAGAAAAATAAAAAAAAAGACATCAGAATATTTCCCTTGGCTGAATATTGGAAGAAAGTCCAGGACCTTGGAGAACTTACTATTTCAGGACTGATGATGTCACATAATGTGCTGCCCTCTTGTAGTTAAAAATGCATGAAGCATTTCGAAAGGCTCTTGAGACACAGCACTAGACCTCCCTCCCCCAAGTTGCCCAGCCCCTTGACCCTGATCTTGTACAGTCTAACCTGTGGAGATTCTAACCTTGCCAGAGTCCCCCACACCCATGGAGAAGTTTAGTAAATCTCCCTCTCTCTCTCTCTCTCTTTTAATTTTTTAAGTTGATTTCAGAGAGGAAGGGAGAGCGGTAGAGAGATAAAAGCATCAATGATGAGAAACATCGATTGGCTGCCTCTTGCATGTCCCCCACTTGGGGGATGAAGCCTGCAACTCAGGCATGTGTCCCTGGCCAGAATCGAATCCAGGACCCCCTCCAGTTCGCAGGCTGATGCTCTAGCCACTGAGCCAAACCGGGCCAGGGCTCTTTGGTCTCTTTTTGTGTGCAGCACTGACTCCTCCCTTCACAGCAGGCTCAGAAATGGTAAAAGGCGAATGCCAGGACTCTCCAGAAAACCTAGAATTGTCACCGAAATAATAGGAATAACAAAGATGAAGATGATGATGATGATGATGATGATGATGCCACCTTCTTTCTCAGAAAGACAAGGATGCTTCTTTCCCAGAAGTCCTCAGAAACCATTTCAACTTTCATTAAACCACGTCAATACAGACCTACCCTAGGCCAATAGCTATGAGTAGGAGGTGGGACTATGCTGATTCCTATAGGCCCCAGTCAGAGGGATATTCAGCCAAGGGTGTGTAGAGCTTCACCCAAAGTATACAGGCCCTGTAGAGGTGGGTATGCAAAACCAGACAAGAATGACGCATTTCCAATAGGAGAATGAACGATGGCAAGATATTTGCAATGTCCACAGCAACTAACACTGTTTATTCAGCACTCATTTTATCTTTTCACAGTTTTAAAAACTTTTTCACTTAATCCATAGTAGAGGTTCCAATTTTATGCACCTTTTCAGATGAGAAAATTTAAATTCAGAGAAGCTAAGTAACTTGGTACAGTCACACAGCCCGGAAGTGGCAGAGCTGATATTCAAATCTGCGAGGTCTGACTCCAAAGCTCAAGCTTATCCATTCTCCACATGAGGAAGCGCTTCCAAGTTTAGGCAGAGCACCCCGAGGGAGGCAGGGGCCATTCTGGGCCTAGGAGACCAACAAAGATATAAAGCCAGAGCCAGTTAATTAGCACAACTTCCTCTCCACCTGTGATTCTGGCTATAGTCACCTCTCCAGGCAACCATCTACACCCTCTGCCAGGCCCCTCCGCTTTGCTTTACACCTCCCCTGAGAGCAGAGGAAGGCCTCACAAGGGCGGTATGACTTCCTGTGAACAATATCCCCATAGGGTGGGAGCAGCCTGCAGGGACTAGTGCAAATGAAAGAGAGGGTTAGAAAGGACTCCCTCCCCTAGCAGCACGTTCCCCTCGGATGTGATAAGACAAGCTCTTGTTGCTACACAGAAATAGCTCTTGTTACTACACAAATGATGTACTCTCATTTAAAAAATGGGTAAAAGGTTGCCGAGACTGGTCTGGCTCAGTGGATAGAGCGTTAGCCTGCAGACTGAAAGGTCCCAGTTTTGATTCCGGTCAAGGACATGTACCTTGGTTGCGGGCACATCCCCAGTAAGGGGGTGTGCAAGAGGCAGCTGATCGATGATTCTCTTTCGTTGATGTCTCTAACTCTCTATCCCTTTCTCTTCCTCTCTGTAAAAAATCAATAAAACATATATTTTTTTAAATGGGTAAAAGTAGGTATGGGTAAATGGGTAAAATGGGTAAAAATAGGCATTTTCCAATTAAAATAATGAATTAAAAGCATTTTAGATAGTCTTTTCTTATGACAGCTAATAAATAGCATTTGTTAGGTTAGCCCAAATGATAATAGAAGGCTCTTGTGGTGCTGACTAGGCTGGGCAAAATATCCCATCCACAGCCATTAGTAATATCTATTCTGTCAGTTTTGAGGGCTTAGTTCTCTGGACAGCCAGTCTTGGGTGTCTGTTTCTTCCCTGAAGAAGCGGGTGTTGGGAATCGAGCCAGGACTCTGTAGCAGGACAATTGACATGTACCTGGTGAATACAGCTCCTCCTGACAGTGAGATCCTCGCGATTCATCTGGTCTAGTTCATGACATTTTATTTGGCAGGTTTAAAGGAATGAGACACAGAGAGCTGTCTGGGTGTAGCAGAAGAGTCTCGCCTCTTCATTGTTCCTGTGTTCTCAGGTGGTGTCATGATTCATAGTTCATTCTGAACTGAACAGTTGTGGCCCTTATCAAACAAACCATGTTCATTTCATACAGTTGGATCAAAAGGATGAAAGGAAAAGACTGGTAGGAAATTTATTTTGGAGGTATAAACCCATAGATGGTTAAAGAGAACTTCAGGAAATTATATGTGCCAGTTAAAAGGCATCCGTATTGTTTTCTGGACTAAACCCTTTTTATAAGTATTACAGTCATATGTTTTAATTGAGCTACATTTTTCAGGTTTGAATTAAAATTCAAAAAATTAAACAAGCGATAAGACAAGCTGTTGCAGTATTTTTGAGGACCTTTGAGGCAGTTTTAAGATGGTTATAAATAAGAAAGCGCTTGAGATTCATTATTCATTTTAAACACTAACTACATATACTTGTTAATTTTTTCCTGTTTGTCAAGCGCTATGTTAGTTTTTGGAAAAGCAGTGATGGATATGGGTGTAGATGGTTGCCTGGAGTAGGCCTTACCACTTAATAAGAAAGAAGAAAAATCAGCATAATAAATAATTTCAAATTTGTAAAGTTCTATGAGGGTTGGTAACAGAGTGCCAAGAGACAGAACGACAATGTGGAAAGGAGGGACCAACTTATGCAGAGTAATTATGGAAGGCTTCTCTGAGGAGGCACCGAAGCATGAGAAGAAACTAGCCAGGCAGACAGAGAAGAAAATAGTATTCTAGGAAGTAGGCAGAGGAAACAGGATGCCAAAAGGCCATGCAGAGGGAAGGCACCTTCACTGAGAGAGGGAGCCTGAGCAGGGGGATCCTGGAAACCAGCATTTGAAGTATCTGTGAAACACTGAGATTTCAAGTAGGCAACTGAATAAGAAACCTGGAATAGTGATTTTCCACCTTTTCATTCCATGGCACACATAAAGTAATTACTACAACTCTGTGGCACACCAAGAAAATAAAGTTTTTGCTGATCTGACCAAAAAAAAAAAAAAAAAAGGTATAATTTGGATTCATTCATTCATTCATAGCAGATGACTATTGTTTTGGTGCCATATTTTTATTTTTATTTGACACTCTAAGGCAGTGGTTATCAACCTTCTAATGCTGCAACCCTTTAATACTCATGTTGTGGTGACCCCCAACCATAAAATTATTTTCGTTGCTACTTCATAACTGTAATTTTGCTACTGTCATGAATTGTAATGTAAATATCTGTGTTTTCCGGTGGTCTTAGGTGATCCTGATAGCGGTTTTCAACCTGTGGGTCATGACAGTAGCAAAATTACAGTTATGAAGTAGCAACGAAAATAATTTTATGGTTGGGGGGTCATCACAACATGAGGAAGTGTATTAAAGGGTTGCGGCATTAGAAAAGTTGAGAACCGCTGCTAAGGGAAAAGAGGTCAGTGCCCTGACTAAATAGTCAGTTGTTGCATGTTTTAAAAATTCTTGTGGTGCACTGATTGTAAATTGTTTCCCTAAATCCAGAAATAAGGTCAGAGTGACATCCCCCTTACTCTGCCCTGCATTCTGATTCTCTGGGGAGAAAAATCCTATAGAGAAAACTGGAGGCCTGCATTCTCCAGCTTCTAGGCATTGTCTGGTATACATAGTTTGCCTCCATGAAAAGCACCTTAAAGTAAAATCTGTGAGCTGAGAAGGTCTGCCCCTATACCCAAAGCTCCCAATTGACTTTTTTATGGTTTTATTTTTAAATGTGAATAGACAAAGTTCACTGGAATGTTTAAAAGAAAATATCTAACATGAAAGAAAGAGATGGAGTTAAATCAATAGGTAAAAATGACATTGGGCAAGATGAAAATTTAATGCATGGAATAAAATAAAAATTCCAAAACTTGATTTCTCATCAGAGAGATTTGAGAAAATATTGCATCATGACACAGGGAAAAAGACAATCAAAATATAGGAAAGATGTCTTAAGTAATAAGATATGACTGCCAAAAATAAATATCCAATATAAAGATTGCAAATGACAATGAAAAAAAATTGCTTGGAAAGTAGAAGAGCCAAAGAGATAAAAAATATTCTCCTATCTAATAAAAGGGCAATATGCAAATTAACCATCACTCCATCACAAAGATGGCGGCACCCATAGCCACAAGATGGTGATGCCCAGTCCTCTCAGCCCCTATGGAGTCCCCCAGTCCTGGGGGGTTGGGGTGGCCGCTGACAGCGGGCAGTGTGAGTGGCCTGGCAGAATGCTTGCTCCATTGCTGCGGCGATGAGGCGAGCATCCCACGCCCGACCGCAGATGGGCCTCTGGGCCATGGAGAGCCTCCGGGCAGCGGGCTCAGAGCAGCCAGGCCCGCCGAGAGCTACTGGCTCATGGATTCATGAGCAGGGCTACTCATTGAAATATAAAATTATAAATATGGAAAGAAAACGAAAGACTATATTCAGCTGTTCAAAAAAAGGACTGATGGAAATTCCAAAAAGAGAAAACAAATGATAGAAAATTATTATCAAAGAAATAATGCAAGAATATTTCAAACAACTTAGTTGCATGAATTTAAAAGGTCTAATGAGGATTTATAACAATGAATTTTAAAAAATGAAATGATGCACACATAGGCACATTGTGTTGAAACTTAGAAATACCAAGGATATAAACATAATCTGAAATTCTTTCATGAGAGGCGGGGTGAGGGGCTCGTGAAAAGGAAACAACTTAGGAATAAACACATATCACTTTCTCATCGGACTTGGCAATAGCAATACCAAGTGCTAGAAAGCAGTGGAGCAACAGTAATTTTTGAGGGAAAATGATTTTCAAACTATTATTCCACATTAGCTAAACCATCATGTGTGAGGATAGAATTAAGATTCTTTATACATGTAAGGACTCAGAAAGATGTGCCTCCCATATAACTTTCCTTGTGTTGCAATAAAACCAGAGAGCAAATAACAGCAACAAAAGATGGCATGAGATCCAAGAAACAATAGCTCCAACCCACAGCTTGGAAGGGCAATCTCAGGACTATAGCCCAGAGAAAAAGAAGTTAGAGGATTCTTAGAGGAAGGTCCCCAGGTCCAGACTAGATTAATGGTTCTCAAAATGAGCTCCACAGAACCCTGAAGAACATGGAGACCTTTGTAGGAAGACTGTGAGACCAAAATTATTTTCATAATAATACTATGACATAACATGCCTTTTTCATGGCTTTGGCATTTGTACTGATTATGCGTAACAGCAGTTAAAATTGTTGATACTTTATCATAAATCAGTGTGGTGGTACCTAGCATTAGATTCTTCTCTATCAACCACTCTAGAAAAAGACCAAAATGCTACTTTTTATTTAAGAATATAATAGATGAAGCAGTGAACACTACTAATTTTATTAATCTGGATCCACATCTTTTCAGTATTCTGTATATCAAAACAAGTGTGCATAGTCTTCTATCTACCTCAGGATAAAGTTGTTCTTGGGGATAAGCTTGTGTGCAACTGTTTGAGCTGTGAGATGAGTTTAAATGCTTTTGCCATGGAATACTATTGTTACCTGACTGAACAAATGGTAAAAAAAAAAAAAAAAAAAAAAAAAAAAAAAAAAAAAAAACCTATGGTTATTCAGACTTGGAGTTTGAGCAGGCATTTCCTAAACAGAATGAAATGAGCCTGTTGCTTCAAAGAAGGAAAAAAAAATGACAGCATTTATTGTCACTGATAAAATACAAATTTTCACAAGAATTTTGGAAAACTTGTATCCACTGCTATGAACCTGACGCATTCCCCATAATTAAAGTTTTCTGATAAGACTAATGATAATGTTAACAAACTAGAGGCCCGGCCTGCACTCTCTCCAATCTGGGACCCCTCAAAGGATGACCGACCACCTTTCACAATCAGGACCACTGGCTCCTAACCTCTTGCCTGCCTGCCTGCCTGATCACCCCTAACCACCTCTGCCTGACTGCCTGATCGCCCCTAACTGCTCCCCTGCTGGCTTTATCACCCCAAACCACCTCTGCCTCGCACTGCACCTGGGACTCAAGATTCCCTCCCCCTGGCCGGCTGTAGGCACCCAGGACCTGGGCCGGCTTCATCCAGCCAGCCACAGCTGCAGGGGACCATGGGCAAGCGGCTTTCCCTGGACATCACCTGGAAGCACCTGGACCTGTGGAGCAGATAGCTTGTCCCTCTCCTGGGCCGCAGCCTGACTGATCCCCATTCCTCTCTTGTAAGCTCATTTGTTCCTGGCTGATCTCCATTTTTCTCTCACGAGATCATTTGTGCCTGGCTGGTCCCTGTTCCTTTCTCCTCAGTTTTGAGTATCTGAGCAGTTCCAGCACAAGGGACGTGAGGGAGTGATGACCATTTGCATATTAGCTCTTTATTATATAGGATGTTATTTTTTATATTATAAAATAAAATGTGTCACCATTTGGAAAATCTGCATAACTCATTCAATCAACATTTTCTCAGTAACCAGTGCACGATGTTACAATATCATATATGAGCAAAAGAGCTCTTCAAAGTAAGAGACAGACCAGTAGATATTTTTTAAGTCCTCACCCAGGGATATTTTTCCATTGATTTTTATAGAGAGCAGAAGAGAGAAGGAAAGACAGAGAGGAATATTGATATGAGAGAAACACATTGATTGGTTGCCTCCTGCACCAGCCCCAACCAGGGCCCGGGCCAAGGAGGAGCCTGCAATCAAAGTTCATACCCTTGACTGGAATTAAAACTGGGACCCTTCACCCTGAAGGCCAATCAGAGCAATCGATTTTAATGTGACAGAGTGTGAAGATGTCAGATTCCACACGGCAATCAACTTGTAATAAACTATTATTTGTCCTGTTTTGATGAAATGTTTTTTTTAAATATTCACAATAGGAAATATTAGTTCTTAAGTGGACGATATTTACAAAGTCACAATAATGTAAGCACTTTGTTGATTTTCAGTATTCAGAATCAACTTATTGGCCTAATTATTGTTAGAGAACAGATGATACATAGTATCAACCTTGTCAATTCCATAGAGCAAGTACTGAAGCCAGAAAGTGGGATGTACATCTGGGGAAAAGAGAACACTAGTCTCCTTTCTTACAAAAATATCGAGATGTTACTTATAGTTGTTGGAATAAGAATTTAATAGTGTTGGCATTTTATTAACTCCTGTAAGGAAACAACAATTAACAAAGCAAGTTAATTTTATTGAGAGAATGGGGAAATGAGGAGAGAAAGGAATAGAAATTGTGCAATGAAACTAATCCTCATTTATTATCTCAGAAGCAGAGAGATGACGTCAAAAAATCAAGAAATTTAAAAATATTACTGAGAAATATAGAACTATCAGAAGAAGCATCTTATAAAAATTAGGAAGTGTTGCTCTGGCCAATGTGGCTCACTTACTTAGTTGGCTGAGTGTCAGCCCATGCACAGAAGGGTCGCTGGTTTAATTCCCAGAGAGGGCACATACCCAGGTTGCAAGTTCAGTCTTCAATAGGGGTGTGTATAGGAGGCAACTGATCTATGTTTCTCTCTCACATCAATGTTTCTCCTTCTTTCTAAGATCAATGAAAACGTATTTTAAAAAATTAGAAAGTATTGCTTCTGGGGAGCAGGACAAGGCATGGGACATGGTGGAATGAGTTAGACAAAATATAACCAGTTAAATTTGAATTTCAGATTTTAAAAAAAGAATATTCTTTTAGTGTAGGGATCCACATATAATGTTTAAGACATACTAAAAAGTAATTGTTGTTTACCTAAAATTCAAATTTAACTTGGTGTCCTATAATTTTATTTATTACATCCATTTGTTTCATGGATGGTGCTTTTGTTTTGCCTTGTTTTGTTCTAATAGCCCTTTTATGTTTACATTTTTAATCATATGTTAAATTTTAAATATTTTTTAAAGAAGGAGGAGGGTGAAGGTAGACCAACAGTGACCAGTGCCAGTGAGAGGGTGACTAGGTGAGGTTAAAGGCATGTCTATTGCATTTGGCACATGAAGAGCAATGTTGTCTTTGACAAGAACAATTTCAGTGCAGGGGCTGTACCGAGACCGTCTGGATTAAAAAGTGAATAAAAAGTCAGGAAGGGGAGGTAATTATAAAATCAGAAAAGAGGAAAGTAAGGCACAGGCATGAGATTTGAAGTAAATCCTTGGATGACAAAGTAATGATACATTTTTCTTTCTATGTATCCCTTATATATATTTTTTTTAAAAAAAATATATTTTATTGATATTTTACAGAGAGGAAGGGAGAGAGATAGAGAGCCAAAAACGTCGATGAGAGAGAAACATGGACCAGCTGCCTCTTGCTCACTCCCTACCGGGGATGTGCCTGCAACCAATGTACATGCCCTTGGCTGGAATCGAACCCGGGACCTTTCAGTCCGCAGACCGAAGCTCTACCACTGAGCCAAACCGACCTCGACCCCTTATATATTTTAATGGTGGGGGGGGGGGTTGCACTATCATATCAAATCTGTGCAACATTATGAAGGATATGAAATTCTAAGAATAATTTGGGATATGTAAGGGTCTGACCTTCTGGTAGAGGATATTTGGAACAAAATGAACATTCTTTATAGAAAGGAGAAAGTAAGTAAAAATATAATATAGTGAGCTGAGTGGGAATTTACAACCCCATTCTTGTTGATAAAAGTCACCCAAGCAACCTAACTTCTTTCATGAGAACTTGGAAGTCTAACCCCCATGAAATTTAAATCAACCCAGTGCTTGTGCTGAGCACATGATATATGCAAGGTCTTGGGGGCATAGAAATATGCCAAAGATATGGAGCCTGCTTCCCAGGAAGAGAAACTTTCAGTACAGCGGCTGGACTAGTCAAACGTCCTCTGACTACCAGCTGACTTATTGGCTGGGTACCCCTGCTGAGCTCTGTCCCAAACACCCTCACCCCCACCCAGTCACTGTGCTTCACTTCCCCCAAAGCTCCTCTCAGACCTGGATTTGAACTGGCTTCTTTACCAAAAGATATAAAACCAACCTGACTCTCTTCAGCAGATTTCATTAAAAATAAAAATAAAAATAAAAACGTCTGGACACATTTTTCTCTAGTTGAAACAATATGCAAGTATGCAAGCCACCCTGACATCGCTTAAGCTTTCCAAGTACTCTTTGTTCCCCATCCACTGTGCTGTGATTTTAAAAAGCCAGCTAATTTGTATTGCTGGAGTCACATATGTGTATGATGAGCCATCGATAGCTTTGAAATGAGAATTTATTAAAAACCCTTCAGTTATGTTTCTCTGAGCAACACAGGAAGAGCAAAAAAAGAAATCCCTATCTTTTCATCTTTCAGGGCCAATGACTCATCATTTCCTCTACTCCTTGGAGGTTACCCTCCTTGGAACCTCACCTCACTTCTCTGTCACTTCTATGACCTTGAGACTCTGCCATCTTGAAAGCGGCAGAAAGAGGAGACAATAGCAGCAAGAGGTGGATGACGTGGGTGGGTGACGTTCCCTTTGTGTTGGAGCTGCTTCTTCCCGGGAGTAATCAGGTGGTTGCTGAGGCCCTTGGGCCATGCCTCTTTCTCTCTGAGCACAGCTTTAGCAGCATTTCCCCTATCAAACCGGTAGGATGTGCCATGTATACGTTTGCTAATGCTTTTGAGAGGAGGAGAAGATTATGTTGCACACCATGTAGTGAAAGCTTCCTTTATGTCCTCACTGATCATCTCAGCAGTCCCCTAAAATGTCTCCCTACATCAGCATCCACTCTCCCAGCCTCATCTCCCACTTAACCACTCTCTTCTCAGCCCCTCCAGCAACCAGGCTCTCTCTGTTCTCTCCCTGAGGACCCTGAAAACCCCGTTCAGATCGTGTGAAACCACACACAAGGCAAACACTGGGTAAACAACAGCCCAAAAGAGAAATATGCTTTAGTAAGCAAACCAGGGTCACCTTGTATCCTTCAAGCCTTCCAGCGAGGGGCTTCCTTTCGGCCACAGCGGTTATCAAGAGCAGTGTGGGTTCTAAGGATGTCTCTCTGACAGGACACAATTACCAGTTCATGTGAAGCATTTAGAAAAGTAGGTCATTAAATGGCAGCATATGTGGATGTGATCCTTATATCATGAAGGAGAATTCCTTTTCTCCTAAATTCATCTTTTATAAAAGAAATAATGAATGGTTGAAAATCTTTTGCAAGCCTACTTGCTTTGGAAAATATTATTAAACTTTGGAACATCTCTTGATTTATGAATTGATAATATAATTGAAATCCGTGGGAAAGCTAGAAAATGTTCAAATAGCTATAAAATGGACCAACCTCAACCTTAAATTTTTATCCTTTATAATAAAAAACGTACTATTGAAATACTATATCTTCAGTAATACATAAGGCTTCCATACCTCTCTCAGCTAGATGGACTTCTGTCAGAAATTGAATGGTCTTTGGGATACCATCTCTGTTTCACACTGTTGGATAGAAATATCAGGTTATTACACTCTGGCATTTTGGGGCTTTCAAAAAATATTTTTAAGGAATTGAAGATAAAAAGTTGATATACTGTGACTCATGGAGGCATTTTTTAATGGTTCTGCTGCTGTCATGTCATCCTAAGAGAAAGCTCTTCAGATTTGGTCAATATGGTGACACTACATCATTCTGAATTTTATATGAAAGACCACAGGATTATGCTATGATGATTCCACTAATGTTTGCAGTCAAACTAGATGCAGACTTTGTTCTCTCTTATTTGTACATTCTCATAAAATATATATGAAAACAATCAGAAAAAATGTCAAAATATCACCCTTTTTGAAACTTAGCAGGACTGACTCATGATGTTCAAAATTGAGTAACATATTGAATGGCTAAAAAAGCAACAACAGTCAGTCTTAGGATAACACATTTAAGCCTTTTTGAATGGACAATGAAATTTTTATATAAAGCTAACTAGCTGAAAGTGAAAGGTGTGATTTTACAGTTTACATTCTGTCATTATGTTATTAAATGTCTAAAACTATACATAGGTAGTTGATTAATTGACCCCATTTATCATAATGAAGTGATGCTCTTTATTTTAAGTAATATTCTAAGAAATATCTCTTTATATTAATATAGCCATTCCAGATTTCTTTTTATTAGCGTGATATCATTTTCTATCATTTTACTTTTAACCTGATTATATCTTTGTTTTAAAGGTTTGATCTTCTTTTTTTATAAATCTAATAATCTCTAACTTTAATTGGTATATTTATGCCATTTACATTGAATGTTAATATTGATATTTTTGGGTTTGAATCTGCTACCTTGTTCCTTGTTTCTATTTTGACCTATCTGTCTGTACTCCTTTTCTTCTGTCATATCATGGATTAATTTAATATATATATTCCTCACTTGAAGATACATTTTTATTTTACTAATATATTTTATTGATTTTTTACAGAGAGGAAGGAAGAGGGATAGAAAGTTAGAAACATCAATGGGAGAGAAACATCTATCAGCTGCCTCCTGCACACTCCCTACTGGGGATGTGCCCTGCAACCAAGGTACATGCCTTTGACTAGAATTGAACCTGGGACCTTTCAGTTCACAGGCCAATGCTCTATCTACTGAACCAAACCAGTTAGGGCTGTTTTTGTGGATTTTTTAGAGAAAAGACGAAGACGAAGACGAAGAAGAGGAGGAGGAGGGAGGGGAGGAGGAGGAAGAGGAGGAGGAAAGAAGAGAGAGAGAGAGAGAGAGAGAGAGAGAGAGAGAGAGAGAGAGAGAGAAAACTATCCATGTGAAAGAGAAACATTGACCGGTTGCCTGCCATATATGCCCCAACTGGGGATGGAACACGCAACCTAGGTATGTCCTCTGACCAGAAATCGAAACCGCCCACCTTTTGGTATATGGGATGACATTCCAACCAACTGAGCCAGGGCTAATTGAATATTTTTGTGGTTTAATTTTATCTTATTTTTTTACTTATTAGATATAACTCTTTGTTGTTATTTTAATGGTTGTTTTGGGATTTATAGTATACATCTTTATCACAGTGTAACTTTAAATAGTATAGAATAAAAATCTTACAATAGGTTTTTCCCATTTTCCCCCTGCTGGCATTTATGATATTATTGGCATACAACTTGTGTATATATTATAAACTCCACAATACATTTTTTTTGTTTCAAACAGCTGATTATTTTTAAAAGAGATTTAAATAATAAGAAAAATTTCAACCCACATAGTTTCCATTTCCAGGACTTTTCATTCCTTTGTATAGGTCCAGATTTCCATATGGTATCATTCTTCTGCCTTAGGATTTTCTTCAACACTTCTTGTACTACATATCTGCTGTTGGTGGATTTTTTTTCAGGCTTTCTAAGTCTTTTTTTCCCACCTTATTTTTGTTCTCCCAATAATTTTTATATTAATAGACTGACCATGCTTAGAACTGTTTTAGAGTTACAGAAAATAAATAAGAAAATTCTCATTTATCTCCCCACAGAGTTTTCTCTATTATTGACACCTTACTTTAATATGGTACATTTGTTACAATTAGTGAAACAATATTGATACCCCATTATTAACTAAAATTCATAGTTTATTCAGATTTTTTTGAATATCCTCACTCTATTTCAGGATCCCATCCCAGATACCACATAACGTCTAGATCTCAGGTTTCCTTAGAATCCTCTTAGCTATAATAGTTTCTCAGACTGACCTTGATTTTGATGACCTAGACAGTTTTGAGGAGTATTCATCAAGCATATCATAGGATGCTCCTCTATTGGATATTGGCTGAAACTTTTCTCATGATTGGACTGGGATTATGAATTTTGGGGTGAAAGAGCACAAAGGTAAAGTGCCATTTTTATCACATCATATTAAGGATATATATAGGGCGTTCACCCCAAAGATGTATACACATTTTGAATAATTATTAATTGCAATAGTTTAAATCTGAAAAGAAACATCAGTTGAGTTATCAGCTGTTAAAGTGTGTATACATTTTTTGGGGGGACACCATGTACTATAAATGAATGTGATTGATCACTGGTGATGTCCTCCTTGACCACCTGGCTGAGGTAGTATTTGTTAGGTTTCTCTACTGTAAGGTTACTCTTTCCCTGTCCCTTCCCATACTGTACTCCTTAGAATGAAGTCATAAGGCACAGAGCACACCTAAGGAATGAGGGCTTGGAGCTCCAGTGGTGCAATCGGTTAGCATGGAACTTATATAGGAATGAGGGCTTATGCTCTGTCTTCTTTAAGGTCGAGTATCAATATCACTTATCATATGAGAGATTCTTCTGAAGGAGAGGTTTTTCTGTTCTTATTTACTTATTTATTTATATAGGTATGAACTCATGAATACTTACTTTATATTTTCTATTATAATCTAATATTATCTTCTTCCTTCCCTCCTCTCTTTCTTCCTTCCTCTCTTCCTCCCTCCCTTCCTCCCTCCCTTCCTCCCTCCCTCCCTTCCTTCCTTCTTCCTTCCTTCCTTCCTTCCTTCCTTCCTTCCTTCCTTCCTTCCTTCCTTATTTTGCTTTCATTATTCCAGCCTTGGCTATGCAGAGCTCTTTCAGTTGGCTCCTATGTCCTTTTAATATATATATATATATATATATATATATATATATTTGTTTGTTTTTGAGCAATTACTTATTTCTGGCACTAAGAGATGCCAAGCTGCTTCAGGCTCATCCTCTATATGTCCTGTTCCCGTCCTAGAAACAGTCATTTCTTCAAGGAGCCCTGTTTCCTCCTATTGGAGATGCCATTAGAAACCCAGATCAGGGTTGCTAGCCTGCCCATGCTAATGGGATATCATTGCATTTAGGCCCTTTCAACTGATAGAACAAAGAAATATGTGTATACTAACATGTATATAACACATATCTATAAACATTTCTATTTGTAATTGTCTGTATCTACTTTAAGTCAAATTATATACTTCCAATCCTCAATGAGACAAGTGATCCAAACTCCCCTAGAATAATAGATTTGGGGTCTATGAATTGAGTTTGGTCTGAAACTAAATGAGAAGCTAGATTGCCCATTGTGGTTACTCAGGTCAGGTTTTTGACAACCATAGCTGGAGTTTCTGCTCTATATAGATCAACCAATGCTCTAGTCCAGTGGTCGGCAAACTGTGGCTTGCAAGTCATAGTTTACCGCTCTGTTGACTAATGAGTTTGCCAACCACTGCTCTCATCAATTGCCTATAGAGGGCCCTAGGGACACTGCGATCAATTAGTTACTACCAAAGATCCTGAGGGACAAGGCATTCTGGTAACAGTGTTTCCCTGTTGTCCTTTAAGGTAGACTAGAGGCCCAGAGCACGAAATTCATGCATGGGCGGGGGTGGGGGTGTCCCTCAGCCGGGCCTGCACCTCGAGGGATATCCTGAACTGGCCATCAGACATTCCTCTCGCAATCCGGGATCACTGCCTCCTAACCGCTCACCTGTCTGCCTGCCTGATCACCCCTAACCACTCTGCCTACTGGCTTGGTCGCCCCTAACTGCCCTTCCCTGCTGACCTGGTTGCCCATAACTTCCTTCCCCTGCTGACCTGTTGCCCTTAACTGCCCTCCCCTGATGGCCTGGTTGCCCCTAACTGCTTCTGCCTTGGCCCCCACCACCGTGGCTTTGTCCAAAAGGAAGTCCAAAGATGACTGGTCTAATTAGAATATTACCTTTTATTAGTATAGAAAGCCTTCCTTGTTTGGGGGGGTCAAGTACTGCCACTGGCTTCTGTTATCTGGGTTCTCATCATCCCCGCTGAATCCATTTCTGTGGCAGTACCCCCATAATCACACCCACAAAGATGAGCAACCAGAGTTTTCAAGGTTGCTGATACTCCTCTCTCTAACTTATTTCTTGATGCCTCAGTCAAGGGAGTACCTTCTGAATAGGATTGCCAGGTTTAGCAAGAGGAGAGCAAAGAAAGATGCCCGTTAAACTTGAATTTCAGATACATGACAATAACAAAATTAGTTAGTATGAACTTACCATAAGCATATTTCTGCGGTGACCCGAGTTTTCCCAAGGCCAAAGCTAATTCACAGCTGGCAGGCAGTCTTATGGACAGGTAGGAAACTTTGAGTCAAGACTGGTAAGCAAGACCTTCTCCACCGGAGTATCAGCAGACTGAAGCCAGTAGGCAGGGACAGTGAACATGGGAAATCATGTCACCAGGTGACAGCGGTGAAGACTGGTGGGCAGAGATCAACAGACCAGGCCATGCAAGCTTGAAGGTACATATCACTGAGTGTCTTGCATGCTACTGGCTGCTGCAGGAGCAAACCAAGAAAATTACAAGAAACCAGAACTAGAAGTCATGTCCTTCTGTACTTACTCTCTTGCACCCTCTATTGACAGGGGAGAAACACTTACAGGAGCCAGCACCAACATCCCTGGGAGACAATGAAGGGGGTAGATTTAGAGCTGGATTTAACTGATATAGATACAAGTGATAAAATTCTGTGCTGCTAGCATATGAATGGAACACCAAAATAGATTTAAATGCATTCTGGCACTTGGCATATAAAAAATTAGGCATTTCAAATAAGTACAGGGAAACGGGTTATTTAAAAATTGGTCTTGAAAATAGCAGAAGGGCTGTGGGCAGAAACAAATTGGCCTAGATCCTTATTTTGCTTACTAATTTAAGAGAGAAACATTGATTTATTGTTTCACTTATGTATGCATTCGTTGATTGATTCTTGTATGTGCCCTGACCCGGAATCAAACCTGCAACTTTGGCATTTCAGGAAGAAACTCTAATTAACCTTATTTTACTTCCTATACAAAAATCCTAGGGAGATTACAATTTAAATATTCAAAAACTTAAAATATAAAAACACATGGGAATGATACATATGTAAAATATCAGAGTAGAAAAATATTTTTAAGTATAATATAAAACTTTGAAGTCATTAACAAGAAAGTGTCTACGCTAAAAACATATAAAGTATTTTGAAAAGTCAAAAGAGGAATGACAACCCTAGCCAGTTTGGTCCAGTGGATAGACTGTCGGCCTGTGGACTGAAGGGTCACAGATTCAGTTATGTTCAAGGGCACGTACCTTGGTTTTAGGTTTTAGGCTTGATTCCCAGCCTAGTCAGTGGTGCATGCAGGAGGCAACCAATCAATATCTCATGTCGGGCCAAAACCGGTTTGGCTCAGTGGATAGAGCGTCGGCCTGCGGACTGAAAGGTCCCAGGTTCGATTCCGGTCAGGGGCATGTACCTTGGTTGCGGGCACATCCCTAGTAGGGGGTGTGCAGGAGGCAGCTGGTCCATGATTCTCTCTAATCGATGTTTCTAACTCTCTATCCCTCTCTCTTCCTCTCTGTAAAAAAATCAATAAAATATATATTTAATATACCGTATTTGCCGGCGTATAAGACGATTTTTTGGCCCTGAAAAAATACGTATTTGCCGGTGTATAAGAGACTGGGCGTATAAGACGACCCCCTAACATTTCCACTAAAAATACAGAGTTTGTTATATACTCGCCGTATAAGACTACCCCCCACTTGGAGGCATATTTTTCAGGCACGTCTCTCTCTCTCTCTCTCTCTCTCTCTCTCTCTCTCTCTCTCTCTCTCTCTCTCTCCCTCTCTCCCTCCCTCCCTCCTTCCCCCCCTCCCCCACTTCCTTCCCTTCCAGTCTCCCTAAAAGTCAATGGAAAAATATCCTCTGGTGAGGATTAACAAAAAGAAACGAGAGTAGGGGGGTGAGAGGGAATGACAACTGAGAAAAATGCTTGCAACTTATCACAGATCAGATGAGGACCCGGATCTGTGTAGGTTCAAGAGGCCTCACCAGTGAACAGGGCGGGCAGGCTTCACATGAGGAGGAGGCTCCTTGTCAAACGATGTTCCTTTAAATCCAACTAACAATGGGATCCAGTTATTGCAGCAGGAGCATAACCAGTGAGCTGTAATCTTTGAACATTAAAAAAAATACTTATTTTTATATAGGTGATACATGTAATGTGGACAAAATTTCAAAAGTTATCTACTAGTAAATGTAGACACAGTTCAAGTAGGCCTTCCCCCCACTCCCAACAATTCAATGCTCACCTCATTAGAGAAATCATAGACAAATCAGAAAGAGGTAAACAATTTAAATTATTTTCAAAATCATAGGAAAAAAATATTTCATAGGAAAAAATTTTTTATAAATGGTCTGTAATATATAAAAATGTAATATATAAAGGAAATGTAAATTTCACTTATAATAAGAAAACATAAATTAAAATCACAATGAGCCGAAACCGGTTTGGCTCAGTGGATAGAGCGTTGGTCTGCGGACTGAAAGGTCCTGGGTTCGATTCCAGTTAAGGGCATGTACCTTGGTGCAGGTGGAAGCTGATTGATGTATCTCTCTCATCGATGTTTCTAACTCTCTATCTCTCTCCCTTCTTCTCTGTAAAAAATTCAATAAAATATATTTTTTTAAAATCACAATGAAAAGCAAGTTCTTACCTCTTAAATTGAGCAAAAAGTTGTATAATACTTTGTGATAGTAGGGGTGTGGGAAAATAACTCATACATATTGGGTTGGAGTATGACACTACTTTCACCATAGGCAGTTTTGCAAAATTATTAAAATTACATGGAAACATACTGTCCAACTCAGCACTTGTACTTCTACAAACTTTACTGTAGATATACTAGCACTCCTTGCACTATTGTTAGTAATAACAAAAGACTGAAAATTAGCTCAGTGTCTGCTATGGTCTGTTTGTGTGTCGTCTCCCCCTCCCCTTCATATGTTGAAATCCTAACTTCCAAAGAAGATGGTATTAGGCAGGGTCTTTGGGAGTTGCTTAGGACACGAGGGTGGAACCTTCACTAAGGACACTAATGGGGTTATTTTATTCTTATAAAAGAGACCTCACAGAGACCCCACTCACTCCATGTACCACGAGGACACAACAAGAAGGTGCCAGTAATGAACAAGGAAGAGGGCCCTCACTCGATCGTGCTGGCCTTGGACTTCCAGCCTCCAGAACTGTGAGAAATGCATTTCTGTTGTTTCTAAACTGCCCAGTCTGTGCTGTTGTATGATAGCAGTCATTCCGAATGGACCAAGACAATGTCCATTAAGGGGATTGGTTAAGTGCTTATGATATCTCCACTCAGGGAATACAATGTGGCTCATTTTTTTTAAATGAAGTGGCTTGCTCCCATTTGGAATGTGGAATAATGTCCAAGAAATATTTTTAAGGGAAGAAAATCAAAGTGCAGAAAATATGCATAGCATTATACTACTGCCATGAATATGTGTATGCATCTATAAGCATGGGGTCCCTGGAAGGAGACACAGGTATTGGTGGTTTTCTCCAAGGAGGTGAGCATTGAATTGTTGGGAGTGGGGGTAAGGCATACTTGAACTGTGTCTACATTTAGATACTTTTTGAATTTTTACTACATTACATGTATCACCTACATAGAAAATAAGTATTTTTTTAAAAAAATGTTCGAAGATTACAATTTACTGGTTATGCTCCTGCTGCAGTGACTAGATTCCATTGTTAGTTGGATTTAAAGGAACACCTTCCCATAAGAAGCCTGCCCTCCCCGTTCATTAGTGAGGCCTCTCGAGCCTACACAGATCCGTGTCCTCATCTGATCTGCAGGTTTCTTTGCGTTTCACTGAGTGTTGGCAGCACTCCGTGCTGTTAGCGTCTGTGGAGAGCATTCATCTTAGAAGGTGTTGCTTGAATTTCTGAGCCATGGAGTGACGCAGGCTCAGTCGTTATAATTTTAATTTAAGAGGCTCTGTTTCATCATACATTTCATAAACAATGTTTTCTTCTTCATAAGGCTGTCGTCTCTGCTTCTACACAGTGTTTGATACGCAAGAGAGAGACGTGCTTTTATTCACCCCCCACAGAATCACCAAATACCTTAGTTTTATAGGCAGTAGATGCAGCAAGGGATCCTCTTATGCCCTACCAATCAGAAGGAACATGGAACACTTTTGCTCAGTACCTTTTTCTTTATTTGCTTTGGAAATATCAGATATGCCTCTCACAATATATCAATTCCAGAGAAAAGGAGAATTGACCATAGAATCTTCAAAATCAACTTTTTCACTTAGATCTGCTCTGATTCCAAAGACTATTTTCTGAAGCTGATTTTTGTGTTCCAGATTTTTTTCCCCCTTTTTAAAACAGAACCCCATCCTGGTGTCGAGAAAATA
This sequence comes from Vespertilio murinus, assembly GCA_963924515.1. NCBI lineage: Eukaryota > Metazoa > Chordata > Mammalia > Chiroptera > Vespertilionidae > Vespertilio > Vespertilio murinus. The sequence continues at coordinate 51,493,580 of OZ004705.1, forward strand.
CTTTGAGTTCAAGAGGATGAATGCACATTGAAAGAAGAAGCAGCTTTTCCACCAGGTCCCACCTGGCTATACGGAAAGTCCTTCAGCCCCAAGGCGTTCAACTAGAGAACGCATCCCTTAAGATGCCCACCTAAACACCATCTCCTCTGCGAAGCATCTACCCCCTCGCCCGAGCAGGGCTACTCTCTCTCCTTCCTTGGAATTTTTAAAATATGCACATACCTCACGAAAAACACGCATCACATGTATTATAAGCACTTTTATACACATTTCTTCCCTCCCAATTGGACCCTTCCCTCTAGCTAAACCAGCAGCTAAGTATGTTGGTTAGCATGATGCTTGGCCCGTTATCATCCCTTTTTAATTAATACGTAAATGAGTGAGTGAATAAGTGAAATGGCACTGAGCCCCCTGAGAAGGAAGCATTTAAACAGGAGGACCCCTGGGTGAGTCAGGGAGCGGCCACTGAAAATGGGCTGCCTAGTTTCTCTGGATCCAGCCAGCGGCCTACAGGATGTGCAGAACAAATACAGGAGAGATCTTCCATCTCCCCACAGGGTGGACAGGGCAGGAGGGAATACCTGCTCTCCCACAGGGTAAGTGGTGCTCAAATGAGACCTAGAAATCCTATATTCACCCTCCCTTTTAGTGGGGAACACTGCCTGTCTAGCTAGAATTTCCACAGACATATTCCCAACTGCCTTTAATATATCATGACCTAAATATGAATATCATGTCAGGAGCCCATGAGGTGGGAGCACGATTTATTCTAACTGGAAATAGAGGTGGAAAACATCAGCCTTTAGTATCCTCGATACTAGAGTGGGGTTGCCATAGCAACCAGCTGAGTCACTAATGAAAAACGAACAGTTGTGCTATGACTAGGCTGACATTCTGTGACATTCTCTTATTTTACTGTAGCTCTAATGATGTCTTCAGTAGGGACGAAAGAGAGAAAGTGTCTGACCTCTCTATTAAACCTGCAACTGCCTGGCCACGCTCCGCCTTTAGCCTAATGCATGTGAGTTTCTGGGTGCAAAGTCTGCCTTGGAGAAAAGCACTTTAGGAATCTGTCTGATTCGTATATTAAACTTGTTGATACCCTTGTTCCTTTAATGAGGTCCCTTCTTTTCCAAATTAAGACGGCAGTGCTGCCGATGAGCCTCAAAGCAAAATGCGAAGGGAGCAGAATCGTGAAAAGATGCAGCAGGGACATGCTAATCCATCACTGATGACATGAAACTGAAGAAAACAACCCAAAGCAGTGTCTGCCCCTTCTTCCAACAGGATAAACCACAGGCAGTTACGCAAGACACCTAGGGCCCTCTGCAAAGACAGGGGGCCCTGTGGATATGGTCAGAGAGCTTCAGGACCCACACACTCACTGGTCGCCACAGTCAGAGCCCTGAGCTAGGCACAATGGGTGTTGCAAAGAACTGGTGTCCTCAAGTCATTTGAAGTCTAAAGCTGAAGGATCAGGTGGGTGAAGAGGGTTAGTAACTTAAAGTGCAAACTACACGTGGCCCCTACCACTGCCAGGAAATGTGTGCAGGAACCCACACATGTATAATGCTAAGTTTTCAACACCGAAGTTGATAAAATAGAAAACGGCCACAACCAGTGAAGCTTCAAAAAATAAAACTGATCAAGACATTGTCGCTGAGTGTGTAAAACAGTGAGAACGCTTTATTTATGTTTTTCCCCCCCAATCGTACTTGTTTGCAAACATATGGACTTGTTTTAAGTCCAACATCGGGTTGCTTTCGTCTGCACAAGAAGGGCCACAAGAGCTGGTGTCGGCATTGGCTGCACACCATGTGGGCGTGTCTGCACGTGAGTGTAGGCAGACTCATCCCTTCATGGGCAGGAGAGAGGAGAGCTCCTTCATTATTAATCAGCCTTCCAGCTACCCGCTCTCCCATCGGCATAGCAACGCCTGACAAATGTTCTTCATCTACGACTTGAATCTTGTTATTCTTCTCCTCCTCAAGATCTTATTTACCCTTTCCCATGCCTCTCTCCCGGTTCAGAACAGATGGTGGTTCCCCTGCAAAACAGATCATGCCCAGTTCTGCTGCCTGATTTGAAATGCCCTCCACGGTTCTGCCCCAGCACATCCGTCCACACTGATAGCTAGTCCTCCCCAGCACCAACCTTCCTTCCTGCCAGGCTGTCTCCTGCCGGACCACACAACGGCACTGCTAATCCTCACCCCACAGCGTTCTCTCTGCCTGTGCCCCGCTAACGTGTCCGGTGGGAAACAGCAAAGGCCACTTCCGAGTTCTCGGGTTGGCTGCTGCTTTTGTAAACAGGCCTTCGCTCCCCTGACAGCTCAGCGTTTTCCTAACATCTTCTCATTTTTTCTGTTGACTAAATTGTTTGCCCCTGGAGAGAAGGCCTCCCAGCCTATCATGTACACATTCTCCTAGTTCATATACAGTCAGTCACACCAGGATGCATTCATTCAATCAATGTCTATGAACATTATTAGGCCAGGGTAGCTCAGAAGACCTGTGGGCATCTTCATGTGGGATATTCAGACTTCGCGGCGTCTGGAATCCCTTAGAGAAGGGACGATGCTGGCGGGGCGCTTTGGAACCAGACAATGGAGAAGATTGGAGACACCTAAAGATTTTGTTATTTAATCAGTCCTGCTTTGGTGGAGCGTCTGGGTCTCATCCAGGGCAGGGGGCAGCAAGAAGAGCAGGGGACAAGCTTTTTTTCTTGATTTAACCAGAGCATTTTTGCTTACATCTGTTCTGTGGATTTAGATGTCTTGTACTTGGAGCTAAATTTTCTTTTGCAGTAAGGGCCCTTTTTGACTGAACATTTGGAATCCTCTTTTCTGGGCATTGGAGAGCCTTCAGTGTTTGGGAGTGGGGAGGGACGAGGCTTCGGCTCTGAGTCAAGTCGGAATCCACAACAGGATTTAGTACATCACTTAGCCCTCTGGGGGCTTACGCACCGGCAGTGTCATGTATCTCAGACAGAAGCTCTTCCACTGTTTGTTTGCCAGTACGACACAGAAGGTAAAGGTGGTTGAATTATCCCTTTAATCCTGAGAGGCTTTGGGGAAAAAAGTATCCTGTCGTTATGTTTTGTCTTCATTTTACCAAGAAATAAGGTGCTTCCTTCTCTAGTCTTTCTGTGCCTATTTCTTTTGTTTCCATAGGCGATGTTTACGTTCTTGGCTTGTCACACAAGGGAGTATTTTAAAGATCTGGTAGAAGACAAGTAAAATGGATCTCTATCAAAATGTATAAGAACTAAATTTATATCTAGATAGAATATAGTTAACAAAAGCCAAGCATACTAGCAAGGGACAGTGGAAGTGGCGTGGAAAGGGAATAATATATGTGTGAGAAATCATCACAGAGTTGGCCTTTGCTATTGATACTGAGTCAGAGCCCAAAATAGCAGTGGCTGGTGCAACACAGCAGCCACCCTGCACAGGCCAGGCCTCTGATGCCGCACTCCAGAAACAAGCCTAGGGCTGCCACCTCCTCAGCTGCTGCTGTTACGCGTTTTAGGCTAATGAGTGGAAGAAACTCCCTGAGGGTTTCTAGGTGCCAAACAAATAGAAACACCCTTCATTCTACAGAATGCCTCTCTGCTGAAATAGACATTAAAAAACAAATTCCTAACACTTCAGCTCCTGAAATAAAAGGCACAACAAGAGAGACCTCTCACTCACAGCTCTGTTTCTGTCACAAGAATGTGACATGTGTAGCAATCAAGAAAAGGCATCACCCTAATGGGTTTGGCTCAGTGGATAGAGCATCGGCCTGCGGACTGAAAGGTTCCAGGTTGGATTTCGGCGAAGGGCATGTACCTTGGTTGTGGGCACATCCCCAGCAGGAGGTGTGCAGGAGGCAGCTGATTGATGTTTCTCTCTCATTCATGTTTCTAACTCTCTATCCCTCTCCCTATCTGTAAAAAAAAAAATCAATAAAATATATATATTTTAAATAACGAAAAGAAAAAGCATCATGTCAGAGTCGGAAGCATTCAGGCCTGGAAGTCAGACGGTGCTATGTTCCAATTCTGGCTCGGCCACTTGAAGACGGAGGAACAAAAGTTAGGAATAAGTATCTTGCTCCCTGGGGTTTGCCCACAGAAAGCAAAGTCCACGGGGAAACCCACTGAACACTGTATCTCTTTGACCTCGAACCCACTCCCATCCCGCTGCCCTCGTGAGCCACATCGCTCTGCACCTATCACCCTGCTCCACACACACCAGGCTCTGCACGCCCCCCTCCCTGAGCTCCCATAGCACACGGCTCATTCCTACATCAATCTTCAGTTTCCTTTATTGTGATTCTTAACTTCTTCTTCTTTCACTGCTAACTTAGGAATGATAGAATTTGGAGACTAAAAGTCTCAAAACAGCAATAAAACAAGTCATGAATATTGACAATACAATCACAGCTCCAGTAGGATACGCCGTGGTGCCTGTACAAACACCTAGGGAGAATGCGTTCTTCATTTGGACACCCCTCAGCACTGTTTCGCTGTTTGAACAGAGCTGCTTGCTGCCTGCCTACCCTCTCCCATGTGCCCAGAGCAAATTGCTCCTATGAGTCAGTAGACTGGACAATCTGATTATGGGCCCTGGTTTGACATTCTGCCTCAACTATTTCATTCAATGAACACACATGGCACCTGTCTCTCAATCACATTTCTCCGTCTAAGACCTTCTCAGTCTAATTCCATCTGAATGACATCACAGGGACAGGTTACATCCCCAGATAGAACAAAAACAAATGTATATATAGCCAGACCTAAAATCAGTGGCTCACTTAGGAATGTTGAACAACAAACCACAAGTTTATGAATTTGACTGCCGCACAAGACTGTGAAATCCTTCAGGGTCTTGGGAAAAGTGATTATGTCTTATTCTCTGCACTGAATGTCATGTGCTGAGCAGATGTCCTGATCTTCTCTTCCCTTTCCCCCTCCAACTGTAGCAGACCTGGGCATCAAAATAAGGCTTGCACGGGTCCCTCAGCTGAAAATACAGCCTGCTTGCTGCTAGACTCTGCCCTTTGGACAGGCTTACTGTTTCCTCCAGCCTGTGCCAGCCAGGAGAACAGCTGTGAGCCTGTCGGAGCCGAGAGGAGCTCTGGATTCATCCACCAAGTGTCTGTACTCCTGGGGGGTATGGCTCATGGCACCATGCACAGCCTGGTGGGAGTTGGTGAGACAACAGGAAGAAAGGTTAAGTGAAAAGCAAGTGTGCTCAGGACAGACTAGAAATAAACTAGACAGGGAGTTGAGTGGTGACAGGAACAACTTACCTGATGACTAATTGGGAAGGAAAAAAAAAAGCTGTGAAACTGAAGGACAATGAGGAGCAATATATGGTGTAGGTAACTGCTTTGGTTGCTAAATCTATCCCACCGGGTGATTTTATTTTATTTCATTTTTTTATGTTTTATGGTGTATGCCCTTGGATTGTGCACTGAGTGTGATGACTCAGGTGGTTAAGCGCCAGATGGTCTTCTACCATATCTCCCTGGGAGTCCTCAGAAGGGCAGACATTTGAATTTTAAGGCATTTTCTGTTGCCATAAAACTTACTTCTTCTTGTCTTTTATTTTGTCTGTTTATGCTTTGTACAAAATGACAAGCACAGGTTGTAAATATAAATGTACAGGCTGACGAATGTTGACAACTGTGCCAACCCACGTATCCCACACTGCAAACAAAATAGAAAACACTGACATCCACTTAGACACAGTCCCCTTGTGCTCCTTCCCAGACAGTCCCGCCCACTCCTCCCTCGGGCAACCACTCTTCTGATCGCCATCATGGCAGGTTAGTTTAGCCTATACTAGTCCGTCACAGAAATGCAATCCTATAACACATGTTCTTTGTTTCTGGCCTCTTTTGATCAGCATAATGCTTCTGGGATTTTTTTTTCATGATTTATGCATTAGTTTTTTATAGAATACACATAACACATATTTAATGCTGAGTAGTATTCTATTGCAAATATACAAAACTTGTTATTCAGATCCTCATGTATTTGCTCTATTGAATTGGTTGGTTTGGCCCTATTGGATATTGGCAGTTCTTTATGTAACAATCCTATATTGACCATGGGGCCTTTAGATGTGTCCTCCCATCATGCAGCTTTGCTTTTCAATAAGGGCTTTCACATAGCAATAGTTTTTATTTTTATGAAGCCCAGTATATCAGTGTCTCCTGGTATGGACTGAGCATTCTGTGTCAAGTCTAAAAACTCTTCACCTGCCCCTAGATTCCTAAAGTTTTATCCTGTATTGTTTTTTTCTAAAAGTTTTATAATTTTATACTTTATTTATGTCCATGCTCCATTTTATGGTTAATTTTTAATGAGGTATAAAGTTTAAGTCAAGATCTTTTTTGCCTATGAATGTTCAAGGATTCCAGAATTTTTTGTTGAAAAAGCTATAATTTATATATTAAATTATTTTTGCACCTTTGTCAAAAACTAGGTCAGCATATTTGTGTGGGTCTATTGCTGGGTTCTCTATTATGTTCTGTTGATAAATGTGTCGTCTATTCCTCTCCCTATGCCTTTCCAAATAAATTGTAGAATAAGCTTGTCTATTAAGTAAATACATGTATACATACAAAGTAAATAACCGGCCTTACTGGGATTTTGACAGAAATTGTATTAAACCTTTAGATCACTATTAGGAGACTTGGAATTTTTATTTAGTCTTCCAAACCAGAAAGACAGTAAACCCTTCCATTTACTGAGGTCTTTTTAAATTTTTTTCATCAGCATTTTGTAATTTTTAGCATGTAGATCCAGCACCTATTTTGTTAGGTGTATTCTCTAGCAGTTTATTCTCTGACATAATTATAATGGTATTGTATTTTTAATTGCAGTTTCACATGTTACTCATATAAGAATGATTTTCATTTTTGTGTGTTGTTCTTATTGAACACAGTTCTAGGAGGGTTGTCTGTTTGTTTTTGTGTATTTTATACATTTTATACATAAACATTAATCATCTACAAGCAGAAAAAAGTTTCACCTATTCCTTTCCAATTTGTATGTTTTTATTTCTTTTTCCCCCCAACTTATCACAGTATTATGTTGAATAAGAGTGGTGAGTGAACATCCCAACCTTGTTCCTGATTTTTGCTGATGGTGTTTGGCTAGTTTCAGAGGGATTCCCCTTCAATCTCGGGGAGGAATGAGCCTACCTGGGCTGCCTCCATTGCTAGCTTAGGAGCCAGGAAATACTAAGTCTGGGTTACCTTCTTCAGTTACCTACATAAGGCCTGCATGATACCCTGCCATTGTGCTCTTTCTCTTGTCTGGACTCCCAAACCAATGTGCCTTCTTCTTACCAGTTTTCGGAGTTTCCTTACATTATCTTCTGAGTTATTTCCAGGGTTTATAGTTGTACTTTGTAGGGATGAGCAGGGAAAAACAGGTCTACATTATCTTATTCACATTGGAAGTAAAATATACCTTTAAAAAGGGAATTATTAATAAATTGAGTCCATTCCGTTAAAAAAAAAAAAGAGGAATTATTTTTGGTTCTCAACTGTGTTTAGTAATTCTAGGGCCAAAGCCATTGTGGCAGTAATTGTTTCCAGACATTGCTGATTTGAGGTACTAACACAATCCCCAACTTTCTTCTGGGACTAGATGCCTGGATCTGGTCCAGAAGCAGATGGTGAGGATGAGGGGTCAGCAGGTGGATGTTTTGAAAAAAAGAAACAGTCACTCAACCACCTCATGCATAAATATATTCAGTTAAATGTTGTAGATTCTTATATTTCCCTTTTTATCCTTCCCCTGAAGGCTTGTTGTAATATTCATCTTAATTGGATTTAATATGTCCATAAGACAAAAGAAAGGGTAGAAGGAATTATCAAGAGCCTGACCATACTTCTTTATCCAAAGTTTTAGATATATTTTCCCAAAAACTGAATGAGAACCTCTAATAAAATCCAGATTCAATATTTAAAGAGCATATCATAAATAAAATTATGGGTTGAAATGAATACAATGAAATTTATTGGAAATAAGGGTAAAATCTTTTATTTAGGTACAAAGTGTTCACTAATAAACACATAAATAAGGAAATGGTTTAACAATAGTTCATTTTAAAGCAGAATAAAGAACTTAGTTACTGTGGTTTAAAAACTATGGTAAACTATATAATAAAGGGCTAATATGCAAATCAACTGAACAGTGGAACTACCGGTAGCCATGATCGTATCAAACACTCGATGCACTCACTGTGCTCTCACAGGGGGAATGCCTCTCAGCCAGAAGCTGGGCTCATGGTTGGTGAGCACAGCAGCGGTGGCCTCTCCTGCTTCCGTGGCAATGCTAAGGATGTCCAACTGCCAGCTTAGGCCCGCTTCCCGTAGAGAGGGGGGCTAAGCCATTAGTCAAACATCCCCCAAGAGTTCCAGGACTGTGAGAGGGCCCAGGATGAGCTGAGGGATCCCTCTGAGTGCATAAATTTCATGCACCAGGTCTCTAATCTTAATATAAATATCAGAGCCAGGGGCAAGAATTAAAGACCCTTCATACTCTGTTACAGTCTTTCTCAAGTCTTAGTATGTATGCAGATTACCTGGATACCTTGTAAAACTGAGGCTTCTGATTTAGAAGACCTGGAGTAGGGCTTGAGAGTCTGCAGCCTAACAACTTTCAGGTGATGCTGGTCCTAGTCAGTGGACCACACTCTGAGGCCCTATTGTGTAGGTCACTTTTAGGAGATACTCACTGATGCGCCAGCAGTATATTTTATGACAGCTGTGGGCAAACTACGGCCTGCGGGCTGGATCCGGCCCATTTGGTTGTTCTATTCAGCCTGCGGAGCCGAAAGAGTGGAGGCTTCTCTTGCTCTCCCCTCTGCTCCTTCACCAGCAGCCTAAGATGAGAGTGCCAGCATGGTCAGGTTGCTTCTGTTCTGGCCCTCCGGTCCAGTTTAAGAACCCATTGTGGCCCTCGAGTCAAAAAGTTTGCCCACCCCTGTCTTATGAGAATCATTGAGAAGCAAACTTGTAAGGCAGAATAGACATTAAAACATAGTTCCATGAGTAACAGTAGAAAAGTCAACCCTTAATCCACTAAGAGCTCTTTCAAATTGGTAATATAAACCATCTAAAGACAACAGGTAAGCAATTGAAAAACAACAAATCACATAAAACCCAAATACAGATAACCAATTAACATTCAAAAAGATGTTTGACTTTAGTAGTGATCATGGCATGCCAATTAAAACAATAATGTGATATCATTTTGCTCCTGAATAGGCAAAATTTAAAAGTTTGGAAAAATCCACCTAGCTGGTGTTGCTCAGTGGCTAGAGTATCAACCTGCGGATTAAAGGGTCTGGGGTTTGATTCCAGTCAAGGGCACCATGCCCCAGTTGTGGGCTCAATCTGGGTTGTGGACTTGATCCCCAGTAGGGGGCATGCAGGAGGCAGCTAATCGATGATTCTTATTGATGTTTCTGTCTCTATCTCTCCCTCTCCCTTACTCTCTAAAATCAATAATAATATATTATTAAAAAATAAAAACTTGATAAAATCCAATGGGAAAATAGGTATTGTCATACCCTATTGTCATGTTGGTGAAGCATGAAGTACCACAGTCTTTTTAAAAAGTAAGTAATCCAACATTAGCTATTAAAATAAAAAGGGTATACACATACTTTGACTCCATAATTCCACTTGGAGGAGTCTTTACTGATGAAATAAACCTAGAATTATGGATATACTCACAAAGATGCTGATTGCCACATCATTGAGAAAAATCTCTGAATGTTCACCCACTATTCATGGACTCTGTACCCTGTTCAGTGTTAGAGAGAACTTGCTATAAACTCCTGCCTCCGCAGGGTAGAATGATAATATAGGAGGCTTCTTATAGGTCAGACACCATCCAGAATGCTCAGACAGAGGCCATCAGAAATGCTATTTAGGAAAGCCTGTGGAGGCAAGGCATTGGTCTGCATGAGGTCCAAGTTTCCTTCTGACTATAAAATGCTCTGATTCTGAACACGGGACACAGTGACTCTTAATGAAAGAAAGAAGAGGAAGGGAGGTGAGTTGTCTGCCCCATTTTTTGTCTGCTTCCCTCATTGTATAATTGGGACTTTGAGAGCAGGTTTAAGAGATGGAATATTTTCATTGGCAGGCACAGAGGCCACAGACCAAAGCTGTTTCATTTAGAGACATAATAAATGAAGAAGAAAACTGGGCATTGGTTTCTCTGTCCCTAATTGTTGAAACGAGATCCCCGTTTCAGGAATGCCTCCTTGATATTCACAGTCACTAACGGAAAGTGACTAATTGGTGACTGTGCAGGGACAGAGCGTCAAACACCCTGAGCATATGGATAAGTGACTCTCTGTGTGTCTAAGATCAATGAAGCCTGCTGCCTGCTGCTCTGCCTGCGCGTGGGCCAGCATAAATGCTCTCCGGAAGGGAGCCGGCAGCCCATTGCACACGGGGATGGGGTGACGCCTGCGTTTCCCTCCTCACTGGTTTGCACATTATGATACTTCCCCGGAGGTGCTCCTGGGCCCAGCAAGCGTTTGTTTAAAATAAGTTTTAATAATTACTTTTTTTCATAATGTAAGTGGTTATTTTTAGAACTGTAAGTAAAAACTAACCAGCCAACACATTCAAATGTGATGGGTATATGCCAAATTCTAACATCTGATTGTCTGTTCAGAAAGTAGATATCAATGTCAGTTCACGTAAAAAGTACTGTTTTGCTTGATCTATGGTACAATATAACATTTTACTTGAAAAATAGAAAATTGCACTGCTCTAATGTTTTATAATCACTGCCCCAAATGACAAGTTAGGGAAGACGGAAAAGTAAAAGTGGGATGAGTGAAGCCTGGAAATTACTATTAAAATAATTAATTTATATATATCCTGAATCTTTAAATAGTCCTCACCTCCTTCAGAACATCCCACCTGAACACAAAAAGCTTTTTTTTTTGCACTTTAGGACACTCGAACTATTTTTTTAAAATATATATTTTATTGATATTTTACAGAGAGGAAGGGAGAGAGATAGAGATCTAGAAACGTCAATGAGAGAGGAACATTGACCAGCTGCCTCTTGCATACCCCCTGACCAGGGATGTGCCCGCAACCAATGTACATGCCCTTGACCGGAATCGAACCTTTCAGTCCGCAGACCGACGCTCTACCACTGAGCTAAACTGGTTTCGGCGAACTATTTTGTTTCTTTTCAGAATCTGAGATAATGTTCTTCCCTCATTCTTACGTTTTACTGTCATTTTGAAGAAGCGGGAATTGGAGTGGGAGTTGGAGCTGAATTGAATGTTGGTGGTAAGGGTTAATGTGATGACTTGCATGACTGTTTCTATTCAAAGGAAGGGGGTTATTCTCAAAACATTCCATTTTTTTTCTATTGCAAACATATTTTGAGAAATCAAATGAACCAGGAAACTTTCCAGCGCAGGTTCTGGAGTTGGTGCACCTAGGTTCAAATTCTAGGTTCCCCATCAGTAACATCCTTAGATGTGAAAGAACTATCTGGGCCAAAACCGGTTTGGCTCAGTGGATAGAGCATCGGCCTGCAGACTGAAGGGTCCCAGGTTTGATTCCGGTCAAGGGCATGTACCTTGGTTTCGGGCACATACCCAGTAGGGGTGTGCAGGAAGAAGCTGATTGATAATTCTGTCTCTCTCTCTCTCTCTCTCTCTCTCTCTCTCTCTCTCTCTCTCTCTCTCTCATCGATGTTTCTAACTCTTTATCCCCCTCTCTTCCTCTCTGTAAAAAATCAATAAGATATATATATATATATTTTAAAAAAAGAACTATCTGGCCGAGACCGGCTTGGCTCAGTGGATAGAGCGTCGGCCTGCGGACTGAAAGGTCCTGGGTTCGATTCCGGTCAAGGGCACGTACCTTGGTTGCGGGCACATTTCCCAGTAGGGGGTGTGCCGGAGGCAGCTGATTGATGTTTCTCTCTCATTGATATTTCTAACTCTCTATCCCTCTCTCTTCCTCTCTGTAAAAAATCAATAAAATATATTTTTTTAAAATAAAATAAAATAAAAAAGAACTATCTGGGAGGTTTTATTAACCAAACTTTTAGAATCTATTGAATACTTTGACAATAATTAAATGTCTTTTCAAAGATAAAAACAGTAGCTAACATGGAAAACTTCTGTGTCAAGCATACTTCGGCACTTTACATACAAGGTCTCATTTATGTCTCACTAGCTCCCTATAAAGTACATGCTTTTATTATTCCATTTTTACAGGTGAGAAAATTGAGGCTCTGCAAAGTTAATTATCTTCCCCAAGGTTACACAGCTTAAAGGTACCAACTAGCTCTTTGAGAACTAATAAGAAGACATGTCAATAACTTCTTGAGAATTACCTTTCCGTTTTCCCCTGGTCTAGAAATAACTTTTTTATATCTGGTTTTGGTCATTTTAGATTATCAAGAAGGATTATAATATCAAGAAATACTATAATGCAAATGAGTCAAAATTCGCTTTGCTTTAACAGAAATGTTATATCCATAGGGGAAAGAGGACGCCACATCTCCTAGCCTAGAAGTTGAATGTCATACGAAGCAAATCGGAGACAAGATCTTGCTGCAGCCACAGTGTGGTGAGCAACAGCTCCTCCGGGTAAGTTATCGGTGTAGTAACCAACATGGCAGAAGGCTCCAATTCATGAAAGCAACCATTTCCCGAAGACTCCCACTTCCATGATAGCTCCGACCCTGCAATCAGGACCAACGTGAGGAAGGAACATCTGCTGATCTCCACAGCTCAGGTACATCTCGTTTGATCATACTTAGCTTTATTGCGTTTCACATGTGTTGTGTGTTTCTTTTCTTTTTTAAATATATATTTTTAATGATTTTATTACAGAGAGGAAGGGAGAAGAGGGATAGAGAGCTAGAGAGTTAGAAACATCTATGAGAGAGAATCATCGATCAGCCGCCTCCTGCACACCCCCTACTGGGGATGTGCCTGCAACCAAGGTACATGCCCTTGACCGGAATCGAACCTGGTACCTTTCAGTCCGCAGGTCGATGCTCTATCCACTGAGCCAAACCGGTTTTGGCTGTTTCTTTTCTTTTTTAAATTTATTTTATTTTTTAACAAATAGAAGGCAACATCCTTCACCAGCAAAAAAAAGATTACTGCTTGCTTTATTGCAATACTGGCTTTATGACGGTGGTCTGGAACTGGGACCACAATATCTCCACAAAGTATGCCTGTAAGTAGTTCCAGTATAAATTACTACAAGCTAATCAGGGATTGATGCAGAAAAGAGAGAGAAGAGGAATAAAAATCGCTACTATTCATCAGGTAATCTACTATGAGTTAGCCAGGCACCATGTTGAGCCCTCTCTATAGGTTACCCAATGAAAACTCCAAGTGAACACTCTCGGGTATTTTTATCTCCATATTACAGACAAGGAAATTGAAGGTAAATTAGACGGCATAGCATGTTCAAGATCACCGAGGTAGGAAAACTGCCTTCAAACCCAGGTTTATTAGCTTTGAAGACTATAGTCTTTCTACTGCTTCAAGCTGCCTCAGCTATTACTGGATGCTATTTGTTTCTATAATTGTTATGGTTATTTAAGCAATAGAGTTTTGTTTGCAGAAAATAAGACCCTCATTCTCAATTCACCACTTCTACTAGGAAGGTTCGTAAAGTGGCTCTTAGCTCTGAAAAACAAAACTGACTCATTAACAGCAACCTGTTGCAGCTACGGGAGCCATGGCCTCTACAGCTGAGAAGGTCCATGGCAGGTGCCTGCAATCCTACCCAGCAAGGCAATGATGCATTCAGTCATTCCAAGGGTGAAGAGCCAGGATTGAGAGTGGCTCACTGGGAGAATGGATGGAGACTTTCCGATCGGGGAAAGGGTAGTTATGTTGGTAAGAATAGGGCAGGAAGGAACAATAAGAAATAGTATTTCTTTTTTTAAGTTTTTTTAAAAATATATTTTATTGATTTTTTTACAGAGAGTAAGAGAGAGGGATAGATAGTCAGAAACATCGATGAGAGAGAGTCATCGATCAGCTGCCTCTTGTACACCCCCTATTGGGGATGTACCCGCAACTAAGGTACATGCCCTTGACCGGAAATGAACCGGGACCTTTCAGTCTGGAGGCCGACGCTCTAGTCTATCTACTGAGCCAAACTGGTTTCAGCAAGAAATAGTATTTCTTGAATGGTTGCTACTCATTAAGTTGGTAAATATTTTGAGTGTCCTCTCTGCGAGAAGTCAACTGTTGGGGCACCGAAGGAAAAGGATGGTTTCTTTGTTTTTAAAAAGGCATGTGACTTAAGCAGAAAGAGGGGTAGAAAGTGGGTAACTAATAAGAACATTAGACAAATTAATCATGATAAGTAATGCATTTACTGACAACTTCAGTGCCTCCAAGATGTTCCAAGGGCTTTTACTTGGTAGTCAATTGTATCCAAGTCCAGAGCAAACGGCTGATTGAGAAACGTTGACCATCGTTAAATTCCCAATACTACCAAGGTAAGAGTATTCTTTATTTTTGTTCTAATCATGCATGGTATTTAAATAAGGAACATTATGGAAGTTGTTTCAGGAGAGCTTTTATTTTTATGAAAAGTAGTCTTTCTGACAGGGAATAATTTTTATGAGAGCACATATGCAAAGTGCCTAGCACAGTGCTTACCCCGTGTAGCTCAGCTCTCCTTTCCTGATTGGAACTCCCTGTTAAGACTCATTTCATGATCCTGCACCACTTGGGTGTAATTATCTGGGCTGGAATCACTTCGGAGAAAATAGCTCCTAGAGCAGTGGTTCTCAACCTTCCTGATGCTACGACCCTTTAATACAGTTCCTCATGTTGTGGTGACCCCAACCATAAAATTATTTTCGTTACTACTTCATAACTGTAATTTTGCTACTGTTATGAATCATAATGTAAATATCTGTGTTTTCTGATGGTCTTAGGCTCTACAGCAGCAGTTCTCAACCTGTGGGTCGCAACCCACAGGTTAGAGTTTCTAGAGCAGCCGTGGGCAAACTACGGCCCGTTGGCCAGATCCATACCGTTCGGCTGTTCTATCTGGCCCATGGAGCCGAAAGAGTGGAGGGTTCTCTTGCTCTCCCCTCCGCTCCTTCACCAGCAGCCCAAGATGAGAGTGCCAGCATGGTCAGGTTGCTTTTGTTCCGGCCCTCCGGTCCAGTTTAAGAACCCATTGTGGCCCTCCAGTCAAAAAGTTTGCCCACCCCTGTTCTAGAGTGATATTTCTTTCATTTACCAAAAGCTTTACAATTAAAGTAAATATTACAGCCCATGCTAAATTCATATTTTCTTCATAAAAATAAGGTATCAGTTCATCAGATTTTGTCATTGAATAACCATAGTGGTCTAAGTCTAATTCTGTCGATGTAGATAAGAAAAAAAAGTGTTTTTTACCCCACTGGATGAAATTACAGTGAGGTAGCTTGAAAAATGGTTTATGTTCAGATCCCAAGAGAGTAATCAATTTACACTCTGAAGCATGAAATCCAATTGCCCTTTTCTCTAATGTAAAACACCATGTACTACAATTTATTGACCATAAAACTACTCATCCATAGTCAAAGCATTTCTTTTATAATTTCTCTATGCAATCTCCAGAGAAAGGATTGATGTAAGACTGATCAACTATTTTACTTCATCTGGAGAAAGCCCCACCCACCTTTTCTTAGCTCTCCATAAAAGGGAGGCTCCATAAATTGGTGATGGAATTCTGCAGTTCAATTTTATAATTTATTTCATTCAAATGCATACTAAATGTGTAGGCCTCCAGAATAATTAGTTTTCCCACATAAATATTTTTTATTACCTGAGTTAAAGTTTGACATTTTTCTTTTTCCGGCTTTTTAAGGTTATTGCTACAACTACCCTGCCTTCCAAAGATATTTTCATTCAGAAAACAATTATTTCACTTACATTACTTTAGAGATAGTAGACTTCTAAATAATGTTACATTCTCTTTCCATTAATAAATGTATACTTAAATGTCTCAAATGATGCTTATATTACAAGGATTGATAGATTAAATTGCCAAATGATTAATAAACTTTTCAGAGAGATTTAAGAAAGGTGTTTGGACTTTATATCAGTGAATATTTTCATAAATTTTTTCAAAATTTTTTATAATTGAATTTGAATAGGAATATAATTTATTTTAAATCTCATAGCATATCAATGCTTTCTCTTCAAAAACTGGTAGGTATAAAATTAGAACATTTACATTTATTATTTTCAAAATGCTGGAATTTTGGGAATTCCTTTCCTCTTTCAACAAAATTATAATGCCACTGAGCTTATCTTAAATGCCACTTTCTGCTTTATATAAGAGCCATTTTTACATTTGCCTTTAAATTTATTTCCATTTGGAAATGAAACATACCATTTATAGTCTCCAAATCTGCATTCATTGACAGCTGGACAGAAACAGTAACATTTTCTAGAGCAAAAAATCTCAGTCACAATCTGAGGAGAAAGGCTATTTTAAGTTCAAGTGATTCTTTTAAAAGTTTCTCTACATCAAAGGTCCAGAAGAATATAAAATTTTAACATAATTATGCATTTCTTTGAGTATGTTCCATCTAGCAAAAAATGTCTCAATAATCAGCTAGCACCTTCGCTTTGCAAAGGTCTTTCTTTGATTACAAACAAAAACAAAAACAAATTCAATAGTTTTCTGCATTCCAGGCAAGTGTTCCTTATAAGAAGAACTGTTCATAATGATGACTTTAACATAGGTTTTAGAGTATTACCAAGAACAACAATTTGAACCTCCTAACGTACTGGATGTGCAAAACCGAACCAAGGCAGTTTTAGTCAAATGCAAACGTTGGACTTCACCTGCAATTCGAAAGAGGCTGCCTTATACTGTTTCTGGTTTGATATTCCGGTAATTAATATTAGAAGTCGGGATGTTTTATGAGTTTTATACGTTTTCTAAGTTATATTAACTTTTCTCTAATTTTGCAATTTTCCAGAGAGAGTTGTATTAATGAATCATCCAGCTCCTTGGTACACCAAGTATGGTCCGTGAACCGCACTGGTGTCAGCTGGGAGCTTGTTATAAATGCAGACTCTCAGACCTACTGAGTCAGACTATGCGTTTTTAATGAGATCCCAATGCACTGCATGAGCATATTAACATTTGAGAGTCACTGAGCTAGTTAACATGGAAACTTGGGAGGGCGAGAGACTGTCACAGAGCTTCCTGCCTTACGACGTGCTGAGGCAAGACGCTGGGCTGCAAATGGGCTGCAGGTGCTCTCAAGTAAGGGCCCCCTCAGCCCTCAGCAGCTGGGCAGGGACTGACACAGTCAGAACCCCCTACAGTTGCAACTGTCCTTGTCCATTAGCCGCTGCGTGCCATACAGATACTACCATTTTCTATGTGTGCTGCTACATGAAAAAAGGTAGCAGACCACTGCTCTGATGAATTCGATTGAAAGGGTACATGTTTCGTTGGGGAGCATTTCGATGTCTGGGGCCTGGGCAGATCTAAAGTGAGGAAGCCAGGGTGAGACTGGAAATTTGCTTCAGTTCCCTGGCTCCTTGCATAATAAGTAGAACTTATGCAACAGCTAAACGATGTTGGAAGAATAGTTCCTGGCTCATAGATTTTTTTATTTTCCCCGGAGCTCTTGCTCTAAGATAAACCAGCATATTCAAAAGCATGCTTAAAATTCCTCAGCAGTAAATCCTTGGTAATGGCAACAGGAGGATCACAGAATAATACTAGGATAGAGACCAAAATTTAAAAGTAATATTTCTTTTATTCATATTTGTTCAAGGATTTGTCCGGGGCTTTGACGAGAGTGCCTTAGAAATTATATAAGAATCCAACTCTATAGCAATTGCGGTTGCTATAAATGACATTGTGCTTCAGTTAATATTTTTGCTTTCACTCCTCAATATGAATCTGCCTTTGTCAATGATTTTTTTAAAGGGGTAAAATTAAAGAATCCCGCAGTCTGAGCTTCTCTCTTGTAGCACAGCAATGGCTTCTGATCGGTGTCTCTTGCTACACTTTCCCCCCTTCAAGCACATCATTCACATAAAAAAAAAAAAAAAAGGCCCTTTGCAAATACAGGTCATTTTATGTCACTTTTCTGCTTATACTA
Source organism: Vespertilio murinus (assembly GCA_963924515.1). Lineage (NCBI taxonomy): Eukaryota > Metazoa > Chordata > Mammalia > Chiroptera > Vespertilionidae > Vespertilio > Vespertilio murinus. The sequence goes on from OZ004705.1 coordinate 51,511,739, forward strand.
TCCAGTCACATTGCATAGCTTTCTTGGTCATTTAAATCCCCTCATCTGCCACTCACATGCCTTTAAGGCTCCTTAAAAGGATGGCACCATCTTTTACTTTTAGGGCCCAGGGCTCATATTTACCATGGTTATGAGGCCACATCAGGAAACATTATGAAAAATACTTCCAGCCGAAACCGGTTTGGCTCAGTGGTAGAGCGTCGGTCTGCGGACTGAAAGGTCCCAGGTTCGATTCAGGTCAAGGGCATGTACCTTGGTTGCAGGCACATCCCCGGTAGGGGGTGTGCAAGAGGCAGCTGGTACATGTTTCTCTCTCGTAGACATTTCTAGCTCTCTATCTCTCTCCCTTCCTCTCTGTAAAATATCAATAAACTATATTTTTAAAAAAGAAAGAAAAGAAAAATATTTCCAGAATACCTTTTCATTTTCCAGACTTAATTTGAGTTCTTACGACTTTCTAAATATCACAGTTGGACCAGGAATTTGCCCATTTGCCCTAAGAAAGAGAAGACAAGGTTAGATATTGTCACCATTTTCCCAAGCACCTATATGAAATGCTAAGTACAGAAAGTACAACAGAGAAAACACTGTCTTTTTGTAGAAACCATGTAGCTGGGGCCTGCTAGCAAGAGATATTTATACAAACTGGAAGTGCTCTCAAGCAGGCCACGTAGGTTACCATCCCGGCTCCATAAAGTGCCCAGCGAGCTCCTCTAATTAGCGCGGTCTACAGGCTTAGTCTTGTGTCTCTTTCAAATAATGTCAGCAGCAGCCACGACAGCCTGCGACAGCCTGCACCTTCCAACATCACACTCCCTCATTAGTGTGCTCTGACTCACCCTCCTCATATCCGACCCAATAAACCTTTCACTGGGTGATTTATTTTTCTGTGTACTGCGTAGCACTGAAGCCAGTGCCTTCTTTTTCTTTTCTTTCTTTCTTTCTTTTTTTTTTTTTTTTTGCAGCTGTCTTGTAATTCCTTCCCGCAGATCTAACACACAGTTCTGTGAATAAAGGAAGCAACATATTTAGTCTATGAGGCATTTCCAACAATGTAAGTCTACAGAAAGATCTGTCTTCCTTCTTTATTTTCTACCAAATAACTACCCTGTTTCCCCAAAAATAAGACAGTGTCTTATATTAATTTTTGCTCCCAAAGATGTGCTAGGTCTTATTTTCAGGGGATGTATTATGTTTCCATGAAGTAGGTCTTATTTTTGGAGGATATCTTATTTTGGGGGGAAACACAGTAGCAAGTGTTTCCTCTGTGCAAGGACATTATATAGGCTATTTTATTTATCATATTTTTAACCTTTAGGTTGCAGTTGACATACATTATTACATTAGTTTCAGGTGCATATAGGCTATTTTATTTAGGCCTCACGGTAATCCTGTTGAGTAGACATCGCTCTCTGTAAATGGGAAAAGTGAGTATCAAAGCAGTTGTGTGGTTAGGCAATAGCACTGAGTCATCCTGATGGGCATCCACAGGGCTGGGGAGGAGGGGGAGAGCGGGAAGGGAGAGGGAGAGACGGATGGAGCAGAGAGGAGAGGGGCTGGCTACGTGCAGAACAGTTAGCTGAACCCCGTCTCTGCCTTCCCTCCGGATCAATACTGCTCCTCACTTTCCCAGAGGTCTGTGCCCAGAGACTAATCTTACAGGAATTCATTGCAATAGAAACTTGAATAACCTACTTGATGAGAATTGGTTGGACTTTCTGTCCAGACAGAGCAGAACGGTGGTGCGATTCTATAAATGAGCTGTGACTCCCGTGCCTAATGAGAGCGTACAGCCTGCCTGAGGGAAAATAGACTCTCTCTTTGCTGTCGATTTCTTTTTGTCCCAACTGCAAGAGAAGTGACTTTTTTTTTCTTGCTGACTTTTCCCCATATACTTCTCTCTGTCCAAGTTGGGGTAGGGCCCCAAATCTGCCCAGAGACCAGCCAGTTTCCCTGTTTCCAACCCACGCCCTGGGCAGGACCAAGAAGGACTGTCATGTCCCACCCACCCAAGCACCACGTGAGACAAACTCCTCCCCACCTGCCCTTTCTCAGGGGCAGCAGACTTGATTTCTTCAGGAGAATAAGCAATGGCCTGGCTCTAACCCAGGGGTGGGCAAACTTTTTGACTCGAGGGCCACAATGGGTTCTTAAACTGGACCGGAGGGCCAGAACAAAAGCAACCTGACCATGCTGGCACTCTCATCTTGGGCTGCTGGTGAAGGAGCGGAGGGCAGAGCAAGAGAACCCTCCACTCTTTCGGCTCTCTGCGGGCCGGATCGGGGACCATAGTTTGCCCACGGCTGCTCTAACCTCTTCCTTCCTCTCTGTGGCTTCTAAATTGGGCCACAGGGGCTAGTGCCACAGGACAAACCAATGAACACAGCTCTGCTTCTGTTTTCCTATGAAAAAGGTGAGATCACTGTTGCGGACTTGAATGCGTGGGTCCTCCCAAAACTCATAGGTTGCAACCCTACGGTGTGATGGTATTAGGAGGTGATAGCATTAGGAGGTGGGACTTTTGAGAGGTAATTAGGATTAGATGGGATCATGAGGATGGAGTCCCCATTATGGGATTAGTGCACTTAGAGTCACCAGAGAGCTTGCTTCTCCTCTCTGCCGTCTGCCACGTGAGGGGATAAGAAGTCCACTGTCATAACCCAGAAGAGGGCCTTCACCAGAACTGCATGCTGGCCCCTGACCTTGAACCTCTGGCTCTTGGTACTGAGGGAAACAAATTTCTGCTATTGCCTGCCTGTCTATAACATTTGTGTTACAACAGCCTGAGATGCTTAAGACAATCACTGAGCCACAACTTTGTGAGACTTTTAGCATTATGGTTATGTTTACAGAAAATTTTCCAGTTGTCAGACAAATGCACCATGTAAATGCCATTGCCTGATAATTTAGGGGATTGAAGAGAAGGAGGGCCTAATGGCTAGTGTCCCAATCTCCCCTCAGGCTGCTTGAATTCACTATTGTCCCCGGTGCTCAAATCAGTACAGGTGGCATGGTCTCCTGTCTCTAATTATTTGGGGGATTCGAGAAAGATCCATTTCTATAATTCGGGTGAGGTACAAGTTCAGGCGTACATTTAACCAAGTCATAAGGAAATTCATCAGAGGAAACACTGAGACTGGCTGCCTATTGAGTCTGATAAGAATCTGAAAATCTTACAGGGTACCCAGAAAACTTCAGACCATCTGCCTCTCTGGGGTCTTCATTCCTTAACCCTGGACACCACTGACTAAGCTCACAGAGGTCCCTCAAAGTCTGATAACTTAGGTCACACAAGGGGTACAGAAAGGTTTGCAAAGAGGTGGGTGCAAGGACACTCAATGCCCACAGACCTCTCTCCCTTTCTTGCCACAGGGAACTATTTTTGCTTTCTCCTCTTTATCTTCTCCCTCAAAGAGTTTATTTAATTCATTTATTTCTCATTCCCATCTACCCCAAACAATCCTACATTATTGTTTCATTGGGCTTAGTAAAAAAACAAAACAAAACAAAAAACCTTCAAAGTTATTAACTTTTGACGGCAAGTTTGAAGTGTTTCGTATCAGTTCTTCTGGATGTAGTGACTAACGTTGGCCTTGGGTGGGTGAGGGTACATGTAGTGCTTTAACTAGGCTGCAGGGCGCTTTGGAAGCCATGTGCCCAAGAGGAAAAAAAGTCCGATGTGCCTGGTGTTTGAAAATGAAGCTGTCCTAGAGTAAAGCATCTCCAAGCTCCTAACCCACTCTCCCTTCTCCTCCTCTTTCTCTGTGGTCCTTCTTGTCTTCTCTCTGTGTACCTACCTCCCATCTCCCCTGCTACCATTTATCTATGATAGGACTCCCTTATTCTCCCCCTGCCTCCTCCCTTTCCTTTCTCTCTCTGGTCCCTTCCTTCTGTGTGAATGCCTCTCCCCCATTCTTCTTCGGTATCACTCATTCTCTTACTCTTTCATTCTCCTTTCCCTCTCTGGTTGCCTCTCCTCCCACCCTACTCCTATTACTTTCCTTACTATCCCTCTTCAAAGATTACAAAATGGAAAGGACACGTATTTATTAGTGCTTGTCATATTTTGTGTTTTTATTTTTTACTTAATAGCAGGTGAGCATCTATTTTATTTTTTAATGAAAGGAAACACCTAAACAAGCTGCTTTTGCATATGTCCCTCAGCTGACTGTTGTCTTCAGTATGCTGTGGCTTTGAGAGAAAACGAAAGGTTCTCCAAGTCTAGGGCTCTGCTTAGAAGGTTACCAGGGAAACAATAGATTCTCTGATCAGTCTGTGTTGGGAAGAATTTTTTTTAAATCTTCCTGCTGTTTAAATAAAAGAGAAAAGAAAGAGAAAAAACACGATCCATTATTTACTACATTAGATTGTTAATCCAAAAGGGACAGAGCTTTTATTGCGGTGAAAACAGTGATTTTAGCTTCCTTATACAGAACTTATCTCTCTTGGTGATACCCTGAGCTGACATCAATTGTTTCACTAGGTTAGTTTTGTAATGTTCCCATGTTGCACATTTACTTTGTGAATCTGAAAGTAAAGTTTCAGAATACATCTTACTCTTCATAGACCAAGCCCAAAGCCCTTATCACAATTCTTATTATCCTGTCAAATGATTACAATCCCTTTTGGCATTTACTGTCAACTGAGAAAGTTATCCAGCTTTTGGTAAGCGTTCTAATGCTAATTACTCCCTTTTGTAGCCAAAAGCATAGTCTCCTGCCACCTAGTGTCTTAATAAAAAATTGCAGTAAATGATCCATTCAGTCAAGGTCTCCCTGGCTCCCTCTGAACTCATTGGACCCCTAGGGTTTACCTTCAGATTCCTCTCTCTGTGAGAGGCTACTAGGCCTGACTTCACTCTGAACAGAAGAATCCCATCTGTCACAGTGGGGTGATGTCTATATGTGAGAATCCCCAAAGGAGTGCTCTTTCTCCGAACTTTATGGGAGAGCAAAGGATGGTTGAACATAGCTGAAACATACCCGAACTGTGACATGAAAAATACATAAAGTACATACTCTTAATGTTATATTGTTACCTCAACCATCATTATGTGTAGTGACTGCGCTGACATTTTAACGTTTCACAAATGTTTAAGTGTAATATGTGCTGGGCACCGTGCCAGGAGCTGAGAATGAGGCAGAGAGAGTTGGATGAGGGTCCTGCCCTCACAAAACTTATGTTCTTTGGAGGAAGATGGGTGACAAACACAGCAAGATAAATCCATATTGGGATATATATTATAAAGGAAATAAACGGGACCATGAAATAAACTTATTGGAGAAGATGACTTGTTGAAGGTGGTCAGGGAAAGCATTTCTGAGCAAGTGGCATTGAGTGGGACTCAATAAGACGATGCCATCATAAAAGTGGCTGGGGAAGTTGCAAAGGGGTCAGCCAGTGCAAAGGCCTGGAAGAAGAAAGGGGCATGATGTGTGCAAGGGCCAGAAAAGGGGCGAGATCCTTCAAGCGTGATGAGTGGGAGGTAGCATGGTGTCTGTTCGTAGACATTGCCGACTTAGGATGTGAAAACAATAAAGTTGTCCTCTGAGATTTAAATTTTGAAATCAATGCATAATGGACTATGTATTTATTGCGACACTTTAAACCAAACCAAATTAAGAAGAAACAGCGTCATGTTGCAGGAGAGGGAAAAGAATTTATGTACCCAGAAAGGATATCAAATGTTGAATGTTGGATTCAGTCATTCCAGCAGGAGAAGCATGGGTCCTGGTAGCTCTGGGCTTACATATCCTAACCTAATGCTTCTCTCCTCCCGACTCAGGGAAGGACTCTGATTGCCCTGACTCCGTGCTCGATCATTGGGTCCAGGGCAGTGAGGAGCTATGCCTCACTGCCTGCACCATGTGCCCATCCCTGGAGCCAGGTCAGTTATACAAATGGAAGGGAAGTGTGTGGTGTCACAGATATGGCCCCTGGGATACTGAGCTATTTTTGTCTACAAGAGATGAGAAGAAAGATATGATAAACCATATTAAGACTAGGGTGCCAATAATATGAATGTTTCTTTTATTTTATTTATTTTTTTCTTAATCCTCACCCTAGCATATTTTTCCATTGATTGTTTGGAGATGAGACACATCAATTGGTTTCCACCTGCACATGTCCTGACTGGGTGGGGGATGGAATCTGCAAGTATGTGCCCTTGAATGAGAATCGAACCTGTGACCCTTAGGTGCACAGGCGGATATCTAACCACTGAGAAAACTGGCCAGGGCAGCAATATGTTTCTTTAGGTTATAAATAAAAGGGAAAAAGAAGGGATTGGATAATGTTAATACTATTGAAAGGGGAAGATAAAAAACAAAAAAACAGTGTCCTTCAGAAGGGGTCTCGGTCAGCCATTAAAATACAGGTAAGAAGAAAGCCACTGAGATGAACTTCGGTGAGTCTCACCTAAATGCAGTCTTGGGGAGAGGAGGTTTTGGCCAGAGGCTCTTATGGTATGCTGTATTATGGAGCTAACCAATCTCTCTGAGCTAGCCCCTCTGTGGGCTGTTTCATTTTAACTCTACATGATCCGTACATTTCTGATTTTCCTTTGAAGTACATCCTCATTGAAGAACTTAAGAATCTTTGCCATAGGCAGGATAGTCTTGGTTCTTTTACCAAGCAGGGCTTTTTCTTCTTGCATGCTTCAGACTGTTGATATGCTTCTCTGCCCCCATACCAGTTCAGATAAGATTTTGCTTTCTTATAATATTGTTAACAGGAAAATCTAAGTCTCTGCATCATCTATTGCTGTTAGCTCACAAAATTTGGCATCGTTTTTTGCTAAGGACACTTTACTTCTCTCTAAAGGGCTCTACAAAACACTAGTTACTTGCTATAGGAAAATAGCTTCTCACTCAATTTTTATGGTACTGCTGCTCAGCTCTGTGTGTGTGTGTGTGTGTGTGTGTGTGTGTGTGTGTGTGTGTGTGTGTTTCCCTCTGGCTCTTAGCTGTCTTGTTAACAGTATGATCAGCATTCTACCTTTTGGAGAAGGTCTTACATGGCATTACTTTTGACATAAAAAGTAACATTTAACCGTTCTGAAAATAGATCTAATGTTGGACAAACTTATGAATGATAGTAAAGATCAAAATAAACAAACTCATAACTGAGTCACACAGATACCCATAAAGCGGTGACTCTCAATCCTGACAGCACATTTGAATCACCAGAAGAACTTTCCAAAATACTACAGCCCAGGGCCCCACCCTGAAATCCCAGTTTAATAGACCTGGGTGGGGCTCAGGCATCACTGTGAGCTGATAGATGGCCAACTGGACAACCAAGGACTCAAAGGGAGCAGATCAGAGAAAGGAGAAAGAGCTTTGGAGGCAGATAAACCTGAATTTGAGCTCTACTTCCCTACCTACTGGCTTTGTCACTTTTGGTAAATTAACTTCTCCGGGGTCTCTGTTTTTCATCTGTATAATCAGAATAACACCTACTTCATGGAGTTATCCTAACGATTAGGCATAGGATAATGTTTAGTATGTATTTATTCATCTGTCTGCCTTTGCAAGGATTTCCGTTCACTACCACGTTTCTAGGTGTCTCGGGTTACTCTGCTGCTCTTCCCAGTTGTGTCCAGGAAGGCAGGCTGTCTGCTCCTGGAGAGCCTGTTACATCCATGATGCTCTTGGCAGCACAGGGAGCGGCTGCCACCGCAGGGCACAAAGGCTTGGACTCTGCAGTCAGCAGAGATAGGTTTAATCCTGTCACCACATTTAACAAACACAATGCCAGCTTGTATTTCGGGATAAATTACTCTCTCACAGTCTGTTTTCTCATCTCTGGAAATGGGTTAATGATATTACCCTTGCCTACCTCATAGGATTTTAGAGGGACATGTTAAATACTCAGTGAAAAGTGCTTTTTGGTACTATGCCTTTCAGAAGTCTCCTTTCTTGTAATGATGATATGAAACACTTGTATATTTTTAAAATAAGACATGATTGGAATCCTATGGTTTTTGTAGAATTGGAGATAGAGCATTCAGATCTGCTTTTCGAACCTTAGCATGTGTGCGGACCACTGGGGGGTCCTGTGGCAATGCAGCTGTCGGCCCAGAATGTCTGAGGTGGGGTCTGCCCTTCTGCACTTCCAGCAAGCTGGCGGGGGCACCGGTGCTGCTTGTCCTGGCGGAAGGCACTGCGCGTGTGTCCTCGCACGTGGCCAGCACTCAGTAAGCATTAGCTCTCCATATTGTGGCTTCTAGAAGCCTCTCTGCTTAGAATAACAATTTGAAATACTTGAAGAGTTTTGAAGTACATGGGCATTAAGTGGAATCTATATCTTCCCAAACAAGGAGATGCTTATAAGAACTAGCTATTCTTAATTGCTTTGTTTAGGGAAAAGTGCGGAAGGGACTAATTTTCCTCTTTTTAAGAATGAGCTGCTCCTGCACACACCCCAGCAGAGGGCTTTTCCACATGTGCTTCCATTTCCCTCTGTCTGAAATGCCCTCCCCCATCCCCTGTCCTTACCCTCTCAAATATTAGCCTGACCTCGAGGTGTGGCTCTTATTTTTTTAAAGATATTTCTTTATATTTCTTCATTGATTTCAGAGAGGAAGGGAGAGGGAGATAGAAACATCAATGATGAGAAAGAATCATTCATCAACTGCCTCCTGCCCATCCCCCACTGGGGATGGAGCCCACAACCCGGGCATGTTCCCTTGGCTGGAATTGAACCTGGCACCCTTCTGTCCACAGGCCGACGCTCTATCCAATAAACCAAACAGGCCAGGGTAAGATGTGGTTCTTTTAAGAGAAATCTAGCTCTTGGCGGGTTCTACTGTACAACATGTGACTCTACAGGGATAACACATTTTAAGTAAAAAGCCAACCACACCAACATACTGAACGATGGATCTCCTTGTTCTCAGGACTATTTTAAGAGATTGGGTTCATGATGATGCTGCCATCGCTGACAGAAGCTTTGGGACTTGTGAGGGGGCAATTGCCTCTGTGTTAGAATGTAGTAGGCTGTGCTGCATGACAAGAAAACCGGCCCCAAATGTCATTAGCTTGATGCTGTAAAGCTTATTTCTCTCTCATATTCCATTGCAGCTCAGGGGCTTTGGTGGAGGCTCTGCTCCAAATAGCGATTCAGGAAGCAAGGCCCCTCCCATTGTGTGATTCTGCCGCCTGTCTTAGAAAGCCTGGCTACGGGCTGAGGAGGAAGAACTGGGCAGTTGCTCAGGAGGTCTGTGATCAGGTTGAAAGGCATTCCCACGTTCCAAAACCCGGTCAGGTGATTCCAAGGTCACTGCTAGCGGGATCCAGCAAATCCCTGTGACTAGGAAATGGGAATGGTACTGGAGAGCGTCAGCTAGATTCCGCACACACTGAGGAGGCCTTGTGCAGGCGATGTAAGCATCTGTGCAGGAAGGTGAGCTGCTCTGCGTTCCAGAGCTTTCCAACCAGGGTCTGAGGCCCGTGGTGCACAGAGATGCTGCCTCCCTACTCTCTCAGGGTGCTGGGCAGAGGGTGGTGGGAGCATGGAGGGCCCCCCAGGGCAGCCACCGCGGTCATCAGCAGCCTCATACAAGTATCATCTTGTCATGGAAAACAAAGGGAATCGCTGTATGTGGTCATGCGGAGTCATGGACCAGAAGTCACATTAACTAATTTGACTCCTCTCCGAAATCAAACTTAGCTCCCAGATGTCTTTCTTATTACAGAAACTCAAGCTAGAGTGCTATCTGCTCTAAACGTTATTCCAAAGGGGGCTCCAAAATTATTTTAGTTACTGATGATATCTCCGGAGTAAATGTTACAAATCGTGAGGGGCTGCTTTGAAAGGGATCACCTTCATTTTTATGCCTGAAAGGGTGTGCTTGTTAAAATAGCAGTATCTTTGCATCGCACCAGAGGCTCCATCCTGCCTGGAATAATTATCTTTCTCTTCCTCCTCCTGCTCTTTCTCCTTCTCTCTTATTTCAAATATGCTAGCAGCCAGGTAGTCTGCTCCTGTATTCCCCTCACAGTAAGGAGCTTGCTGCCAGGCCCCTGACAGGTGCCCAGAAAATAAATGATTGGTTGATTAATTTGCTCTGTAGACATGTTGATAGAAGAAAATAGATTTAAGCTAAAGTATGTTTTAAATTTTCCTCCCAGGAATAAATATTTAATATCAGAATTATTTATTTGGCAGGATTTCAATCCTCTTTAATAATCACAAATGCATTTTAATATGTGCCATTCATTTTCTGTACATTATCTTTCCTCTCTAAACTGTTGCAAGCATATAAAAGTTCCAGACAACATTATAAAAAATGTATCTAAGCACTAACCTTAAATTATTAAACATTGCAGATCTTACTGAAACTGTGTATCCTTACTGGAATGCTATCATCTCTTCCTTTACACAAGTAGCTACTAACCTAAATTTAGTATTTATTATTCATATGCCTAAATGGTATTATATTGTTCATATATCTTTGACAATTGCCTTTTTGTTGTTGTTGCATAACATGAGCTTCTGAGGTACATGTTATGAGCAGCTCTAATTTACTTGTTTTATTGGCTATATGGCATTCAGTTCCAAGGGAAAATATATTCACCCATTCTGCTGTGTTAATGTACTTCTAGATTATTTCCAATTTTGGGCTCTTGAAAGAGCTTCAATAAAACCCTTGTGAATGCTTCCTTGGTGCCGTACTAAAGCATTTCCAGGATAAATGCATAGAAGTGGGGTTGGTGGCTTTATAAGGGTGTGTTTTTAACTTTACAAGGTCATGTCAAAGTATCCTCCAGGGATGCTTGCTTGGTGTTCACTCCCCACCAACATTCATGGAGAGTTCCTCCTGCTTCTTCACTTGGTGTCATCAGACTCAAGCTGGTGGTTATAAATTACTATCTAATTTTTCTTTTCTTTTAAAAATAATTTTATTGAGGTATAGTTGACAGTATTAGTTTTAGGCATACAACATAATGAATATATATACACACACACACACATATACACACACACACACACACTAATAAAAGAGCAACACTCAAATTGACTGTACCTTCATGATACCCATCAACCAATCAGGAGTGAGCATGCAAATTAGCCCAACAAATATGGTGGGTTAATTTGCATATGCAAGCACCAAGCGGCCAGGAGTGTTCGGCACTGCCTCAGGTGCTCAGGGCCTCTGGGCAGCCTAGGAAGGAGGAAAGGCAGCTCCTTCCAGAGCGAAGGTGGTGCCAGTAGCCAAGGAAAGGAAGGCCCATTCTTGCACAAATCTTCATGCATCAGGCTTCTCTCTCTCTCTCTAGAGAGAAAGAGAGAGAAAGAGAGCTGATCACCATAATAAGTCTAGTTAACATCTGTCACAATATGTGGTTACAAACATTTTTTTCTTCTTTGTTGAGGAATTTCAAGATCTACACTCGTGGTAACTTTAAAATATGCAGTATTATTAACTATAGCTGTTTATTATATTCCCATGACTTATCCTATATAATAAAACCCTAATATGCAAATCAACCAAACAGGGGAACAACTAGTCGCTCTGATGCTCACTGACCACCAGGGGGCAGACACTCAATGCAGGAGCTGCCCCCTAGTGGTCAGTTCACTCCCACAGAGGGAGTGCTGCTCAGCCAGAAGCCAGGCTCGTGTCTGGTGAGCACAGCAGTGGTGATGGCAGCACTAAGGACCTCTAGGGGGATATCTTCCAGCTGGATTAGGCCACTCCTCAGGGGCCTAAGCTGGCATGCAGACATCCCCTGAGGGGTCCTGGACTGTGAGAGGGCACAAGTTGGGCAGAGGGACTCTCCCTCCCGCCCCCAGTGCATGAATGTCATGCACCAGGCCTCTAGTTTATTTTATAACTGCAAGTTTGTACCTTTTGACCCTCTTCACACATCTTACTCATCCCCCATCCCCTGCCTCTGGCAACCACAAATCTGTTTTCTGTGTCTATGAATTTGGTTTGCTTTGGGATTTGGTTTTAAGGTGTGTTTTTTAGGTTCCACATGTAAGTAAGATTAGATTGTATCTGTCTGACTTCAAATGGCAAGATTCCATTCTTTTTATGGCTAACTAATATTTTATTATATATATATATTGGGTTGTTTCCATATCGTGGCTATTATAAATAGTGCTGCAATGAACACGGTGCATTTAGCTTTTCAAGTTAGTGTTTTCATTTTCTTCAGATAAATATGCAGAAGTAGAATTGCTGAATCATATGGTAGTTCTACTTTTTGATATTTTATGCTACATTATTTTTCAGTTTGCATTTTTCTCATTAAGTGCTAAGACTGAGCCCTTTGTCTAACAGATATTGATATATTTTCTTTTGTGAAGGGAACATTCATATTTTTTCTCCATTTTTCCACTGAGTTGTCTTTCTTTGTTTTTATTTATGTACTCTGATACAAATCCTTTGTCAAGGATGTATTGAAATATCTTCCCCTATTCAGTGTCTGGCCTTTTCATTTAATTTATCGTGTCTTTCCATGCATGAATTCTGCTTTTTCAAAGTGCTCCTTTATTTAGGCAATCACAAATAGTTTTCAAAGAAATATTTACTTTTTTGCATAATTGCACATCTTCTGTTAGATTTTACATTAGGCGTCTTATATTTTTTGTTATTGCTGCTCATGTTACCTACATTTCCTGCTTAAATCTTCACAAACCCACGAGCTAGATATTTTATAGCTAAGGAAACTCGATTTAGAAATGTTAAGTAATCCACCAATGTCACAGGTAGGAAATGGCCAGGTAATACTAATACCACTGGTCCAAAGGACTCACTTGGGAACCACTACTCTGGAAGTCTCTGCGATGAACTTTAATTAACAACTAAAGGAGAGCGCTCCACCAGGTGGCAGCAGGAGCTCATCATGTCCTCTCTGTGTTTCCACTTCCCTCGGGGTGCAGACCCCCATGGTTAGGCTGTTTGGGGGGGGGAGATGAATCTGGTTCCCTTCACTCCTGCGGCTGCTCCTCCATGACCTCCTCCCTACTCCAGCGCCTCAGTACTGACAAGGGATCTTCATCAAGAGCAGCCAGCTGGGTCAGGGTGTCGTGCCCACAGCTCCTGCCATAAAGCTTATTTCAAGAGGCCTGCAAAGGATGAAAAACTGTTTTCCATCACTTGCTTTTTCATCACCATGAGTTCAATTTAGGCACTTAACCAAGAATGGCAGGCATAATTTGAAATATTTGGCAGGATATGAAAGGAGGAAATGACTCACTCCCTGTGCGGAGGAAGGGAAAACGGTTCAGGCAAATAACCCCAAACCGAGTCCAAAGATCCAGGGGAAACCCAAGCAACAAGCCCGCGGACCATTAGCTTCTCGCCAGAGCCCAGGTTCAGCCTGTACGGAGAGGCCTCTCCCCTTACTCAGTGCTTTTATTTTTTTTCTCTGAACCTGAAAATAATTTATTTTTAAACATGAAAAGGAGTCCATTACCTCCTAATATCCCCTCCCTCCCTCCCCTCCCCAGCTTGGTAAGGTAGGAACTCCCTACAGTCTCATTAAGGAGGAAAGGGGCCGAAACCGGTTTGGCTCAGTGGTAAGAGTGTCGGTCTGTGGACTGAAATGAAAGGTCCCCGGTTCGATTCCGGTCAAGGGCATGTACATTGGTTGCGGGCACATCCCTGGTGGGGGATGTGTGCAAGAGGCAGCTGGTCGATGTTTCTCTCTCATCTACATTTCTAGCTCTCTCTCTCTCTCTCTCTCTCCCTTCCTTTCTGTAAAAAATCAATAAAATATTTTTTTTTAAAAAAAAGGAGGAAAGGGACTATTGACTTTTAGTTACTCAAAAGCATGAGCTTGTGCCCTGGGGAGGCCCTCCCTCGCGTCCGCCTTCAGCGCCCTCCAGCCACTCCAGCAGGCTGCGGTGTCTGGTGCCAACCAGTAGTCCTGGGGAGGTGCTGCCTCCTCCTCGGCTCTCCTCGCTCTGTGGTGACCTTTGATGTGGTCAGCACTCACCTTGCAGAGACTCCCACGGGTGTCAGACGGCTTCATCAGTGGCATGTGGGAGAATTAAACCAATCGAAGCGGGGAGTTTGAGGCTGTGCTGGCTGTCGCTGGCACTGATGGGACCCCTAACACGCTCCAGCGCTCAGGGCCCCGGGAGGCAGGGAGCCCGAGAGGGGCCGCTGGGGTAGAGGACCAGATCGTCAGGGGCCCCGTTGTTTGAGGGTTCCTGCTTCAACGCTGTCCTAGGGGGCGGGAAGGAGGACGGGGCTCACGCCACGGAGGCCCAGAAAGGAAAGTGTGGAGAGGTCAGTCCACTTCTCTGGTCAGCTGGGCCGCACAGAGGGGAGCTGAGCGGGGGTCCAGGCTCTGCTGAGCGGCCTCCCGTACTCAGTAGAGGTCCAGTGAACTTATTTGTGAGAGAAGTTGCACTTCGTAACAAACAAACAAACAAAAAAATACAGAAGAAAACACCAGACATGAAAAGCCAGTCATCTAGAGATGGTTAGTGGCAGAGAATAGGAAAGTCCTTGGCAATGGGCTGTGGACCGTGGACCCCACGGGTCTCAGGATTCCAGTCTCACATGGGGTGTGGCGCCGGAGACAGGCTGTCAGCCACACTTCCCCGCCGCTTCCCCGGCCACACCTTCCTTAAGGCTCTCGGATTTCTGCCTGTGATGCATTGAGGCTATAGCCTGAATCACAGGCTAATCCACTGGCACAAGTTGATGCTGTGAATCATTTCATAAAACAAAGACACCTTTTGTAAAAAAAATAAAATTTCTTTCCAAGGTAATTCTTGTTAACTCACCAGTGGTTGTCAACTATCTTTTGATCACAGACTCCTCTATCCTATTAAAAAAAGGACGGACACACACACTCACACACACACCATGCGTACAACTTCAGGGAGGGTCATGTACCCCAGAAAATCCTATCCAGAAACCCTAAGCTGGGAACCCCTGCCTTAATGGCCATTATTTGGAATGTAACTTGAGACACAAAATCCTAGGTGGTGTCATTTAGTAAGGAACGAGCAAAAAAATAGGAAGGGATGAAATTGGAAGCTACTTTAAATTTGTACCTTTTTAGGCAGGCATAAATTATAGTGCTCTTAAAACCCCATAAAAAGTATTCTTATGGGAAAACGTTAAAGGTATTGTAACCATTTTTAAGTGGCCACGTCGGGTGGAGAGCAGGGAGAAGGATGTGGAGAACACTGCAGCACGGTGGGACAAGGACCCGGGCTCCGCTGCACCCGGGCAGGGCTCTGCTCCTGGGCAGCGCAGGGCTCTCCTGGGTGTGAGCCGCTGGGTGTGCGGGGCTGGGAGCCCCAGCTTACCATCTCTTGATGGTAAGAGAGCGCAGAGGAAACTTCACCTTCATCACACAGTCCTGCTAGCTCTACCCCAGGGCCCTCCTCTAGAGATGGGAGCAGACTCCCAAAGGTGAATGTTGAACCATCTTAGGATGTTCTGAGGACATCTGTCTGAGCTCTGTGCCTGTTGGAGCTTAAAGTTTAGATACACTGAGCATGATACTCTCTGGGTCCCTCCATGCTGTCTCCAAGGGTAAGCGATCCCTCTTTTTCGTGGCTGCATGGTATCCCACTGTGTAAATGCATCACAGATTTTTTATCCACTCATCTGCCAATGGGCACTTGGGCTGTTTCCCGATCTTAGAGATACAATGAATGAAGAAAAAGAAAGGTAAAATCACACAGCTTTGTGGTCAGACGGCTAGAGTGAGCAGACACCCTGGTTTGCCTGCTTCTCTGCTGGTAGTTCTGCATCTCAGGAAACCCCTCAGTCCTGGGCAAAAAGGCACAATTGGTCACTGTACTTGAACCCTAGGAAGTGACCTTGGGCCAGATGCTTAGTCTCTCGGAGCCTCCATTTGCACTTCTGTAAAATAAGGCTCACCCCTGTGTTCCAGGGGCTTCGTGAAGACTAGGGACAATGCATGTCAAGGCCCCGTGTGTGGTAGGCAGTCAGTAAGCAGACGGCAGCCTTTTACTGTTGTTCTTTGTTGTTGATGTCCTCCTTGTCTTTGCCTGGAAGGCCTGGCTTTTGGGATGCCTCGGGGCTACGAAAATACTTGCAGTTCCCTCATCCCTGTGCCCTGGGCCTCTGAGGCAGGCCATGAGGCCCCAAGTCCAGGAGGGTTAGTAGAACAGGCCCTAGACGGAAATTTGATAGAGGCAAAGCATTTTGAACTCTCACTTTCCAAATCCTTCTGCCCACCTGGTTCCTCGTCAGACTCCCCACCGGCACCCAGAGCTCCCTGTCTTCCACCTCCCCGGCTGCCTCAGGAAAGGAGCTGCTAGAAGCCATCTGCACTGTAGGTGGTTTAAAAGAAGCTCCTGAGCCGAAACCGGTTTAGCTCAGTGGATAGAGCGTTGGCCTGCGGACTGAAGGGTCCCAGGTTCAATTCCGGGTTGCAGGCACATCCCCGGCAGGGGGTGTGCAAGAGGCAGCTGGTGTGTTTGATGTTTCTCTCTCATAGACATTTCTAGCTCTCTATCCCTCTTCCTTCTTCTCTGTAAAAAATCAATAAAATATATTTTAAAAAAATAAAAGAAAATAAAAGAAGCTCCCGAGAGTGATGGCATGTTAAATCTCTTGTCTTGAAAATAAACGTCTAAGGTCTCCTTTTAAAGGAGATTCACAGGAGAATTTGACCCCTTGGCAGCTGTGTCAGGCTAGGCTCAGCTGTTAATACCAAACACATGAAGTTATAGTAACTTAAGACGAAGGGAGTTGATTTCTCTCCCGTAAAAGGTCGGGAATGGCAGTTTCGCAGACATCATGGACAAGGCATCTTCCATCTCCGCCCGCCCCTCACCCCCCTCCACCCCTGTGCTAGTTTCTAACTTAAAGGTCACTTCCTGCTCCCAGGAAGCTGCTGGAGCTCCAGTCCTTACAGGTCATTAAGGGCAAAAGAAAGAGAAAAGCTAAAAGGACAGAAAGGATACCAGGATACCGGCTGAGTCAGTTCCCTTTAAGCAGCCTTACCGAAAGTCCCACCTCCTTGGCCAGGAGGCTTAATCACATAGGCACCACTAGTTGCAAAATATATTGGGAAATATGCAAAGGAAGAAAGGGAGAATGCACCTCAAAATGCGCCCCCCTCCTTCTCTTCCCTCCCTCCACCCCCCCCACCCCCAGCCCTTGGAGAGCTGCACTGGTGAAAGGTTTCGCCATTTCCCAGGTAGTGGTTTATCAGATTCACCGTAGTGGTGACCAGTGGGAATTAGGCGCTTCTCAGTGGCCAGTAAGAGAAAGGACGAAGGGAATTACGCTAATATTGGAAGAATTTGAATTCAATGGCGGTCACTGGGTCAGATTTTCAGGGAATGTTCCATCTCAGGATTAAAAAAAAAAAAAAAACTGTTTTAAAAATCTTTTTCACCTATCTGGAGGTTTAAGGGATTGTTCTATTCTCTTGTGATCCTATTTATAGCTTTATACTTGTTTCTCAGCTATGTAATGAAATTAACTTGTAAAAGCAGTCAGGCCCTGGCCAGGTGGCTCCATTTGTCGGAGTGTCATGTCGTCCCACACACCAAAACGCTGCCAGCTAGATTCCCAGTCAGGGCACGTACCTGGGTTGTGGGTTCGATCCCTGTGGCTTGTGTGGGAGGGAGGCAACCGATTGATGTTTCTTTTTCACTTCAATGTTTTCTCTCTCTCTCTCTCTCTCTCTCTCTCTCTCTCCTTCTTCCTACCCCTCTCTCTAAAATCAATAAAAACATATCCTCCAGTAAGGATTAAAAAAATATATATATTAGAAACTCTTAAAAACAGAGACTATTTCTTTCCCAACATTTATTGACCATGACTCACATAATATGGGATGACCAATGAACCTTCAGCTTGTGAGTTAAAATTGCTACTGTAGCATTGGTAATATTGTGGGGACTGGTTTCTGAGGAAATTTTAATCCTATGGGACAATTTCTAGCCTGTCCAAGAAGGAATAAATCATGTCAGCTTAGTTGCTATGTGCAAGCAGGAGCTGGGATTTCTCAACTAACATTACAAATGACATCAGACGGATGCAATGCACATAGTGCTGAGCCTGATGCCAAAAAAACATTCTCCTGACTCCTTTTCTCTGTATACATGATTCTTTTAACATTCACGTTTAAATCTCAGAGTATGGGCAATAAACTAAATCACCCTTCCAGTTATAAAGCAATGAGTAATGAGCCAGCCTAGGGTTGGCTGCACAAACATGACAGCTATGATCCATGAGGACAGCACCCCTAGATATGCAAGTCTGGTTGACCATAAAAAGAGTAGGAAACATTAAATGCCCTAAAGAGCATTTACTATTTAGGGAAAACATTGAACACGAAGTCAATTAGGAGATATATTCATTTTAAACTGTAAAACAAGAATGAAAAGTTCTTTTCTCAAGGGAGAACCACAAGATTTGAAATGGGCAGTCAGTTGCATTTTTTGACCCATTCTTTGTGGGTTCTTACCTCTTGCAACAGCGGCCTAAGCACATTAGTTCTGATGGAGAAAGAGTGCTTGGCACTGTTTTCTGTATTCAAAGCATTCATGTCCAATTTATCTTAGTTAAGTGCCTCTTTCCATGAGAAATATAAGTCATTTTTCCTTCACTGATAGATTGTACCCCTGGCGTTTCATAAATTGCATCATATCTAGTGTGCTTCAGTAACTGTTGTACCCAGTGCTCTTAACTGTCCTCTTCCGTGATTGTCTTAGTGACAGGTCGCAGAATCTAACGTGCATTAATAGCATCTGTTTTCATCAGCTCCAAAACAGCAAGTGGAGTGACTTTTACAGTGAACGGACACTGCAAATTCATAGGATAGCACCTGGACCTGAGACGGAACCCTTGGGTTAATTCTTTCAAAAATCAGTAATATTAATAATAGCAGCTGTCAAGGGGAGTACCCACTTTGAGCCAGGCACTCTAAACATAGATTTACATTCATGGTCTCATTTCATTCTCCTGACCACCTTTTAAGAAAGTATTTACATCTCCATTTTCTTAAAAAGAGGAAAGTAAGGCTCAAGGTCTTATTGATATCAAATGGCAGAGTCGTCATTGAAATCATTGAAATCTGGGTCTGCCTGAACCCAAATCCATGCTTTTTTCTACATGTAGCTGCCTCATGAAGGTTCAGATTTCATTCTCCTCTGATTATTTTAGCATACCTTCTTGAAATAAGGGAGAGGAAAGTTAGGGCTTTTTTTTTTTTAGATTACAATAATTTTGTTAATGACACTCATGCCATATTATTATTTTTTAATATATAGTTTATTGATTTTTTACAGAGAGGAAGTAGAGAGGGATAGAGATTTAGAAACATCGATGAGAGAGAGACATTGATCAGCTGCCTCCTGCACACCCCCTACTGGGGATGTGCCCACAACCAAGGTACGTGCCCTTGACCAGAATAGAACCTGGGACCCTTCAGTCCGCAGGCCAATGCTCTATCCACTGAGCCAAACGGGTTTCAGCAGCATGCCATATTATTTTAACTAGATCTAAGTCACACCCACAGCTTTCTGTACATTTTCCTAGATTAAAACCGGGCCTATCTTTTAAACATGTGCTCTCCTGGGGATTTCCACAAGTGTTTGTGGGTATAGCCAGGAAATAACCACAACTAATTTAAGGGAACAGTGTCCTGATACCCATCCCATTGTGTGTGTGTGTATGTGTGTGTGTGTGTGTGTGTGTGTGTGTGTGTGTGTGTGTTTCTTGGAAGAAATTATAGGCACAACCTTTCTTTGAGAAACAGACAGCTATTCTTAGCCAGACAATGAAGCACTGACTAAGCATATGACACTGAACAAGTTTAAAAGAGTCTGGGAATATAGGATAGATAGTGCGATTACAATCTTGTAAACACACACTAGCACATGTCTAGTTCATTGTTTAATATATGAATGTAATTATCTGGAAAGAATTATATCAGCATCGTAACAACAGCTACTACTGAATGGTAGGATTAATGATTTTTCTTTTTTTTCTTTTAGGTATTTTATAAATGTCCTAAAACAAATGGGCGTTACTAATATAATGCCCTCCTGAAGTAATATTTTTAATGGGCATAAAAATTCCCAAAACATCCAGTGAGTTGCAGGAGGCAGAGCCATGTTTCATGAGTCATGTTAATATGGCACCCATCTCTTATTTATGGATGTAATCATTAATCATAAGATCTTTGCTATTTCTTGGCCACTTTTCCATTAACTGAAAAGATAAACTAGTCTCAAAAAAAAATGGCAAACTCAAAACATCTACCATAGGTTTAATCTCTGTGAACCAGCATAATTTAATAAGCAAATATTCTCATCCATTTATATGTCTTTGTACTTGTGTTCCTTTTATATGAGAATTGTTTGTAAAGATAAGAAATCACTGCATCATTTTGGGTTATCTATTTCCATGGCAACACACGGATTCAGGGAAGCGTTCTTGCTGTCTTGGCTATTTGTTATGTGCAATTTTTATAGACACATGGTCCTTCTAAGTTAGTAAGGTTAATGCTGTGTAAGATTGCCTCAGTTGTCATTTTTCATGACAATTTCTCTTAAAAGGTCACAAACCAAAAATCTTTTTAGGATTACTAATTAGTATAGATTATAATGGTGATGGTGCTTCTAATTAAGGTTCTACTTTCTCTCGAATGCATACACACACACTCTTAGAAATCAGAATATGAATTTTTCTTAATCTTTCATTAAAAAACGAATAGGAAAAAAATGTA
The DNA here is from genome assembly GCA_963924515.1 of Vespertilio murinus. Lineage (NCBI taxonomy): Eukaryota > Metazoa > Chordata > Mammalia > Chiroptera > Vespertilionidae > Vespertilio > Vespertilio murinus. The sequence continues at coordinate 51,532,432 of OZ004705.1, forward strand.
GGCCAATATTCTCTCATTGAAATTTTTTTGGTGAATGCTTCAAGCTAGTGATAAAATTGCAAAAGTTAGGGGGCAGAATTCTGATCTTTTACCATAATCTCTGTAATCTTAGGCAACTTTTCTAACCTCTTTGTGCTTTCAATTTCTCATCAGTAAAGTAATATCTATATGTAAAAAAAAATCAGCGACCTTAACGACCAGAATGACACATAGACCAGTCGCTATGAAGTGCATTGACCACCAGGGGGCAGACACTCAATGCAGGAGCTGACCCCTGGTGGTCAGTGCGCTCCCAAAGCAGGAGTGCTGGTCCTGACCAACCCGTTCAGGAGGCCCACCAGCCTGGTGTCAGCCACTCCCTACCTCAGTTGTCCTGCAGGTTCAGTCTCCTGAGGACGGGCCAGGCACCCATGGACCAATGCCACTGGCACAATCCCAACAGCCCTGCTGGCCTCCTGGAACTCGGCCTCGGCACTGTGGCCGCTTCCCCTCCCTAGACACTCCACAAGGAAAAAAGGATACCACCAGCAGCGCCAAGGGCGACCAGTGGTGACTGCTCTCCCAGTGCTTCCTGTAGGTCACTCAAGCTGGCCACTGCCCATCCTACTCCAGATGAAGTGTGGTCACTGCACATGGAAGGAATGTAGTTAAAAAAAAAACAAAAAACAAAACAAAAACATAAGCCAATCACCAAGAGAATGCCACAGTCAACGTCCCGAGTCTGGCTCAGGAGAATGGAGGGAAGGGAGAATTCTGTAAGTTGGCTGATGCCAAGATATTTCTGAGTGACTGCCCGGCGTGTGACAGTTGTGTGACCGCAAAGGAAGGAGTCCAAGTTTCTCAGCAGAACGCCAAGGACATCTTCTGTGTTCTGAACCTTAATAAGAAATGTGATGCCTCATAGCACACGGTGCTGGCAGTGTCCGTGTGTCCTCTGTCTCTGCCTTATTTTGCTGCTAAATTCAGCCTCAGTGTCACTGATGCATCCAGAGGTTCTGCGGCTTCCTCAAAAGCCTTGGGGCGCACTGTCTTTGACATGAAGGTAGCGGCAGGCTTTAGCATCCTGGAGAGTCGGAAGGAATTTGTGTGTTGGTACTGCCAGCACCGGGAGGAAGAGCCCCGGCATACTTCTGCCTACCCCTGCTGGGTCTAATACGCAGAGCACATGCTGGGTCACCCATCACCCCCACCTCTGCATGGCCACGTCTCCCCAGCAGATCATGGGCTCTCTGGTGAAGGATTACTTCACCAGACAGCAGAACCTGTCCCCAGACAAGAGTTTCCATGTCATTGTGGCCCCAGGTTATGACAAGAAGCTAGAGGACCTTCAAGAAGATATTCCCACAGTTTTGCATACTTCCCAGGATGCTGTGTGTTAACCTTGGGTGAAATTGTCCAGATAATGGAGCAAGATGACCTTTCCTCGAATGACACCGCCATAGACACTCTGTTTGGAGACATGAAGGAGGAGGAGGTGAGGGTGCCAGCTCCGACGGCTACCTGGCGCACATCTTCAAGCACATGGCCAAGGAGCTGTCCAACAAAGACATGGGGGTGCTCACCTACCCCACCCTGGGGAACAAAGACTTCCAGGAGGTCACCCTTGAAAGGGACGGAGAGGCTCTGCTATGCTTTGAGGCTCCTTACGGCTTTTGGAACATCCAGAAGTGGTCCTGAAGCCGTAGAGGGGCAAGTTCCCCTGCCACTTCGTGGAGGTCCTGGCCTGCGCCAGGGATGCCTAAGTGGCAGGGGCCAAACCCAGGTGAGGATGGGTGTACAGAAAGGGCACTGCTGTGGCAGATGGAAGGCATCTACGCTGCCATCCTGGTGTGGCCCCCGGAGACCAGCACCCATGTGCAGGGGCTGTACCAGGAATGACTCCCCCAGGGTCCAGGTGGCCCTGCGCACTGCCTAGCAGGACCCAGCGCAGCCTACAGCAGCCAGGACATGAAGTGGTAAAGGTCCAGCAGATGCCCGGCCTGCAGACTCCTGAAGAGGGGTGTCAGGGGAGTGAAGAGTAGGCTTAGCATTTCTGTCATTGCTTTGGTTTTCAGAATTCCCTGTTCCCCATCTGCCGGCTCCCTCCCTCTGAGGGCCGCTGTCATCATTACATGCATACAACTGGAATATGGTATCTTGAGAGGATTGCCCCAATGTATGTATCCTTTTATCCGACGATGATAAAATCCCTAAGAATAAGAATGGAGACAGACTACTGTCCTTTAGGCTAAAAACAAACAAACAAACAACAACAACAACAACAAACAATGGAAGTGTCCTGCGAAGAGCTGAGACTTGGTTCTGTCCATGCACCTCAGAAAGACTGGATGAGGAAATGGCCAGCATTGGCCCTGACTTTACCCACTCATGTTATTCTTGAAGGCGTCTTTGCCACAACGTGAAAGTCTGCATTCCCAACTTTTCTTGAAACTGGTCTATGTTCTGCAGCTGTGGCCACCATCCTGAGACCAAATCCTATCAACCAGGTCCTGTCACTGGGAATTAGGGGGCACTGGAGTGGAGCCTCCTCCCACTCCGTCCCCTTTAACATTCATTGGTTGAGCTGAACCTAACTTTGGGGGAGGCCTGGTAAGGGTGACAGGTGTCACAGACGGAAGGATGGAGAATGGAGAAGCAGACACCCTTCTGGGTCCCTCCCGGGTGGGGTCAGGCAGGTGAAGGCCAGCCAGCCCGCCCCACAGTTGGGTGAGATAGCGTCCTCTGTGTCCACCTCTCACCCCATGGGCCCGACCACTCCCCTCAGCTCCGGCAGCCCCCTTGTTCCCCGACAGCACGCTGTGCCCTCACATGCTGCTCACCCTAAGTGAGAAGGAAGAGAGCAGCTGACCCACAGACAACTACACAGACAGATACGCAGGCACCACAGAGCCCAGCACCCCATGAAGGTTAGGGCCGTTCTGTGACGTGAGGCCTGGTATTGGTTTCTAGAGCAGTTAGATTTTGTTTCCATGTGGGTGACATTCTTGAACCCCTCAGCCTGTTAGATTTCCCTCATTCCTGTGTTATTGTAACTGTGCACCCATCTGGGTTGATAACTGGGACATTGTGTGAAATTACCTATTTTCTGCTTTCAATCTTTTTACAGTGGGGTTTCATTCTCTGTGGTAACGTAGACACATTTCTGATTATGGAATAAACAGTTGAAATGTCAAAAAAAAAAAAAAAAAGGCAGCTGTCAGGTGGCTCCTGACAACTGGCGGGAACATCTGTGGGAGGGATCCAGATCCCAGGCCGGCAAAGCTGTCCCACTGCCCACCCAGAGGGCCGATTGGGTCCCGGTTCCTCCCCACCCCCCTTGGAACCCTACTCATGAACGAATTCATGCACCGGCCTCTAGTAAGCTAATAAAAGACAGGAAAACCAGTTTGAAAGGAGAGTTTTAAAAAGGAAAATAAAAAAAGAGGATTTCCACTCCACACGACTTCTGTTCTTGTCTTTTCCGTACGTGCAGGGTTCACAGGAGGAAAGAAAGAATACGAGAGGCCTCCCTGCAGTTGTCCAAGCACACACTTAAGCCCAGAAAATTTCAGTCTGTCATTTACTCCACGCTCAGCAACGCACTCCTGGCCCCAAAATTCATGCGGCTTGGGGTTTATCTAATACCGTATTTTTCAGACCATAAGACACACCGTTTCTTCACCAAATAGTGGGAGGAAAAGTGCCTGCGTCTTATGGTCCGAATAGAAGTAGTGCCTGCGTCTTATGGTCCGAGTTGCAGAGCGGTAGCGGGTCCCCCGGGACCTTCCGTGTCCCTGGGGACTGCATATTTGGTGAAGAAAAATATGGTAGTTTATTACCCAATGGCCCATTAAATCTGTACCTACCAAGACTAGCTAGCTGTCAGGGATTTTCTTCCAGATTTTCAGAGCAGTCTCTGTCTTCTTTTCTTACTCTCCCTAGTATTTTATTTTAGGGAATTTATTAAAGGATACTAGAGGGCTCATAGAATTTCCAACAGGGCCAGCCTCGGAGAACATATTTAAAATCAACATAAGTAAGTGTTTCTCTGGAGATTGAAAAGCCAGAGAGAAACACTAGTCACAAGATTCTGCCGGCTGAGCAGACTGGTGGGTGGCTGTCACCTGGGGAATCCAGGAAGACACAGTGGCTTTGGCCTTGGACTTGGGACGATCACTCTAACCCACAGGTGAGCCAAGAAAAGGGAATTGAACCAAACAAACTTTATCCAGCCCCTGGGTCCCGTATTAAAACCCCGGGCCCTTGGGGCAAGCTGATTGCAATCTTTTTTCTAGGGCTTTCAGGTATTACTAAAGTGTGCCGAGTTTTCCTAGCTGGGAAGTAGCTAGGCCAGGATTCCAGCCCAGGGTCTAGATCAGCCGTGGGCAAACTGCGGCCCACGGGCCGGATCTGGCCCATTCGGCTGTTCTATTCGGCCTACGGAGCCAAAAAAGCGGAGGGTTCTCTTGCTCTCCCCTCCGCTCCTTCACCAGCAGCCCAAGATGAGAGTGCCAGCATGGTCAGGTTGCTTTTGTTCCAGCCCTCCGGTCCAGTTTAAGAATCCATTGTGGCCCTCGAGTCAAAAAGTTTGCCCTCCCCTGGTAGGTCCTTGGTGCTCCACGTGTGGTTTGTGGGTGCGCAGTGTCAGCACCACCAGAGCGCATTAGGCCACATCCCGTAGCCCACATTCCCTGACGGGCGACCCGAGAGTGATTCCTGTTCACCTGATGTAGAGGTTGGAGGGTTTCTGACAGTGTCTACTGCTCTGCAGGAGAATGAGAAAAGTCAGGATAATACAGTGAATGTTCCGAAAAGTCCATCGAGGGCAATTTGGAGGGCTTTTCATATTAACTGACCGCCTTGCTCCTTTGCTATGACCATGGCCTTTCTTTCATGAGTGATGGTCATTGCATATGATAACCTTTTTCTCTCTCCAAGATGGTTATTTAACAAAATACAAAGTTGGACACTCTCTGTTGCTATTCCTTTTTTTATTTTAATTTTATTTTACTATTCTGTGAAACCCAAAAATCTGCGATCCACCACATGAAAATGTTTGGAAAGCTGCAAAAATGTTTAAAAAAATAAACATGAGGTGTTGCTATTGTCTTAATTAAGCACAGATTAGAAGTTTATGCTCAGGGCACACAAATGTCAATGTTTTACTGTCTCCTGGATGGTGCGGCTGGTTCATGGAAAGAAAGGACCTTTTGGGGTGACTTGCAGCGTGTGCCCTTAGCATACCGCTAGAAGCTGCTGGGGACCCTCTTCAAGTCCACGCCTCAGGCACCCCACGTTTCCTGGCCCTAAGTAAGCCCTGAAGGTGAAATTTCCCTACGTGCCATTCTTTCATTTTCATGTCACTGGGCACCTGCTTTACCCGACAAAGTGAAGAGGAAAAACCAGTTGTGTGCTTGGTTGCTATCAGTGACGTTATTGCAGGAGCAGGACACTCCTATATTAAAAGTGCACATAAATATTACCCTTTACTGTACAAATATTTAGACAGGAAATAAATTATTTTCATCATTGTTGATTTTTTTTAAGCATTCTTTTAAAGGGACCACTTCAGTGCACAAAAGCTTTTCTCCACTTAGTTGTCTATTCCGCCTTCGTCACACAAAGGCCCTATATGGGTTGGTATGCCCCTGACAGTTTTGGCACTTTACCTGAACATGTTCAAAATGCTCTATAAAAAAAGACAGTTAATAAATAAATTACTCTCACACAGTGGTTATCAACCTTTCTAATGCCATGAGCCTTTAATACAGTTCTTTATGTTGTGGTGACTCCCAACCATAAAATTACTTTTGCTACTACTTCATAACTGTAATTTTTCTACTGCTATAAATTGTAATGTAAATATCTGCATTTTCCGATGGCTCTACAGCAGCGGTTCTCAACCTGTGGGTCGCAGGTTGAGAACCGCTAGCAGGGTCGGCTAAGACTATCGGAAAACACAGGTATTTACATTAGGATTCATAACAGTAGCAAAATTACAGTTATGAAGTAGCAGTGAAAATAATTTTATGGTTGGGGGTCACCACAACATGAGGAACTGTATTAAAGGGTGGCGGCATTAGAAAGGTTGAGAACCACTGCTCTAGCAGATCAGACACACCCCATGGCTAGCATGCTTGGAACTCAAAAGGGTGTCACCCAACCTCCTGTTGCTCAGAAGAGACTTCCCCAAAGATGACAAGAATCAGTTTTGACCCTTCTATAAACACATAATGTTACAACGGTGGGTACACACTGAGTAAGGTTTCTATTTCTAGGTGACAAGTATGCCCTAATCATACATAAAGCATTAAAAATATAAGGGAATTTAGAAATCATCCAGCCAACCTCCTTTAAGAATCCAGAAGGCTGAGTGAGACCGCTGAGATCATGCAGGCGTAGGGCCAGGCAGACAGATCTGCCCAGAGCCTGGCTCTGCGGCTAGCCAGCTGCAAGGATTTAGGATGCCATTCCGTAGCTCCTTATCTGTGAAATGTGGATAATAATATTCCGGGATAATCTACTTCACAGAGACCTGGGCAGTGAACTGGCTTTCTCAAAGTGACCCAATTAGTTTAACCTTCAGAACCCAAATTAGAAAGTTGTCTGGGTGCTGTTTTCCCCTGCATAACCAAACGCAGGCTGTGAACAAAGAGCTTACTCCTGAAGGGGGCTGTCACGTGATCACATAGCTGCTTTTTATCCCTGTGGCCCCGCTTAGGGCCAGCCTACTGCTGGGAAGGAGGTTCTGCGTGAACTTGAACTCTGCACTGCACATCTCGTCCTGAAGTCCCCAGAGGAGTAGAGCATCTATAGCAAATACTACCTCTCCATGGTGGGCATGAGAGACAGGCCATGCCTTTGTCTCCTCGGGGTCACTCACCTGTCTTTGAAAGGTGACGCCTCCTCATTAGGTGACAATGTGAAAAGTTCTCCTCCAGGAGGCCGACCCTGGAGGTCAGCAATGAAGTTCATTTCCTCCAGCCCCTTTTTCTCTTTCCTAAAAAATAACATTACAGGCAGGATTAAATGGCTTCTAGCCTAAAAGGGGAAGCGTGACCTTTTCTTTATCAGTCGATGGTCTTTAAAAGCCATATTTCAAAAACCAAGCCGAGGAGAAGCTAGCAGAAGGTCATCTTTGGCCTAACAACGTCTCAGGAAGAGTTAAGGAAGATGGAGTGGTTCTCCTGCGTGCCACCTATTGCTTAAAAGGGAAGGGATTCGATACTATTTCTTATGGGCTAAGAGAGGAAGAAAAACTATCCCATGGACAGTATTTACAACGGGGGAAAAAAAAGCCCTGTTACAAATGTCAACCGATGCTCGGGTAGGCTTGTGTGGTAGAGGGAGGGGCCAGCGAGCAGATCCCCTTCAGGCCTACATGTCCAGCTGCAGGGAACGTGGTGAGCAGGCAGCCTCCTCTGCCAGCTCCTTTCAGGGGGCTCTGCTGCAGACAACTGCGTGGCCTGAGGCCGTGCCCTCACTGGGGAGCTGAATGGGCGCGGAGGGGTGGGAATACGGGGCCGTATGTTTAGCAGGGTGTGACCACCCTATTGAACCCCTCTGGGCTGGCTAAGGAATTGCCAATCCTTCACCATGGTGAACATCTCTTGCCACAGACTGTTTTAGCATTGCCTTCAGAGAAACACACCTGCACCAAGTGTTACACCTTCCCAGGAAGGATGGGTTGGCACTTGCCTCAGTCTCTCTCCAGCAATGAGTACATTGCTAAACAGTGAGAGCTGTTCCAGATCAACCAGGCTGATTTCAAACTCTTACATATCTCATCCTTTCTTCCAACCTCCCCCTCCCCATGCCTCCCATGAGCCTTTCACTCAGCAGCATGGGTCTGCTTGCTTCCCACCTTCAGCACCCACTGGCCTGCTGCCTGAGACCAATGCCCACGCCGTCCCTTCCTGCCCCACCTTCACTAGTCCAGGCCTAGCCATGCGTCACCACCCTTATTTGGGGATGACTTTGGCAGAGATGATTTTTCCCCTCTGTCAGGTGCTATGAAGTTTGCAAGCACAGAGCTTAAGCACAGCCAAGCCCTAGACCAGCTGAGCCTGGGATGTTGTGGGCCAGGCTGGACAGAGTCGGCTTCCGAACAACAAGGCAATGCCAGGCGCTCTGGGCTGGTAATCTGAGGAGGTTTGTCCTCCCGTCCCAGCTCTCTGCCTTCACCGCTAGTCATTCATTCAACTAATTTTTATGGGTCGCTGTCCTAGGCAGTGGGTATGTCACTGAAAAAAAACAATCGCATTCCCTGTCCTCAGAGTTAGATACAAAAATCCAACCAACAAGTAAACAATCAGAATCGCCCGAGTAGGATGCACTAGGAGAACGCAGGGACGGAAGATAGAGGTGAGCAGTGGGAATCTACCAGGTGGAGGGGCAGGGAAGGCCTCTCTAGAGAAAGACTGGAGTTGGGCCTGAGAGAGACAAGGCACGAGCCTGGGGAGCCAGGGGGAGTGCACTGCAGGCAGAGAGATGACCCCCAAGCATTCTTTGTTTATTGATCAACTAAATTACTTCCAAGTTGAAGACCAAAATGCAGAAGGGAAGAAAGCCATCTTCTAATCACACACAAAATTAGTGCTGTATTGACTTATTTTAAAATATTTGTTTTTTGTGTTTTAGCCTATAACAATATATATTATTGTTTGGGGGTTTTTTTGGTTTTGTTTTTTGTTTGTTTGTTTGTTTTGATAGGGAGTAGAGGGAGAGAGAAATAGAAACATCAATGAGGAGAGAGAATCATTGATTGGCTGCCTCCTGCATGCCCCCAATTGGGGATTGAGCCCGAAGCCATGTGCCCTTGACGGGAATCGAACCCAGGACCCTTCAGTCTATAGGCTGACGCTCTACCAACTGAGCCAAACCAGCCAGGGAGGGAGTTCTGCTTTTATTGAGTCAGGTACAGAGGCTCAGTGTTTCCTGGGCTCACTATTGGTGAATCTAAAACATAAAAGTGGCTAATCAGCATGCTGTTGTCTGTGACTATGAGGTGTTTTTTTGTTTGTTTGTTTGTTTGTTTGTTTGTTTTTTGCTTAATCCCTTAACCTTTTTCATCCAGCCCTGCAACCCTCCTCCCCACTGATAGCTATCAGTCTGTTCTCTCTCTGAGTCTATCTCTACGTTGTTTATTAGTTCATGTTGTTTGTGAGATTCCACATATGAGAAAATCATATGGTATTTGTCTTTCTCTAACTGGCTTATTTAACTTAGCATATTGCTCCCCAGGTCCAGCCATAGTGTCATAAAGGGTAAGGTTTCTTTTTTATGGCTGAGTAGTGTTCCATAAATGGGGGGGCACATAAGTACAGGAATATAAAGCATGGGGAAGAGAAAACAAATAAATGTACAAATAGTTACTGAAATCAATTCAGATCTCTAAAACAAGAAGCCTTATAGTGGGAGGTGGCTGGGATCTTTACTTTTGTGGCTGGAAATGTGTTTACTCTGATATTGTTTTTGTTCGTTTATTTGTTTAAGTGGATGCCCCTCTGGATATCTCAGCAATCAAAGTTTAAGTCAATCACATTACAAAAAGAAAAAAAAAAAGTCAGGACTTATGCTACCTGTATACACTGAGTTGCCAGATTATTATTAGTACCACCTGAGGTTTGTACACAAATTAGCTGTACACTGCATTGTATGGAATATAGAAGCCAAAGGCCTGTTCGAACACCTTTGCTGTCTGCAGTTACCAAGATAAAACATCTCCAATTCGCACAGGAACACAAGGATTGGACAGTCGAGCATTGGAAAAAAGTCATGTGGTCCAATGAATCACGTTTCTAGTTGCATCATACAGATGGCAGAGTGAGAATTTCGCGGAAACAGTGTGAAAGCATGCACTCCATATGCATGAGTACAACCCTTCAAGCTGATGGGGGCAGTGTTATGGTTAGGGACATGTTTTCCTGGCATGATTTGGGTCCTTTAATTCATGTGGAACGTCTGAATAGCACAACCTAAGTATCATTGCTGATCAAGTTCATCCTATCATGTTGATGGTGTATCCCAATGGAGATGGCCTCTTCCAACAAGACAATGCACCATGCCAAGGTGCTCATATTGTGCAGGAGTGGTTTCAAGAACATGAGGGAGACTTTACCTTGCTTAGGTGGCCCCCACAATCACCAGATCTCAATCCAATTGAGCATTTGTGGGACGAAGTTAAAAGAGCCATCAGGCAGCTGTTCCACAGCCATCAAATCTCACAGAACTGGACAGTGCTATTCATCAGGCATGGTGTCAGATTCCTCGCATCACCTTTCAATATCCCATGGAGTCAATGCCAAGAACTGCTGCAATATTAAAGGCAAAAAAAAAAAAGGTGGCCCAATGAAGTACTGATGAGGTGATCAAAATAATCTGGCCACTCAGTGTATATTTTTAAAGTTTTTAAAATAGTTGCTTGCAGAGTCCTGAACTGAATAACATATTGCTTCATGGCTCTGTGCTTTTGTACATTTGATATTCTCTGCCTAGAACTTATTTCTCCACTGTCCACTCATAGGACCTTTCCTTGCTTATTCTTCATAACTCACTTTAAGCATTTTTCTTTTTTAAATATCAATAAAAAATTGAGATATACTTCATATGACATAAAATTTACCATTTTTAAATGTGTAATTTAGTGGTTTTTTAGTGTATTAACTATGTGCTGCAATTGTTGCAATAAATACCACTATCTAATTCCAGAACATTTTCATCACCCCAGAAAGAACTTTAGTACCAATTAGCAATTAGTCCCAAGTCCACACCATCCCTTCACAACCACTACTTATCTGCTTTCTGTCTGGGCATCTTCTATAACTGGAATCATACAATATGAGGCTTATTGTGTCTGGATTTTATCTTTCATTTAGCATATTTTCAAGGTTCATTTTCATTGTAGCATAGATCAGTATTTTATTAATCTTTATGGTTAAATAATATTCCAATGTGTAGATATACCATTTTCCAGTAGAAAGAATCACGATGCCTTGAAGAAATGGTTAATTCTAGTGCTGCAACAGGGAATACATAAACAGGCCTGAAGCATCTTATAAGGCCAGAAAGAATGTTCAGAGATAAAATGATGGGGTACCTCAAAGGGAAACAGAGCTGACCCAAAAGAGCTCCCAGTGGCTCACGCTGGAACATCTCAGCAACACAATAAATAATGTAATATAAACTATAACCCAAAGTATAACATACACATCCATGAGTCCATACTAATATAAATAAATCAGTAGGGGAGAAGAGCAAACAAATACCCCATACAGAAGGACTGCAACTAACACATCCTCCTCAAGAAAGTAGAGCTTAACTTTCTACTCCTTGAATGTGGGCTGTCTAGTGGCTTGCTTCCAAAGAGTACAGACAAGCGTAAAAAAAGTAAATTTACAGTCATAGAACCTGACCAACACTACAACAGCCAAGTGACCCAGATTAATATGGTCAGCAGTAAATCATGTTGAAAGTATGTACCTCTTATTTCTTGGATCACATGACCTCACACATCTAGAGGAAATAATGAACAACATAGACTGGTGAACAAAAATAGACCCAGAGAAAGAGAAGCAGCGATCAGACTCTCAAACCTCAGAGGGAAAGTAGGGGAGGGTGGGGGTAAAGGGAAGAGATCAACCAAAGGACTTGTATGCATGCACATGGGCCTAGCCAGTGGCCATGGACAACAGGAGGGTGGGGGCATATGTAGGGATGGGAATGGGGGGGAGAAGGACAATTATGTGATACCATAATCAATAAAAATAAATTTTAAAAAAAGGAAGTATGTACCACTGATACATTCTTATAACAAAGGGTTATGAGAATGACCCTATGTTTTCATGGTCCTGAAAGTCTGAGAAGCCTTTACAGCACAGGGAGCCTAATGAGACATGAGGACTGACTGTAATGTGGTGTCCGGGATGGGGTTCTGAGACAGAAAAAGGACATCAGGGAAAAACTAAGGAAATTAGAATAAAGTCTGGTTTAGTTAAAGGTAACGTACCAATGTTGGTTCATTGGGTGTGACAAATGTACGATGGTTATGTGCAATATTAACAAAGGGGAAACTCTCTATACTATCTTTGTAACTTTTTTTTGTAAATCTGAAACTATTCTAAAATTTAAAAATTATTTTTTTAAAAATTAGTAATATATTTTCATACAAATACATACTTGATTCAGAATTTCTATAGAGTAATAAATAACAGAGACAAACACCAAGGTGAGCATCAAAAGTTCCATTTGCTGGAGGCCATCATATTTTTACATAGTGGGTAAGCAGCATAGTGGGTAAGCAGACAGCATAGTGGGTAAGCAGACAGCATAGTGGGTAAAGCATGCTGCCTTTAGATCCAGTCAGCTGTGTTCAAAATCCAGCTCTGCCACTTACTGACTGTCTAACCTTGAGCAAGTTACTTAATCACTTTGAACTTCAGTCCCTTTATCTGTTACCTGTGGATAATTAAATTGGAATACCTACTTTCTAGGGTTATTCTGAACACTGGATGAGGCAATGTATTAAAGCACTTAGTACAGTGCCTCATGTATGATCATTGTGTACTACTGCTGGTTGCAATTATTGCATTACATTTATTATTGCACATTGAAAAAATTTAAATCCCTGTAGTATCCCCATCCTGAGGTAATGGCATGCTCATTATGAGCCTTCAGACCTGCGGCAACACTGAAAACTGAGTCACACAATGAAGTACGCTGGCTGGCAAGTGTATCTCTCACATTATGTTCTTGAAATCTGGCTGTTTTCTTCTAACTTCCATTCCTCTCACAAACACCATTTTATTGAGTGAATTTCCTATACAAAAAATGTTAGCACCCCAATTCCCTCAAAGGTAAACAGCTTACTTCAGTGCTTAGCAAAACACAGTTTTCATATGAATTATCTTATCCTTTCTATATATCCTAATCTACCCCTCCCACTCAAAGTAAAATCACCTAGCTTGTCCTTCCTCCTTGCCCTCATTTCTTCTTTCAGCATGTCTTTTACCCACTAATAAATATTTCTTGCAGTGTACCTAGAAGGTCTTTAACCTGGGCTGATAAGCTGAGCAAACCATATTTCCTCACTATAGAGAAAAAGAAACCACAATTGGTCATCAACGTGACTCACCCAGGCTCTACCACCACACCCAAACCACATGCTACTGCAAGTACTTTGGTTAGATTTAGCCAAGAAAAAGTCATTAGCAGAGTAAGATTTTGTATATCAACATAGGCCTAATGTCACATATCTTTGGCGTTGATAATAGTCTTCATCTTTCTTATTTCTGATCACTTCACATTACATAAATAATGGTGTTGGATTTGTTTTTATTCCCCCCCCCCCTATATTTCTGTTGTTTCAAGCTCAGAGGACAATGTGTCCTTTCCAAGAGTTTCTTCAGTGGACTACACACCCATCCTATATCCAGATTTCTTTTTATTGAGAAAAGGTATCTCTTCAATTATAATACTCAAGGTCATTTTGGGCACTTTCATAATCTTGATTTTTATTTTATTTTATTTTATTTCAACACATCATTAGAGAGTCCCTAATTTTTTGAGAGAAGGGAGTTGACAGCATGCACGGGACCATTTGGAGTATCCTCCCAGCATGTCTAGTTCCTCCTTCTTTGGACTAGTTTCCTAGAGCTCATTATGGCCTCATCACTCCACCCCCTTCCTCCCAACCTATACTTGATGGGACCAAGGGTAGACCTGACTTGAACTGACCCAAACAAGGTTGCTTTCCTCATTGGGAGGTGGGCCTGGATAGAAAGGTTAAGAAGACAGAGAAAAATTGTCTAAATGACACCAACTATAAGAAGGGTGTAGAACTGGGATTCGCTATTGGAAATGACAACCCAGAAAGCCAGCCTGCAGAGAAAGAACAGGCTAGGTCCCTGGGGGAAGCGGAGAGACAGATGGAGGTAGAGAAGAATGAGCTTCCTGGTAGCCTTCCTGCCATTTCTAGTCTGAAGTGAGGCCGGTTGCATTTCAACTCTTCAGTTTTGGCAGGTCCCTTATTTCCTGAAACTAATCTGCCCTCTTTTTTTGTTTGAACTTATACAGTTGGCTTTATTCTGTTACTTAATAACAAAAGAGTCTCAATAAATACAGAGCGTAACTAGAAACTTGCTCCTCTCACTACTGCACATCACGTCCATGATTCTCTTTACGGGGGAAGACTGTGGGCTACACTCAAACCCATTCCTCCCTGTTTGGTTCTCAGAGAAGATAAAGAAAAGTTGCCCTGAACCCTCCCTTCTCCCAGCCCTTCTCACCCTTTCCACAGGAAGCTAGCTGTCTCCCCCTTCTCGGCAGTTTTCCATGTTGCACTGCGTGGAGAGTCTCAGTCCCTGATTATTTAAATCCTGCCTATGCTTCAGGGTCCAGCTTTATCCCACCCGCCATGAGGCCTGGCCCATCACTTACCCCACAGTTTTCTCTTCCCTTTCTGGTCGCTTCACACACTTCTAATACATATTTATTAACACCAAAAAAATATTCAAGATCCTATTTTAGGTAAATAATGCAGTTATAATTCTCTGTTATAGATGTAGATAAAGATAAAATTATATATCAATAACTTAACTGTGTATTGGAATTTGGGGGTAATTTTATTTCATTTTTATTTTTCCTGTTTAGGTTTTATTAACAATTTCTACAATAAACATAATAAAAGGAAATGTCTAAGCTCCTTTGCCTGGCTTTTAAGGATTTCCATAATTTGTAATTCTTCCAACATTTAGCACACACCTATATTGTCTTCAGTTGTTCTCATTTATTCAGGTTAGTTCCCACTTCCAAATGTATTATAATATACTTAATATTTTTTAATTGATTCCAGAGAGTTAGAGAGAGATAGAAACATCAATGATGAGAGAGAACATCGATTGGCTACCTCTTACATGCAGCCATACTGGGGACTGAGCCCACAATCTGGGCGTGTGCCCCGAGAGGGAATCAAGCCGGCCATCTCCTGGTTCATAGGTTGATGGTCAACCACTGAGCGGCACTGGCCAGGGCTACTGTTCATCTTCTGCTTCCATAATTCTGAGGTAACAATGAATTATTAACTAATTTATATATTCTTGAAACTATGAGAAGTCATGCTCATACGATGTTTAAACGTGTGAGCTCCTTCTGAAAGATGCCTTTCATTGTTGGAGTCCCTGTGACCACCATCTCTGTCACCAGCCTTTTTGTGTCTGGCAGACTTCTCAAGTCTTACATTTTGCATTGCATCATTGCAGTATAGGAAAGATGATCCCATGTCCAAATAATACATGCCAAGTGTGAGTCTTACTAAGTAAGTGGCACACACTCATTCCTTGAGTGGGCTTGGCCAAATGCTGCACGTCGGGAGGTTCTCTGACACAGGGCGTTCAGTGGACGCTTCACAGAGGAATCACCTAAACACATAGTTTCCACCTTGTAGGTGTGTCGTGAGCTGATTGTGTCTGCAGTTAAACTTATAATTAGGTGCTGTGGATTATTCACCTCACTTTTCTGCTTCATATCTCTCCTCCCTGGGTTTTAAGCACCATTTAATACGTTAGCTAAAGTGATATTAAATCAATTATCTTTGCTTAAAAATATCCTTGTGGCAACATTTGCTTTGATTATCCAACATAACAAAGGCAAACAGAGTTGGAAGAAAACCTTAGGGTTGTCTAGAACTTGCATGACCTGTATCACGTGTCCTCCTAGGCCCACCCCTGACAATGGCCGCCTCACCTCTGCCTAGGTGACTCCTGCAGGTAGGATGTGTGCTGGTGAAGGGCTTGGGCTCTGGGCTCAGTTAATTGTAGGTCTGATTCACAGCTCGGGTACTTAGCTGGGAGCTTTTAGGCAATTTACTAAACTTCTCTGAGACTCAGTATCTGCATCTGTAAAACGAGCCTACTAATCCATACTTTGCCAACAAAATGGTTGCATCAATTTATATTTCAACCAGCAATGTGGAATACTATCTCCTTCTTTACATTATTGCCAGTGTTATGTGCAGTTAATCCTTTTTGTGTTTTCTAATGTAATAGGGAAAAAAATGGTATCTGATTGTGGTTTTATGCGTTTTTGCCTTATTTTGAACCAGGTTGGAGAGAATTTTTACTTGCTAATAATCCATGTAATGCCCTTTTTCTGTGAAATTTCTACTTGAGTCTTTTATAATCTGATGTTTCTATTGAATTATTGGTTCTATTATTGGTGAATAGTCATTTTTATGTTATCACTTTTATATACTTATTTTCTGTGAGAAAATTTTAATGTAGTCAGATTTATTAATCTTTTCCTTTAGGGCTTCTAAGTTTTATGTTACATTATAGAGAGAGCTTTCCAATATAAGATTATGAAAAATATTCTCCCATTTTGTCCTCTGGACTAGTAAAGTTTGAGATACTTTTACTGTGTTTCCTCACTCATTCACATCTTAAAATTAAAAAATCATAATTTTAAAAGAATTATACATACTCACATTTTACCTTTGGGAAAAGTAAGAGTCACACTGTCTTATAATTTATAACATATTTCTTTCAAAGCACTAGAATCTAAAAAAATTAAAGTTTAATGTTAGACATCAAAGAAAAAGAGAAGCCCAGTCAGTTGTAATAAATTTTGAAATAACTGGTGAAATTCAAATAACTCTGGAGCTTAGTTAATAGTACTATCCCAGTGTTGGTTTCCTGGTTTTGACAAATGCATTTGAAAACTATGAAAGATACGTGTGCTTGTGAAATTCACAGTTATCATGTTGAAGACAGGTTTTGTAAGGAAGTATTTTTTAATAACAACTTTATTTTACATACTATACATTTCACCCATTGAAAGTGTACAATTCGATGTTTTTAGTATATTTCTTCAATTTTATTCAGATACTTAAATTGCCAGTTTTAGAACATTTTCATCACCTGAAAAACAAACAGCCCGGCCAGTGTGGTTCAATGGTTGAGCTTTGACCTATGAACCAGGAGGTCATGGTTTTATTCCTAGTTTGGCCACATATGCCCAAGTTGCAGGTTCAATCCCCAGTAAGGGGCATGCAGGAGGCAGCCAATCAATGCTTCTCTCATAGAATCAATGATGTTTCTATGTCTCTCCTCCTTTCCTCTCTGAAATCAATAAAAATATATTTAAACAAACAAACAAACAAACAAAACCAAATTCCCCAAACCCTTTTCTTATCACATCTTCTGGTTGGTTTTGGAGAGTATAGAAGTTTCAGAGCATGGGGGAGTTAAAGGGAATAAGGTAAAGAAAGGATTAAGATGTTCTGCTGGGTGTTCAGACTTCGTGCCCACTCAGGCATTTTCAATTGCAGTAAAAATTAAAATGCTTGCCCTGGTGGGTTTGGCTCAGTGGATAGAGCCTCAGCCTGTGGACTGAAGGTTCCTGGGTTCCATTCCAGTCAAGGGCTCATGCCCAGGTTTTGGGCTTGATCCCTAGTGACCCCCCTCAATGCAAGAGGCACCCAATCAATGAGACTCTCTCATCATTAATGTTTCTCTTTCCCTCTCTGAAATCAATAAAAACATATATTGAAAAAAATTAAAATGCTTTTAATTACCTTTGCAATGCTGGACCACTTATGCTTTAAATACAATCTGCATTTAGGATTGAGCCATGCAAATTCTGCATCTTATTTGGGGTATAGACAGTTACAATATAATGAAATGCCAGGGAAAGTTGGAGAGAGCTCTGGGAATGGAAAGGGGGAATATTTTAGGGGACGGGAAACGGACAAAGCCAAAGCATGATCCAGGATCTGGAAGAGGAGAGCAAGGAGGATAAAGGCATGTGGCACCCCCGGTCAGTCTTGCAGCACTTGGGAGACCATATTAAGGGGTCTACCCTTCATCCGGAGAGAGGCAGCTAGGAGCCACTAAGGGCCGTAAACATTGAAGACGACGACTCCTCAGGGCTAATTATTTGCTGGCTGAAGATTGTACTAACCCCAAGAACTGTGCTCTTTTCGTAAACCCAACCCCCAAGGGTGGAAAGCTGCAAACCTGAGGGGAATTAGCGATGGAGACAGAAGACAGATGAAGGCTCTTAGAACTTCATGGCAAGCCGGGAGGGTCATACCTACCTCCTTGCCTGCTGCCAAACCTATAAAGCAGTCTTTTTTTTTTTTTTTTAAATATATTTTATTGATTTTTTACAGAAAGGAAGAGAGAGGGATAGAGAGTTAGAAACATCGATGAGAGTCATCGATCAGCTGCCTCTTGCACACCCCTTACTGGAGATGTGCCCGCAACCAAGGTATATTCCCTTGACCAGAATTGAACCCGGGACCTTTCAGTCCGAAGGCCGACGCTCTATCCACTGAGCCAAACCAGTTTTGGCAATAGAGCAATCTTTTTTGTTTTAATGTTTAAATAAAACAAAAAACATAAACTTTTATTTCCCCTTTATTTCTAACCATTCTTAGCAATCACCACTGTAAAAATGTTGTTTCTCTGTATCTAGATAGTCATATTAACAGCTTGGCTGCTCTGTGAAACAAATTGCTCTTCAGTGACCCCTCTTGAAGGCAAAAGTCATTATAAAAGGGGGAGAAATTTAATTGAATGGGCAATATTTTTAAACCTAATTTTCTGTTAAATAGCAATTTGACAACATGCTTTTGCAATATGTATTCCCTCCTCCATTCTATCTGCAAAATTGTATGATGCTATATGACACTGAAGAGTGTAATGGGTGTGATGAGCTACCTGAGTCCCCTTCAGGGATAAAAGAGCCCTTATCTCAGCCTCTGGGAGTGCCACCAACAGAGAGCCCTCATCTTCCTGTCCCCTTTGGGGGTTGCCCCAACTCAAGGCAGCTACCGTCCTCCCCTAAAGCCATGGTCCCGCCCCCTCAGTCCTATCAGTCAGGGACTGGTTAATTCCAGCTTCAAAGGCCCTTTCTTGCCCACACCAGCCATCTCTGAGGCATCTCTAAAGGGCACCCCACTTCATCCTCCCCTGCAGGTTATCTGAGGTTCTATCCCAGCTCAGCTGCTGCCTTGGCCATCCTTGCCTCCCTTCCACAGCCATTTAATCCCAAGAGACTTTCTAATAAATCCCTGGAGGTGGGGGGTGAGGGAGGGTAATCTCAGTCCTCTCTGGCCCACATAGACAAGAAGCAGGAAATTCTGTCATGCTGAAGAATAGGCCTGAAGATGTTTTTAGGGGTTTTACTATCTGGAGGGACATAAAGGATGAGACAGAAAACCTAAAGCCCTAACTATAGGCATGTGTATGACTGCAGTTCTTGTCTGGTAGTGAAAAATTTAAAGCTACTTCCTCTGCTGTTTATTTTTTTCTCTTCTGCCTCTGTCTCTCCATCCTTCCATCTCCTCCCCTCCCCCTCCCCCTTCTGCCGTCCATGCACAAGCCCATGTGATCTGAGAAGCAGAGTGTCTTAGTCCATTTGGGATGCTGTAAAAAAGCAAACAAACTATGGACGAGGGAGCTTAGAGGGAACAGAAATGCATTTCTCACAGTTCCGGAGGCTGGACGTCCCACATCAGGCTGCAGCCTGTCTGAGCGAGGGCCCTCTTCTGAGGTCAGACTTCTCCTTGTTTCTTCACATGGCAGAAGGGGCAAGGGAACTCTCTTGGGCATTTTTCCCCCCAAGGGCATAAAGCTCTGCCCTCATGACCTAATCACCTCCCAGAAGCACCCCTACCTACTAATGCCATCGAGATGGGCGTTGAAATTTCGACCTAAGAATTTGAAGGGCACACAAACATTCAGACCATGGTACATAGCAAGACTCTGATTGTCTACACGTATTCTCCAACTGACTAGCACCTTCCTCTCCTCTGTTTTCATAAACCCATACCCCCAAGGATGGAAAGAATGTCACCACTGAGGCTTCATTCTACAGTCAGACGCATGCAGCTCCTACTCAGACCCATGATGGCATAAGGCCGTGATCGGCAAACCTAGGCTCGTGAGCCACACGCTTCAATCAGATGGAGGATGTTTTTAGCAAAGGCAGGTTCAGGAGTAGCCTAATCAAGTTGTTAACAATGTACCTACCTATATAGTCTAAGTTTAAAAAATTGGGCTCTCGAAAGAAATTTCTGTCGTACTATTGATATTTGGCTCTGCTGACCAATGAGTTTGTTGACCATGGGTATAAGGGAAAGGAGGCTGAGAGCCTTTGCATATTTGCTAGTTAGTCTTCGCCTGTCTACAAGGATTCTTTTTTTTCTTTTCTTTCTTTCTGGTTTACTCAGGAAAACATCACTGTGGAGTAGAGCAAAGTTGAAGGAGAGTGTGGAGATGGCAGATAGGACAAGTATGTTTCAGGGACATTGGAGGACACTGGATGTCAGCCAGCAGCTCCAGGGTAACATCCCTGCCTCTGGGGTACGTGGTGGTGTAGGAAAACACACCACCCAATGTGAAGGGAACAGTCCAAACTGTGGGTACCTCAGAGAAGCACAGTCTCCCTCTCAGTTTTACCCACGGGCTGTTATCAAAAACCTCTCAGCTGCCAGATTAAAAGGACACCCTTCATACATTGTCCCACCCAACCTTCGAGTGACATTTTTTATTGTGGACCAGCCCTTCCTTTTAGAAGGCCCCTCCCGTGGCCTTTAGCCCCACGTCTCCATTAGCTTCCTTCTGCCCCACCGAAGCTCTTTCTTGGGCTCCACTGCCTTCTCTGGATTCCATCCGGTCTTTTTCTCATTTTATAGGCTTCCTGGGGAGAAGTGAGAAGTTCCTGAACAATTATAGGGATGCAGAGGAAGAGCTAAAACGTGGAGCTTACTTGGAGGGGATTTCAACTCAAGTCAAACCTGGGGGGGGGGGGGTTGGGGAGAAAGAAGCTGCCCTTGAGCTCACCTACCCCTAGGTCAGCACGAAAAGCCCCTCCTAGGATCCTACAGCTCCTGGCCGCTGTCCTCACCTGCGGTCACTTGTTTGTGGATTTATTTGTTTGTCTTTCCTTCTGGACTGTGATGTCCTTGAGTGTAGGAGGTCCCTGGTCCCTCCACAGAGCCTGACACACAGCAGGTATCCGGCTACTGAGCAAATACAAGGGTAAAATTCTTATAATATGTGTAAGTAAAAACGTAGCAAAAGTTGCCATATACAGTATATTTAAAAGGAGCTTCCCCAAGATAGTCCACTGCTGGTTCTGGTATTAAAGCTTCAAATTCCTCACTGACTACAAGAGAAATTGAGACCACCACCCTCTTCTTCAACTTTTTTTGAAATTTTTCTTTACTCACAGCCATCAAATCAATGCACTGCTTAGCTGGCAAATGTTCTGCTTATATGAGTTCCAACTACCTCTTCCAGATTTTGGTATCAGCTCACTCATGAGCACAGTGTAGCTGCTTACTAAGTAAATTGATAAATGGATGGATGGATTACTCCTGAACTTGGACTAGCAACTTCAGCTAGGTGGATGGGCACTTTCTATTTCCTGAACTGCCTCAACCCTTTCTTTTTCAATCCACATCCCACCAGCCAGCCAGCCAGCCCACTCCAGCCTCCTTTCTCTTCCTATAATCACTAAAATCCACAGAACCCCCAACTCCCATAACACATCTGTACTATTCGCACACTGTATATCTCTCACTGACACCCAAGTGATCACATGTAATAAATGCCACATGGCTTCAGCTAACGTGCAAATCTCTAGAGGGCAGAAAATGGGTATTCAAATCTTTATTATCTTTTTTTTTTGTGGTTGTTTGTTGTTAATCCTCACCTAAGAATATTTTTTCCAGGGTACCTGCCCTTGACTGGAATGGAACCCACAGCCCTTTAGTCCATGGGCAGATGCTCTAACCACCGAGCAAACCAGCGAGGGCTAACTCTTTATATCACTCCCTCTACAATTCCTTTCACAGAGATGTTCATGGAAGCCTTTCAGGAAATATAAACCTAATTGGTTTAAATTCCATTTCAAACATTTCCTTAGAAAACACCTCACACTTGAATGAGAACCGCTCTTCTTCCAGATTAATGTTCTCTGGGATCTAACACCCGAATCCAGGGCCTCTAGGCTCCTGAGTTAGGAAATGGTTCCAGTTCCCGGGCCCGAGGTGGGCTGCCATCACCTCACCCCTATAGTTTATCCGCTCCCTTAAGTCACTGCCTTCCTTTGGTCACAATCAGAAAAGCAGTTTTCTCAGGCTTTTGACACTTGCCCCAACTATGCATGAATTGATGCCAGCAATCACCTTTTCTTGAAATGACAATCATAGACCCCATATCCAAGTTGTTTCTTTTTTTTATGTACAAATTTCTCTTGTGCATAAATTCCAACAGACTGCAGCTTGCTTGTTGGAAATGCTACATACCTAGACAGTAAGGAGAACACCTTAAGAGGAAATGCATTTACATCGTCCCTCCTTCCTCCCCCCATTAAGAATGAGCTAGCTGCCAAAACCGGTTTGGCTCAGTGGATAGAGCGTCTGCCTGCAGACTGAAAAGTCCCGGGTTTGATTCTGTTCAGTTGAGGGCATGTACCTTGGTGCGGGCACATTCCCAGTGTGGGGTGTGCAGGAGGCAGCTGATCCATGATTCTCTCTCATCGATGTTTCTAACTCTCTATCCCTCTCTCTTCCTCTCTGTAAAAAATCAATCAAATATATACATATATAAAAAGAATGAGCTAGCCAGTCTCTTGAGTAAAAGGAAATCAGAATCCCTAAAAGTGAGAAAAAGCAAGAAGCCCAGGCTGCCAAAATCCCTATAGCATGGCAAATCTTTCCCTACAATCTGGCATCTCACTCTTCAACCGGCCCGAAACACAGCGCTGCAGAGAGCGGTGAGCCTGAGGCGGAGCGTCAATGCCATGAAAGGGCAGCAGGTTTTATGGTCGGGTCTGATCACCAGCCGGCAGCCACCGCAGGCTGAGTCTCTGCAGAGGAGCGTTTTCTAGCAGCGCTGGTAACACTTCACTTCCACAAAACCCAGGAAGTGCGGTGTAAGAGGAGCCGAAGACGAAAGCAATCAGCCTCCGAAAGAAAGCCCGCCGGCTCCGGAAAGCCTTATACAGGGTTTCAACTCGGGACTGCTGTTCTATTTGGATCGGGACTTGGCAGCTTCCTCCCTGCAAAAAACATTATTGCATTTCCCAAAATTGCAACACCACTCTCCCCCCACTCCCTGAAAAAAAAAAAAAAAGTGAAAGGACAGAACACATACGCATGCCCTCGCGCACGGGACATTCTGAAACGCACGGACCAGTTTGTTTGTTTTTGAGATCCGCCTTCCCGGCCGGGCGGTCCGGGACCAGATCTGGGCCGGTAAATTCTTCCCGGGCCGGGCCGACGGCTGGAAAGGGGTCAGTTTCTCCAGATTCGGAAGGAGGAGCGCCCAGCAGTGCACCGCCACGCCCGGTCCCCGCTCTCCCGCCGCACGAAGTCCGGTGCAGTGTCCGAAGGAGCCTCGGACCTCCCGCCCGCCCGCCCCGCTGAGCCCCGCAGGGACCCGGGCAGGCCGGGGGGCGCGGGTCCCCGAGCGGCGGCGGGACCGAGAGCGTTAAGTCTCGGGCCGGGACGGCCGCAGCCCGCCCGCCGCGGGCAGGAAGGGGAGGGCCCAGCGGGGCCGGGGGGCCGCTCCTCGCACGGGCGCGCGGGGCCGGATCGGAAAAGCCGCCTCCCGGGCGCGCCCGCCGGCCCCTCCCCGCCCCGGGCAGGCAGCCTCCCTTCCACCGCCGCCGCGCCCTCCCGGAGGCAGCCTGCGCTCGCGGCCGCCTCGCCATGTCCCAGCCGGGCCAGAAGCCCGCCGCCCCCCCGCGGCCCCGGCGCGCGGCCGCCGCCCGCCGCTCCCCGGAGGTGAGTGGCGCGCCCCCCGGAGGTGGACCCCGGAGTGGGTGGACCCCAGCCCACCAGCCGCGGGCCGCCGCCTCCCCTGGGCGTAGCCTGCCTGGCTTCCCACCCACCCCCGATGCCACCTCCCGTTCTGGGAAGGACTGTGTGCCCGCCGCCTCGGGCAGGGCAGGGGCAGGGCAGGGGCAGGGCAGGTGGCAGGGCAGGTGGCGGAGGTGGCGGGTGGCGGCCAGCGGTTCCCGGGCCTGGGCTAGGTGCGCGGGGCGTGGCGCGAGCCGGATCGGGGGTGGCCCGCGCCGGGAAAAGTTGGGTGGGGAGACCCGAGTGCAATGGTGAGAGGATGAAAGGGACCCAGGTTCATCCGGGGACCCCCTCCTGCGCCCCCAGGGTGGGTGGGGTCGTCCCCCAGGCTCGGGTGGTCCCCCAAGCTCGGGTCTTCCGCGTCGGGTCCGGGCTGCAGGGCGTGGCAGCGGGAGGAACAACACCTCGCGCCGCCCCGCCCGGGGCCGGAGGGGGCGGGGCCGTGCAAAAGGGGGCGGGGCCTGACCGCAGGGGGCGGGGCCGGGCGGGAGGGGGCGTGGCATGTGCCCGGCCCGGCCCAGGTGCCCGCCCCCCTGGCCGCCGCGGGCCTCCCGGAGCTGGAGTGCCAGCCCGGCCCCGGGCAGGTGGAGTGGAGCCCGGCGCCTTCAGCACCGCACCCCGAGTCCTCGCTGGGTCCCGCGTCGTGTTGCTCAGAGCAAACCGGCTGTCACCATGGCATTCGCAAGCTGGTGGTACAAGACGGTAAATGGGAGCGAGCGTCCCTGGGCAGGATCGGGGAGGGGAGGGAAGAAGGGGAATGCCTTGCTGGTTCGTGCGGACGGGGTCTGGTCCGGGTTTTTGGCGGGGAAGGGGTGGAGGCCCGGTGCGACCTCCCCTCCTAGCTGGAGGCTAGGCTCCGGGAGAGTCCCGGGACTCACCCTGCAGTGGTATGTGGGAGCGCGCCCGGACGTGCCAGTCGGTGTGAGCAGATGCACGGGGCTCAGCCCCAGCTCAGAAGTTGAATGAAACAGGAAATTTTTGCTGCAGGAATTCCGCCCCAGGACGGGGATTCCTGGGCGAACTCGGGCTCAGCTCTTGAGACCTAATATCTAGTGCTTGTTTTTAACCCGTGAGCAAAGCTTAAAGCTTAGGCATTCTCCAGCGCGAAGGAGAGGCGGCTGGGATGGAGGCGTGGAGAAAACCCCAATCGCCACGGAGCAGAAGCAGCTGAGTGTGGTTAAGAAGGGAGGGAGGGAGGAAAAGAGGGAGGTAGCGCTGCTCTGTAATTTATTACTTTGGGTGAGGAACAAAAATGTTCCATTTGTTTAGTGTCTTGAACGCCAGGCCAACCCATTAGGTGTGATAGCCAGTCAAGCTGGCATTTGTAATGTGTAGGAGCTAGGAGGCAAGATTTAACATTAGATTACATTAGTTATGTATGCCAGTCTCCACCAGCATGCGGTATTGTTAAAAAAAAAAAAAAGGCAAGGATGTTGTAATCAGACCCTGTTTAGAAAGCAATCTTGTGTTGGAATTAGTAACCCATCTCTTACTAGCCAGTGACCATGTACTGAACATCTATCTATGTGCCAGGCAAAGTGCTAGCCTCCAGGTACACAATGGAAAACAGGCCAGGATTCTTGTTCTCAATGGGCAACGAGTCAACTTTTTTGAACCTGGTTCCATATCTATAAAATGGGGGTGATCATAGGCACCACGTAAGGGACTCGTTAGATTCATGAATCAAAGTATCATGGGTCTATACTTTTAGTACTGGGAATTCCAGTTTCCCTTGAGATACTTCATGACTGTTTCCCATTATATATTCTGGGCTTTTAAAAGTTTGCTTTGAGTCATTATTGTCCTGAGGTTATCAAAATGAAGTCTGCAAATATGGATGTCAGTGGTTCAGAGCTGGTCTCAGAATCCTTCTAAACTGGTGATTCTCTAAAGCAGTGGTTCTCAACCTTTCTAATGCCACGACCTTTCATACAGTTCCTCATGCTGTGGTGACCCCCAATCATAAAATTATTTTCATTGCTACTTCGTAACTGTAATTTTGCTACTGTTATGAATCGTAATGTAAATATCTGTGTTTTCCGATGGTCTTAGGCTCTACCGCAGCCATTCTCAACCTGCGGCTCTCAACAGTCTGAGAACCACTAGCAGAGCCACCTAAGACCATCACAAAACACAGCTATTTACATTACGATTCATAACAGCAGCAAAATTACAGTTATCAAGTAGCAATGAAAATAATTTTATGGTTGGGGGTCACTACAACATGAGGAACTGTATGAAAGGGTTGCGGCATTAGAAAAGGTTGAGCACCACTTTCTAAAGGAAATTGTGGGGGAGATTTGGATGAAAGTAGTTTAAATCTATGCTTTTAACTCTTAACTTTTAAGAGTAGGGTGGCATTTTTGTTAAAACCTCTCTTAGAATCCAGTTTTGGAACTATAGTACTACAGAAATTGTTTGCTAATAGGAAGGTCCTAAAGCCAGCAATGTGCCTGGGGCCAAACTTGGACTTTCCCTAAACCAGTGCTGTCCAGTGCTGTCCAGCAGAACTATAGTGAGCCACACATGTCATTTTAAATTTTCCAGGAGCCACATACACAAAAGAAACGGATAAAGTTAATAACATATTTTATTTAGCCCACTGTATCTCAAACACTATTTTAACATGTAACCACTGTATAAATCATTTTTATATCTTCTTTTTCATATTAATTCTTCAAAATCCAGGTCACACTTGCCACATTTCAAGTGCTCAGTAGGCATGAGTGACTAATGGCTAAAAATGTGGACAGTACAGTTTAGGTACTTAACCAGTTTTGTATGGGGATTGTTAGGGGGTGATCAAAGACCATTTGAGAATTAAATGCAAGTTAAGGGCCATTTTTCCACAAAAGAATATACACATACACACCCAAAAGCCCACCAATAAATTCCCTAAAAGTCCATGGAGCCCATTTATAACATATACACATACATGATATGTATCCATGTATGTATATATCATATCATATATTGATATATAATAGCATGGCTTTTGGTAAATCTTATAACAAATATCTTTAGTGGGATTCTTTAAATACTGGAAAAAAAAAACCTGTGACTGACCTAACTTTAAAAATTTAGGCAGAATATAATTAATTAATTAAAAGACATATCTGTGATGTGTCTGTTTAAAGGAATGCCACATTCCCTTAAACATTGCAATGTATATTTCCACATTGAATAGCATTAATATCATTGATCTTCTGAAGAATTATGTATAAAGTTAGAGTTGAAGAACATCTGATGAGCATCACAATGATGAAGAGCACATTTGGTTTACACCAGTCATTACATTCCTGAGTCCTAAGTTGACTTGATTAGGCCGTGTTAATTAAAGGTGTTCCTTAGCCTAATTAGGCCCGTGGGCCCAGTGGCAGCATGATCAAGGAGCCCAGTCATTTGGGAGGCCCATCCTTGCAGCCAGCCTGGGAAGAGTGTCTGTCACGGCTGGATAGACCACTTGGCTGCAGTGATGCTTAGGAGTAGGAATGCAAATTATAGTGTCTGCAAAAAGAGCACAGGCTTCATTCAGGTGAAGAGAGAATGGAGGTCAGACACTTGAGTCTTTAGGTTGGCAATTTATGAGTGACTTTGCTTCCCTTTGCAGATAAAGACTTTTAAACTAAGAGTGGTATCTCCTGATAGTGTTCTTTAATCATTTTTGACACTTCTCAAAAAGTTAATTATATTCTACAAGTGCTTTTTAAAGAATGACAGAGCTTGCTGGGGGCGTAAAAGTGGGTGGTCATTTGAGATGCTTAGGTGAATGAGCAGATAAATTAGTTCCGAGTAGGTTGTTTCCCTGGAATACAAGACTTCTCTAAGCAGCCCATTTCTATTCTATCTTTTCCTTGAGGTTTTTTTGTTTTTGTTTTGTTCTTAATTGTTCTTAATAGATTTACAACTTTAGCCATTTTTAAGTGTAAAGTTCAGTGAAATGAAGTATATTCATATTCTTATGAAGCCATCACCACCATCTTTCTCCAGAGCTCTTCTTATCTTGAAAATATTGAGACGAGACTCTATACCCATTAAATAACACATCCCAATTTGTTTTACAAACATGAATTCAAATATATAGCATTGTATTTAAGTATCTATGTTCTTTACCATTTTCCTTTTTTATTTTATTGTAAGGACATTTAAGATGGTATATATATATATATATATATATATATATATATATATATAAATTTTATATGACATTTTGTTTATTCATTGATCTGAGAATGAACACTTAGGTTACTCCCATTTTAGCCATTTTAAGGGAACCACTTACTGTTTTCCAAAGTGGTTGTACCATTTCACATTCCTACCACCAGTACACAGAGGGTCCAACTTCTTCGCTGCTCACCAATACTCGGCCCACTCCCTTCTCACTTGTAAGGTTTGCAGTCTTATTGAGTGTGCCTCGTCTGTGACAGTCAGTTTTTCTTGCTGCTTTCAATATTCTGCCTTTGTCTTCCAACAGTTTGATTGTAAGGTGGATTTATTTGAGTTCATCCTACTTGAAGCTTGTTGAGTTTCTTGTTTATATTCATATCTTTCATCAAATAGGGAAGTTTTAGGCCATTAGTCTTTAAGTAATCTACTGCCTCTTTTTCTCTGCTTCTCCTTCTGAGACTTCCACCAAAAATCTGTTAAGTTCTGTTCCATTTTCTTTAATCATTTTTCTTTCTGTACCTCAGATTCAATAATTTCAATTGTCGTATCTGTAGGTTATTATTATATTTCTTCTGCCTCCTCAAATCTTCCTTTGAAAATCCCTCTAGTGAATTTTTCATTTTAGTTATTGAATTACTTTGCCCTAAAATTCCTTTTTACCTGTCTTTTTACTGATGTTGCTTTTTTTAAATATATTTTTCTTTCCACTTTCTCTACTCACTGATTTTTAAAAAATAAATATACCTCTCACATTAGCATTCTCAATGAGTTTTTTTTTAAATTAAAGTAAAATGGGTGAGTAGGGAAATACATAGTATTGAGATAAGAGGACTCCAAATTTTTCAAAATAATTTTTATCACATAAGAAGAGAGAATAACATAATGAATTTCTCATGTACCATCACCTGACTTCAATAATTATTAACATTGTAACATTATGCCAAACGTGCATTATCTATCCAACATCCAGCCTCACCAACACACACGCACACACACACACACACACACACATACACCTACACACACACACACACACATACACACGCCCTTCCAAAGTATTTTCAAGTGTGGGAATCAGTATAAGTTGTTTGGAAAATGAATTCTCTTTACCCTGTGTACTTCATTTTCTTAGGTAAAATATGGAAATGTGAGATTAATATAATACACAGTCATGAGAGAGATGAAGTCGTAAACATAAACTTATCAGATGGACCTAGTTCCTTTGTTCTTACAAAAAAATAAAAATAAAATCTCTGTTCTAATATTTATAGCCTTAAACTTTTGCTTGCGTCTCATATTCATTTTACTGTCTCATAATTCGCTGCAATCAGATTAGTGCCAGAGAAATAGAAGGGAGTGGAGTAGCTTCTATTGTAGCTTTCTTAAAATGAGCCAGGCAATGGGCCAGGTTCCTCATTAACTCAGCCAATTTCATAAATATCCCAGAAATATCCCTGGGGTAGGTACCATCGGCTCCATTTTACAAAGGAAAACACACACACACACACACACACACACACACACACACACACACACAGGAAGGTTAAATTATTTGCCCAAGGTCACATAGCCTTTCACTTCCATGTTCTTTCTGTCCTGTTATTGTTTTGTCAGGGAATGGAATGCGGGGAATTGGTTACCCAGGTTATAGAAGAGTCTGGGAAGCCAACTGGGGTGGGTGAGGCAACCCAGAGATTAGAAATTGCAGGAAGCTGCCTCAGTTCCTGGGCTGGGAAGACAGAGGGAAGAGCTGGACCACCCTGCAGAAGCTGGAGCCACCGTTGGCTTGTCCTTCAGGAGGCCCAGGGGCAGAGAGGAGGGGAAGTACTGCCCACCCACCACCTCCGTCACTGGCTGGTGCCTCCCACTGGCCAAACTGAGCCTGAGGCCGTCCATCTTGGGAGCCAGCAACCATCCCTGCTGCACCAACTGGCAGGCTCAGGGCGGCCCAGAACTGCACTAGGGAAACTGTTAAAGCAAAACCAGCGTTACATCTTGGTCCTCCTTGTTTGCTGAACAATCCTGTGTTAGCAAGTGAAATACATAGAAGAATATATTTGAAGGGATTTGGCAGGAAATATCAAAAAACAAACATATATATATATATATATATATATATATATGTATATTAGTATCTCATATATCTATATATCTATATCTATATCTATATCTATATCTATATCTATATCTATATCTATATCTATATCTCTATGCTTTGTGTTCTTTTATCTAGTTTATGGACCTGAAAAGAGCAAAAGTGCTTCACAGGGAACATGGAGAGGTTTGTGGAAAGGTTCATTCAACCAAGATTTAGTTGTCATACCCCCACCATGGGGGAAAAAAAGAATAGAATTTACCATGTGGTTAGGAAGGCAAAATATACATTTATGAAGTAATCAGTGAGCAAGAGAGTCTGCAATAAAGTGCTGATTAGTTTGCTTTAGCAAGTAATAGAGACCTACGTGCAGACGTGAAGATATGATGTGCCATGCGTAGGGCGAGGCTCAGAGACAGCCAGGAAACGCTGGTGTGAACCAAGGCCCTGAGCCATCAGCGCTCACCAGGGGGCCCAGAGCTGCCCGGTCTGCCTGCCCAGGACAAGCCCCCTCAGAGGCTGACTCAGTGGGTGATTTGAGGAGCAGAAATCTCCACTTCCAGTCACGGTGCCATAAATCTCCCTGCAAAACCAGTGGCTCTCAACCCTAGCTGCATATGAGGAATTTTAGGAACTATATTCATGTTCAGGCCCCACCCTGAGCAAACCAGCTCCGAGTCCCTGGCTTCAGTGTGAGTGTTTCCAAACGGGCCCCAGGTCCTTGTGGCCCCCTCTGCGGGCGGAACCCCTGCTGGCCGGAGGCTTTCTGATCCTGGGGAGGCCCTGAAACAAGCCTTCCTCAGGAGGTGCGGTGGTGGTGCATTGAGGGCTGAGCTTTTTGCTCTGGGGAAGTCCAGAGGGCACCAAGATAACATTTTATTGCTCAGGGTTTTGGAACAGTGGGCACTGGACCTGCAAATACTGATCTCTGTGGCCTTGTCTCCAAGTTGAAGAAGGAAAGTTTTCAAATAACTTTTACGTTTTTTTTTTAACACAACTTTAAAAAAATATATAATTCACAAACTATAAATTCACCCATTAAAACATACAACTTAATATTTTTAATGTACTCATAGAGTGGTGTAACCATCGCCTCAATTTAATTTAATTTTTAACATTTTATTGATTTTTTTACAGAGAGGAAGGGAGAGGGATAGAGAGCTAGAAACATAGATCAGCTGTCTCCCGCACACCCCCTCAACTGGGAATGTGCCCGTAACCCGGTCCATGCCCTTGATCGGAATCGAACCTGGGATCTTTCAGTTCGCAGGCCGATGCTCTATCCACTGAGCCAAACTGGTCAGGGCTCAATTTAACTTTAGAATGTTTTTGTCACCCCTAAATTTCAGAAAAAGAAACTGTATCTTTATTTTTTAATAGAGCGAAGGCATTTCAATGTTGGCTTTTCACAGCTGGCCTTGGACCTGGAAAAGCTCACTAGTTTCTGCCTTCTCTCCTCGTTCACATGTGTAGAAGTTTGTTGATTGTCTTATTCTGTGCAAGGTATACCCTTGTCTGTGTCTGGGTCGTGGTGCACTGAGCAACAATAGGGAGGGCGCCCAAATGCTGGGGGGTCCTCAGCTGGGTGGCAGCGCCCGCTCCAGTCTCACTGCTCCTGGATCTCCTTATTTCCTGACAGAGTCAGGGTTTGGTTTGCTGGGGTCGAGGATTTTAGCATATAACTGCCATCTCATAGAATAGGACAAAGACAGCTGTACTTCCCAAATACGTGGTGATGTCAGGGGCTGGACATTGTTTGGAAAATTATTCCTTTGTGAGGGAGGAAAGGAAAGCCCTGTATTTGATTTGCTTCCCTGCTTCTGAACTCCGGGGCTGGTCCTCCCAGGGAAATATTCCTGGCTTTAGGGCTGGCCTCCCGCTCTTCCTGCCTTTGGCCTCACCTCCAGCTGCTTCTACAGGATGAAATGTACAAGTAGTGTGTGGCTGACTAATTTTATAAAACAAACCAGTCTTAGAAAAGAAGGGTTTTGTTTTCCCGTGTGTGTGTGTGTGTGTGTGTGTGTGTGTGTGGTGACTTTCATTTCAGAGCATTGGATTGAGACTTTTTTGTTGTTAATCCTCACCTGAGGATACTTTCTCATTGAATTATAGAGAGAGTGGAACGTGAAAGGTTTGGGGTTGGACCAGGGTCACACAGAATGAGCTCAAACTTCAGTGTAATCAAAATGATATTTCTTCATGGCACCTGGGTGCAGGTGGGCTGATTTCAGAAAGAAACCAGTGGCAGATGGGGGAGAGCAGGCTTTTTATGTGCTCAGGTAGAGCTGCAGACGGGTCGACACACACGTATCAGGACCGTGTCCCTACCTCCATCTCCCACCCCCAACCCTGGTCGTAGTTTTACAGTCTTGCCCTATTATCCTTCTGCTGGCGGCAGACGTCTTCCTCCCCTGGGGGGGGGGGGGTGAGGGGGATTGTGCAAGAATTAGGGTCTGCAGGAATTTCTGTAAAATAACCACTCCAGGGGAGCATGTTTGTGCAAGGCTTAGGGTCACAGAGGAGCTTTCTTTTGTTAGCCCCTGCTGAGTTAGCGCTGTTTCTTGATTAACCCTTTCAGAGGGAGGGGAAGCAATAGAAACATCAAGGTGTGAGAGACCCTTCGATTGGTTGCCTCCTGCATGCACCCCAACCGGCAACTGAGGTACATGCTGTTGACCTGAATTAAACCCGTGATCCTACTGTCTGGAGGACCTATGCTCTAACCATTGGGAAACACAGCTAGGGCTGCATTGAGATATTTTGGATGTGAATCTCAAGATCTCAGCTAGTTTTTAACTAGATGCAGCATAACCCAGCCTCTGGCTATAGACTGTAATCCTGACATGTGATGTGACTGGTAAGGGAAGACCTTACCTTTCAGATCCTCTACTTTCCCCCCATTTTATTTATTTTTAAAGTATTTTTAAAGTATTTTTAATACTTTATTGTTGGAAGTTTTACATATATCTCCTCTTTCTCTCCTTGACCTCTCCCTGCCTGCTTCCACCTCCCAGCACATGCCCCCGGCCCCCTATTGTCTGTGCCCATTGGTTATGCTCATATGCATGGATAGAAGTCCTTTGGTTGATCTCTTACCGCCCCACACCCTCCCCTACCTTCCCTCTGAGGTTTGACGCTCTATTTGATGCTTCTATGTCTCTGGATCTATTTTTGTTCATCAGTTTATGTTGTTCATTATATTCCACAAGTGAGTGAGATCATGTGATATTTATCTTTCTCTGACTGGCTATTTTTTCTTGCCATAATTCTATCAGTCCATCCATGCTATTGCAAGTGGTAAGGCTTCTTTCTTTTTATAGCAGCGTAGTATTCCATTGTGTGGATGTACCACAGTTTTTTAATCCACTCATTTTCTATTGGGCGCTTAGGCTGTTTCCAAATCTTAGCTATGGCAAATTGTGCTGCTATGAACATAGGGGTGCATATATCCTTTCTGATTGGGGTTTCTGATTTCTTGGGATATATTCCCAGAAGTGGGATCACTGGGTCAAATGGGAGTTCCATTTTTAGTTTTTTGAGGAAACTCTATACTGTTCTCCACAGTGGCTGCACCAGTCTGCATTCACCAGAAGTGCACCAGGGTTCTCTCTTCTCCCCATCCTCACCAGCACTGCTGTTTGTTGATTTGTTGATGACAGCCATTCTGACAGGTGTGAGATGGTACCTCACTGTTGTTTCGATTTGCATCTCTTAGATGATTAGTGACTTTGAGCATGTTTTCATATGTCTCTTGGCCTTCTTTATGTCCACTTTCGAAAAATGTCTATTTAGGTCCTTTGCCCATTGTTTGATTGGATTGTTTATCTTCCTTTTGTTAAGTTGTATTAGGTCCCTATAAATTTTGGAAATTAAACCCTTACCGAAGATAACTTTGGCAAATATGTTCTCCCTTGCAGTGGGCTTTCTTGTTTTGTTGATGTTGTTGGGTTTTTTTTTTTTTGGTTTTTTTTTGTTTTTGTTTTTTTGTTTTTTTTTCTGTGGAGAAGCTTTTTATTTTGATGTAGTTGCATTTGTTTATTTTATCCTTAGTTTCCACTGTCCTAGAATCTGTATTGGTAAAGATATTGCTACGACATATGTCTGATATTTTGCTGCCTATTGACTCTTCAGAGAATTTTATGATTTCCCATCTTACATTTAAGTCCTTCATCCATTTCGAGTTTATTTTTTGCATGTATCTGACTAAACTTCCCAGCACCATTTATTAAAGAGATTGTTTTGACTCCATTGTATGCTTTTGCCTTCTTTATTAAATATTAATTGAGCATAGTGGTTTGGATTGATTTCTGGGTTCTCTGTTCCCTTCTCTATTGGTCTATACGTCTGTTCTTGTGCCA
This sequence comes from Vespertilio murinus, assembly GCA_963924515.1. NCBI lineage: Eukaryota > Metazoa > Chordata > Mammalia > Chiroptera > Vespertilionidae > Vespertilio > Vespertilio murinus. The sequence goes on from OZ004705.1 coordinate 51,566,900, forward strand.
GTTCCAGGCAGTTTTGAGAGCAGTGGCTTTGTAATATAGCTTGAAGTCTGTTATTATAATCCCTTCAACTTTGTTCTTCTTTCTCAGAATTGCTATGGCTATTCAGGGTCTTTTTTATTCCATATAAATTTTTGAAGAGTTTGTTCTAGGTCTGAGAAATATGCTATTGGTATTTTAATGAGATTTCATTGAATTTCTTTGATTATAGATTTCTTTGGGTAGTATAGACATTTTAATGATGTTGATTCTACCAATCCATGAACACAATATATTCTTCTACTTGTTTATATCTTCCTCTATCTCTTTTTTTTCTCAATGTTCTGTAGTTTTCTGCATATGAGTCATTTACCTTCTTAACATTAAAAAGATCACTCACTCTGACCAAGTGGGATTTCTTCTGGGGATGCAAGGATGGTACAATATCTGCAAATCAGTAAATGTGATACTTCACATAAATAAATTTAGAGACAAAAATCACATAATCATATCAATCGATGCAGAAAAGCATTTGACAAAATTCAACACCCTTTTTTGATAAAAACTCTTAGCAAAGTGAGAATAAAGGAACCATACTTAACACAATAAGAGCCTTTAAGACAAACCTATAGCCTACAAAACACTCAACAGGCGAATACAAAAACCATTTCCCCTAAGAACAGGAACAAGACAGGCATGCCCACTTTCTGTTCAACATAGTATTGGAAGTGCTAGCCAAAGCAATCAGACAAGAAGAAGAAATAAAATTTGAAAAGAAGAAATAAAATGGTTATTATTTTAGATGACATGATATTGTACATAGAAAACTCTAACAACTCTATAAAATGACTATTGGACTTAATAAAAAAATTTGGCAAGGTAGCATGATACAAAATTTACACTCAGAAGTCTTTGGAATTTTTATACAGCAATAATGAGCTCACAGAAAGAGAAACTTCAAAAAATCCCATTTACCATTACAGAAAAAAAAAAAAAGATACCTAGGAATAAACAGATACTTTGTTCTTTTTGGTAGATGCTTAGCACATGTTAACTTCTTTTTTCTCATGGGAAACTGCTTGGATTTATCGGGATTGTGGTTTGATTCTCTTCCCTGATCTCTCCCTCCTTCCCTTCTCATGCTCACTACCTCTCCCCATCTCACAGCCTCTCATAGTAGCAGACAAAGTTTTCCCTCTTTGTTCTTAGAAAGTCCTCCTGCAGATTCCTAAACTGGATAAAATTCGACATATTTCTCAAATATTGCATTTCACCCTCTCAACTATGTCAAAAGTGCTCAATTATTCCTTGAATTAAAACATTAGGCACTGTGACACTCTCTCAGTAAAAAAGATATAGTTGATTTTATGTCATTAATTGAATTCTGAGTGTTGAGTGAGCCCCATAAAAGGGTCATTCAGAAAGTTGCAAAACAAACAAACAAACAAACAAACAAACAAAACAAAAAACCCCAGAAAGTTGCTATGTACTGGAAATTGAACGTCATTAATAATACTTGTTAATTCTCTTAAAGTGACGATGGAGGAGTTATATGGGAAAAGTCCCCAATTTAAGGAGATACATGGTGAAATATTTAGGGGTGATATTTCCAATTTACTTTCAAATATAGATACATATACAAACATAGATAAATATATTTATGTATCTGTCTATAATATATGACAGATACATAGATCTGTGTTAATAGTTGTTGGATCTAAGTGGTTGGAATATTGGCATTTAGAGTATTCTTTCAACCTTTTGTATGTTACCAAAATCTATATATATAAAAGGCTAATATGTTAAGTCCTTCCAACAGTCCAACTGACCACTATAACACGTACTGACCACCAGGGGGCATATGCTCAATGCAGGAGCTGATGTGATGCACACTGGCCATTTACAAAGAAATGTCACTGCAGACCTCGTGCTGACAAAGTAACATTCAACTTTCCCCAAGTGGGACACAGGCCCCCACCGTCCCAGAGCAACACCCCACCAAATCGCAGCCAATGCTGCTGAGACTCCATGGTGCAAAATGGGGCCCACAGCCTAGCCCATCCTGGAAATGGTTGCCTTGGGCACTGGGAAATGACATCACATAGCAATGGCCGGCTTCCTCTCCCTAGCGACTAGCCTCCTTGGAGTTTCTTCAGCCCAGGAAAAGGACTTGCTTTATAGCCAGGTGCAAAAATGTTACAGTTAAACCAAATGTCTATTAAGCATTTTTCTGTGCCTCATCTCATTTGATCTTCACAGAAGTCCTGGAGTAGGTAGCTAGGAGACTCAGTAGAATCTTATTTTCTTTTCATTAGCTAGAAAATGGAGATTTAGAAAGCTTAGAAACTTGACTCAGTTGAAAAGAAGTAAGAAATGGTGGACCTTGAAAATAACTTCAGGTTTTCTCACTGCACAGAATATAGTCAAACACTGCTACAGTTAAATATTTTACCCTTTGTTCTCCCTGCATGATCTACAATAATAATCTGCTTCATGTTGGTATTTATTGCTGTGTTGCTAACAATTACCTGAAAGAGAAGTTTGGGTGCTTCACTGGGATGGAAAAAGTTTAGCTACATCAGAAAGCAGGTCTAATTAAGCAAGTTTATTCTCTATATATACAAGGCTAAGTTGACTCATGCACGCGCGATACATATAAAGCTCTCACTGGTGTCAATTGCACATGTGTGTTTCAATCTGTCATTGTCAATGGTGAATTTGGTTGATACTTCTGTTATAGAAAAAGGGCAAATAGTGATATAAAAATATTTTTTCTAATTAATTTCCTTTCAATGTGCACGAATCCATGCATTGGGCCTCTAGTCTTATAACAAAAAGCCAGGTTAAAAAAGTAGAAAATGGAAAAATACAATACATACAGTTCCTAAAAATTTTGTCACTAGTTTATGTGACTTTTGTCATTATGCTTCTGAATATTATAAAAAAGCTTCCTATTTGAGAGCAAATATTTCTTTTGAAATGACAAAATACCAATTCTTAAAATCCATGTTTTATAAGTTGTCATTATAACTTAACATTTTAAAAAATATTTGATATATATATCCCAAACTATTATTTAGAACCAACATTATTTTGAATAATTTTGAGCATTTCAATGAAAATGTGTAACTGATATTGTTGCTTAATCTGGAGAACTGCAACTTGAAACACCATCAGCAAACAAACTTTTTAAAAATTTTCTAAAGAAAAATATCTGAATAATAATAGAAAGAAGCTATACATTTACTATGGGGTAATGTCATAACCTATATTTGCTACATGAGTAGAAAGCAGATTGAGACCTTGTGGAGGACATGGAATCTTGCACTGACCAGAGCAAACTGCCTCTTTATTTGTAAAGTGGAATAATAACACTCCTGGCAAGCAAATGAGACAGCCTAGACAGAGTGTTCAGTAAAAGAGTGGATACTGTTGTGTTATTACCTATGTCTAATCTGACAAAGATGTGGAATTGGAGATCTTAAATGACTGTGCTATCAGGGCTCTAAATAACCGGTTCTGGGAGGAGACAGACTGAGTAAACCTCTGTCACTGCAGGTCTGTCCCTCTCAAATTCTGTCTCCAAGTGCCGAAAGTTCTTCCCCCTAGTCTGGCCTTTAGCAATTGTTTGCTCACCAAATATTATAAAACTTACCAATTCCCACCTTGCTCTGGTGCATATGGGTTTTTAAATGGCGTTCCCCCCACCCCCACCCCCAAGATTTATGAACTACTCAGTACTGATTGCTCTCAGCTGTGGACAGACCCCGGCCTAGGACATGTGGGTCAAAGGAGGCCTGGGCAGAGGGCTTCGTTCACAGGCCAGTGCAGCAGCTGCCTGCTCTTCTGCGGATTCCACTCACCGGTTCATGAGAGCGTGTCATATGGGGAAGAACTTTTCATTCATGAAAGTGATTTCTTCATAGTCTTTCATACAAAAATGCCCATGTGTTGGGCATTTCTTGGCCTTTTCTTTTTTAATTTTACTAAAATATCTGTTGATGTGATTAAAGGGAGTAGTATTCTATCTTGTCGTTTGTATAATGACAAACAACATATTTTAAGTCAGAAGACTTGCTTTGTAAATTTTTCCCATTTGTCAGGTGCCTGTCCTTGTGAAAAACACAGCGATTGACTCTCACTCTTAGTATTTAATCCACAAAATCATATGAGCCACTTTTATTTTCAAATAAGAATGTATCTGAAAGTGCCTTGTAAATAATAAAGGATGGTATGATTATTATTACTATTTCAACTCTTCTTAATCTGACTGATTTCAGTTACCTACATTACCATGTTATGATTCTGCTCTAGGGAATGTAATGGAATTTTATATTTTGGTTGAACTGAAGATAATTGTGATTGAACCCAATGATGAGCTTTTTTTAAAAAAAAATATTTAGGCTGAAACCGGTTTGGCTCAGTGGTAGAGCTTCGGTCTGCGGACTAAAAGGTCCCAGGTTCGATTCAGGTCAAGGGCATGTACATTGATTGTGGGGATGTGCAAGAGGCAGCTGGCCGATGTTTCTCTCATTGACCTTTCTAGCTCTCTATCTCTCTCCCTTCCTCTCTGTAAAATATCAATAAAATATATTTTAAACAAATATTTAGGCTTCCTTTCCCCACTTTGTTGAACATCCCACAATGTGCAAAAAAAATGAAATAATTCTTTATATGCTCTTGTCAGGAATATGTAATTTTCAGTTTTCAAAAAAATCAGTAAACTTTATAGCTTATTTTACCGTAGCATCAAAACCAATGAGCCGTTAAGCTACTTGAAGCTTTTATGTACTGCATACAAATACTTGCGTTCATCCCCCACTGTTCCAGTGCGAAAAACAATTCTGTTTCTGGATATTATGAACTTTTAAAGCCATAGTGAGTGGAAGTTGCAGGTGGGGTCTTGCCACTTCAGGGTTTATCGCTCTGAACTGGTGAATACTTAGAGGAGCCGGAGGGAATTCCAAGAGCCATTGGAGTGATGCCTGACTGGGGAGAGCCGGTCCTCCCTCTGGTCCACGCTGACAGGGGCTTTGGTGGCTTTATCCTCAGCATGACCCTCAGGATCTCATCTCCCTCAGGAACCAGACGCCTCCCACACGGGCACTTTGGCATTTGGTAGGAGATAAGATGCCACCTTAGCATCACCATCAGATCTATGTCTGGTTAATGACAGACTGACTTTCTACACCCCCAAATGCTTGTCTGTAGTTTCCCTTGAGTCTTGAAAGCCACCCACATCAGTGGGAATAGAATTATCAACATTCCCAGGAGGAAGATTACAGGGGTCCTTGTCCTTGACAGTCTAGTTAGTTAGCCCTTTGGGATTGAAGTCTTTATTATGTTATCTTGTATCACCTTCCTCTATTAAACATTACCCTTTTTTTTTTCCTTCTTCTTTACAGCATGTCTATGACAAAGACAGTGGATCGCCTTCCAGGTCAGGAGAAAAGAAAGGAGCAGATGAGGTAATTTCCACAACACTGGGTTTTCATCTTCTCTTGCTTTTAAATTGTGAATTCTTCCTTGAAACAAATAATGGGGTAGCAAAGAATTCCTACTGGTATATTGGCACATTTAGTTTTAACTAAATTTAATTCAAGAATATAAATGGAAATCATTAAAAAGTAAAATGCTTGCCCTGGCTTGTGTTGCACATTGATTAGAGTGTTGGCCCACCCACCAAAAGGTCTCAGGTTCGATTCCCAGCCAAGGGCACGTACCTGAGTTACGGGTTCGCTCCTCGCTCTTAATTGTGGTGCATGCAGGAGACTACCAGTGGATCTGTCTCTCTCACATGGATGTTTCTCTCTCTCTTTCTCCCTCTCCCTCCCTCCCTTCTTTCTCTCCGAAAAGCAGTGTGTGTGTGTGTGTGGGGGGGGGGATATCCTCATGTGAGAATTAATAATAAAGTAAAATGCTCCTGGAGAAAGAACCTTTAGAAAAATAACTAAATTATTTAGGGTATTTTCCCCATAGGAATTGGTGAATCTTAATTGTTCTGTTGTGAACATGGCAGATTGAGAAGGGGAAACCAAATGCTGCAGTGGAAAGGGAAATCTTTTTATTTTATTTTATTTTATTTTATTTTTCAGTTACAGTTTACATTCAATATTATTTTTTTAAATATATATTTTATTGATTTTTTACAGAGAGGAAGAGAGAGGGATAGAGAGTTAGAAACATCCATGAGAGAGAATCATCGACCAGCTCCTCCTGCACACCCCCAACTGGGGATGTGCCTGCAACCAAAGTACATGCCCTTGACCGGAATCGAACCTGGGACCCTTCAGTCTGCAGGCCTACACTCTATCCACTGAGCCAAACCGGTTTCGGCCATTCAGTATTATTTTGCTTCAGTTTCAGGTGTACAGCATAGTGGTTAGACAATTATATGTATTTTACAAAGTAATCCCTCTGACATTTCAAGTTCCCACCTGGCACCATACATAATCAGTACAACATTACTGACTATATTCCCTGTGCTGTCCTTCACACCCCAGTGACTGTTTTGTAACTGCCCATCTGTACTTCTCAATCCTTTCGCCTTTTTCACACAGCCCCAACTGCCCTCCCCTCTGCAACCATCCGTCTGTTCTCCGTGTCTGAGTCTGTTACCATTTTGTGTGCTTATACTGTTCTTTAAGTTCCACACGAGGAAACCTTTTTAAAAATTGGAGGCACTGTGAAAGGAGGACAGTGATGGCCTGGATTAACCAGTCATTCAAGTTCCTAAACAAAAGGAGGGGAGAAAGAACTATTTTTCTTTGGAGTGATTCTGTGGAGATGCTGGTAAAACCAAACCTCTCCACTTAGAGATGGGCTTCCTGGGAGCAGGAGTTTCACCTTTCAGGGAGCGACGCGCCATTGTGTGGCTTCTCCGGGAAGGTCGTGTGAAAGTGCTGTCCTTCCAAAGGCCACTGGGCTCACCTCCCTTTCGCTGCTTCTTACCTTTCCAATCCCAATAGGTAGACTCATCTTCATTCAATAGAAATTGTTTCATTCCAACTCGCTAAACAGCTCCTGAAAAGGATGTGCAAAGCTAGAGGAGCATGGAGCGATCATTTTCTTTTTCTCTATTTTATCAACATGTTCATAGAAAGTTCGCTCCGCTTTCTGTTTATTTTCTTCACTTTTGAAATGCTCAGTATATTCCATATGTCAGGAGGTCATAACGGCTGGAACCAGCCAGGAATTATATGCATAAGGTTTACTCCTTTGCTTTCTACTACCCATGAGGATGTAATTTATATTATTTCTTACTAAGAAAATTTGCAGTACGTTTTTGTAACCACAGAAGGCAAATGTTTTTAAAGAGAAAAAGTAAATGTTTATTAAGCTTTTTACCTGCTTCTTGGTTAAGTTATTAAAACCTAATTGTTAATATGAAAACCGCATTTTTCCTTTCCACAAGCATGAAAATCTGTATAATATTCAGTTCCCTTATCAATTGTACTCTTAAAATATATTCCTAGGTAAGTTTTCTATCAAATAATGTTCCTTTTTTTTTTTTTTTTTAAATGATATTAGAAAGGGAGAAAGAAGGAGAGGAAGGGGAAGAGAAACAGAGAGAGAGAGACTGGAACTTGCTTGTGAGAGAGACACATCAATTGGTTGCCTCCTGTATGTGCCCCAACCAGGGATCAAAACCATAACCTGGGTATGTGCCCTGATCGGGAATCAGACTGGCAGCCTTCTGGCGCATGGGACAGTGCTCCAACCAACTGAGCCGCCCTGGCCAGGACTATCACATAATTTCCTGTTTGAAAACTGTAGTGTTTTATTCTCCAAATAAAGATATAGTATTTTTAGATGTTATTCTCCAATAATATTACTCAAGATTAAACTATCTGTACAAAAAAGAAAATCGTTTTGAGCACAGTCAAGCGGTTAGTGGTCTAGTTCTTATAGGCTATTTCTCCCCATTTACCTCATCATTATGCGGAAGCTTACGTTTTACATCTGGAGTGTGCATGCATTGTTGGGTGTGCATGACTGATAGCATAGTGTTGGGACTTATTTTTTTTAATAATATCTGGACTATAAAGTGCCTTAATTCCATTTTTATAAAGGGCTTGGCAAAACTAACAAGGAACCCTGCTATAAATGCAGCCGGGGGAGAATCTGTGATTTCTGTCAGAGGGGGCAGGCTAAATGAACTACCTTAGGAAAAAGGAGGAAGGAATGTTTCTTCTCTTCGTCAGCCAATTCAAACAATTCCAACGTTGTTTCATAACACATGAGAAATTCAGATTTACAGCTCCAGTACGTGTGTCAGAGCGTGCGCGTGTGGGTCTGCTCTGCTCTGTCCTGGCCAATAGAAGCGAGGAGGGGGTAGAGGCTTGTCCCTGGTCCATGGAGGAAAGCACTGTAGAGATTCACATAGTCTGAGGTGGAGGGTGGTTTATTACTTGCCAGATTCTGCCCCGGCCTACTTTCCGGGGCGGACAGACCCGTGGGGGGATGAGTTGGTGGGCAGGGAGCCTCAACTCTGTATGTGATGTGAAGGTAAGTCACTGAGGAGATGCTGTGGCCTTGGAGATAGTTCGAGGAAGTCATCCTGCCTTAGTCAGTGTTTTAGCCTTTGTGTGCGCAATTATGCAACCGAGTCCAATCTGGAATTGTTATCTACCCGGCCTCCCACTGTGGTTGCTTCTCAAGATTGCCAGAGAAAGATTTCCCGAAACTGATTCTTTCTCCCAAATATTTTCCTTACTACTGCTCTGCTGAACAAGAGGTAAGATTAGAAGCGTGTTTTGGATTTTGGTAATCCATTTGCAAACGAGCATGCATTCCAAAGGTTAAATGTCACCTTGTCCTCAACATATGTAAACATATTGGTTGGCCTTCAAGGACAGACCTAGGCCTTTGAAATAAGGTCAGTTTGAAAACTGGCTTTCTATGCTCAGGGTCCTTCTCAGTGGTCTTTCTTCTCCCTTTATTCTTCTGATGCATTTCATTTGGAGGCGCAAAAAGGAAAGGGTACAGAGAGGACTTTGGGAAGTTGCAACCAGGAGAAAACAACTGGTTTTATAATTCCTCTATCTCTGGGAAGGACCTAACAAATTCATAATGACTGCATACACAGACAAATACATTCTCATAGGCATTAACTCTGATCCAATCTCAAGCATTTGCATTGCGAAACCGCCTTACAGTTTTCTCTCTTGGACCTTCACCTTTGCATTCTGGGAGAGTTTCTGAAGTTTACCCCCCATATCTAAAGTCTGCTCTTTGAAACTTAAAACGCAGATTTAAATTTTGCCCCTGTTTTGAGGGCGGGTATTTACTTGCAGCCCCCGCGACGGCCCACTTGCCTTTCTGTCTCACTCTGTGACCTCTCCATCTCAGTCGGTTCTGACTGCAGCTCTCAGGTTTCGTGGAGGTAAGACCACCTTGCTTCCTATTAAGGATGTAAACCTTTTCCTAAAATTTTCTTTCTGCAACATATCAGTTTGTGAGATCTGTTCTCTTTTTCAGTCTTCAGGAAAATAGTGCTCTCTTCCTCTGCAGTGTCTTTGAGAGACCAGATTTCTTTATTTCTGGTGACCATTTTGAAGTAGAACTCTGTGTACATCGGGTTTGTCCAGGCACACGAGCCTGTCCTCCACAGCCCTGCTCTGGCCATGTTCAGGCCATTTCAGTCTCCTCAAGTCAACATCTGTTTGGCAGTCAGATACGTACACTACCGGCAAAATTCCCGCTTATGAGCAGGCTTTCGTCAGTACAGAAGACTGTCATCTGTGCGAAATGACACACGTAGAAAAACGTCACTTCTTAGCCCATTTACTGCTAAAGGGGCTCTTCTTACCCCTGTCCACAGGAGACCACTTCACTTAGGACCCCTGCTCTCCCAGCCGCAGGGTGCCACCTCCACACCCCGCCCGCCCACGTCTTGTCTCACTCCACTGATCCCGCTCCGGATGCTGTTTAGTTAGTTGGTCCTCAGGTTTTGAAACCTTGGCTTAGTTCAGAAAGAAGAGACGCTCGCATAGAAAGAGGCACCGATGGGGAATAAAGGTGGACTGCTTCATGCCTAGGCTTTCTCAGTAGTGGCATTTAAAAACAAGGAGCCCACACCCTAGCCAGTTTGGCTCAGTGGATAGAGCTTAGGCCTTTGAACTGAAGAGTCCCAGGTTCGATTCCAGTCAAGGGTATGCACTTTGGTTGTGGGCACATCCCCAGTAGGGGGTATGCAGGAGGTAGTTGATTGATGTTTCTCTCTCATCGATGTTTCTCTCTATCCCTCTTCCTTCTTCTCTGTAAAAATCAATAAAATATATTTTAAAATTAAACAAACAAACAAACAAACAAAAAACATGAGGAGCCTGAACGTTTCAGGAAAAGAAAAGGAAGGGCTCTCAGGGACATGCAGGCTTGCTCTGTTTCACTTCTCGTGACACAGGTGGTTCACCGATTATGAACATACAAAGTGCTGTCAGTGCTAGCTGCTGCTGTTGTTGTTATTATTATCATTACTTTATTATTATTAATTTTGGGGGCAACAAAGAGAGCTCCCATAGCGATAAAGGCGAGCCCTGTATTGATTTATAACCATGGGAGGAGACAGGACTCAAATTCCTTTCTTGGTTACGTATTGCAGCGCCCTGCCCATGAATAAAGGAAGGAAAGTCTTGTAGTTCATTAAGCTTAGTCTTCTGTTTTAAAACCAACCAAGTGTACACCTAGGAACATATGCCAAAACCGATGTTTAAACTAGAGACCTTTTACATCATCATTCAGTAGTTTTATGAGAAGCTGTTTTATGAGAAGTTTTTTAGCTAATAATATTTCTAGTTGGAGATATGGTAGGTCCCTGTGGAACTGTTTCTGCTACAATAGGGAGTACGTGGGGATTCTGCACGGACACCTCTTCTCTCTCAGTGTCAGACGTGGGTTTATGTGCTGAACATCAGATAAAGCAAAAAAAAAAAAAAGTTGAAATCGGTGTTTATGCAAAAGGAGATGAATGTGCCGAAGATGCATTACAGGGTACAGATTTCTGGAATTATTTCCCAGTTGTTTATAGGTTAAAGGAAAAATCAAAATAAATGAGCAAGGAAAATGTTGGTTAGGTTAAAAAAAAGATGGATTCAATGATTAATCGAACAATAGCAAATAGAGGCATCATTTGGAAAGAACTCACGAGTGATTTCTAAACGTATGTTCATCTCCATTCCTGGGACTCTAGACTTGCTAGTTGCTTATTCACGTTGAGATTGGCATCCTGGGCTTTCCCTCTTGCAGATCAAGTCTCTGATTCCTAGGTCGTTCGTCTAATTTGAGCTCAAGGAGCAGAGTTTTGGGATGTTAGGATAGCCCAGAAATCGATAATTCTGAATCTGCAAATACAGTGAAGAAAAACATTTCTCCTTATAGGAAATTGAGAGCCAAAGTGATATCCTATTCCCACTTCAATTCTGGTTTCACTTAGCACCCGGATAAAAAATTGCTTCTCTGAATATAATTTTGTTACTCATTTTGTTTTCTGCTTCCTTTCTTTAAACACCGAGTTACACTCAGTAAAATCTGAAACTATACATCTCTTTCACTGAATAGTGAAAGCTGAACAGAAAGCTGAATCGCTAATGAACTTTGAAGATAACACATTTAAAAGATATTGAAGATTCTTACTACCAACTACACAGACGTTGCTGAAATACTTTTTAGATATGTATGATACTGTGCTATGTAGCTGCCCAAATGCTAAATGTATAGTTCAGGGGACACCCAGTGGTTAAAAGGAGGAAATTCCTTGCTGTTGTGCAGTGTTAACTAACAGATGAAATAAAACATTTCTAGCCTCAGCAGTGGGAACACACAACTGATTTTGTCTTTCTGAATTAGCATTAGGGGGTGTGTTTTTAAGAAATAGGCTTGCTTTTGACTTCTCGTGTAAAATTTCTTCAAATATTTGAAAATTTACAAATTATAAGTTTGAAATGTTAGAAATATGATTAAACTTAAAAAAAACTGTTGCTGAGAGTATTACAGATGTTCCCCTTTCTTCCCCATTTCCCCCCTCCACCAAGTTCCCGCCTCATCCCAGGCCCTCACCACCCTGTTCTCTGTGTCCGTAGGTAATGCATATATGCATAGGAGATCTTTGGTTACTCTCTTCCCATCCCCACCCTCTTTTCTTCTGAGATTCATCAGTCTTTTCATGTTCCCATGCCTTTGGTTCTATAGTATTCATCAGTTTATTTTTTTCATTAGATTCCTTGTTCATTTATTTTGATTTTTCCTTTAATAAAAACATAAATGACATTTAGAAATGTGAAATAGGTGACAGATTAATGCACAAAACAATAATTAACCTTTTTGACCCAGAAATTCTAGTTGTAGGAATTTGTTCCAAGAACATAACCGGAGGTGTATTTGATGGCTATGCACAAGTGTATTTATCCTAGCTTTACTTTATCATTATAGCAAACTAGGGGAGAAACAATTGTAAGCAGTAATGAATTAGTGAAGTTATGGCACAGATGTAGTGACTGAGGTATCTTTAACACCATGCTTTGAAAACTTTAATGAGAGAGGAAAATCTTTGTTAGGTTAAAAAAAGAGAGACTTACAACTCCATTTATATAACATTTAAAACACATATTACTTATTTTTGTATTTGCATAAAAATAGAAAACTGAAAGTAGTTATCTTGCACAGCAAGATTTTGAGTGATTTGCATTTTTTTTCTATTTTTCTTTTTATTTTAAAACTAGAGGCCCAGTGCACGACATTTGTGCACTCAGAGTGGGGTGGGTCCCTCAGTGTGGCCTGCACCCTCTCACAGTCCAGGAGCCCTCGGGGGATGTCCAACTGACAACTTAGGTTGGCTCCCCGCTAATGCAGCAGGCGAACATCATTCGTGCTGCCATGGAGGTGGGAGAGGCTCCTGCCACTGCCACTGCTTGCCAGCCTGTGAGCCTGCGTCTGGCTGAGTGATGCTCCCACTGTGGGAGCGCACTGACCACCAGGGGGCAGCTCCTGCATTGAGTGTCTGTCCCCTTGTTGACAACGAGCTGTCATAGCAACCAGTCATTCTGCCATTCAGTTGATTTGCATATTACCCTTTTATTATATAGGATGTATGTTTTTTAATCAAAAGAGAAAAACAATACCCAGAATAGAGATAATACAATAATAATGAAAGAGAATGTTTTAACAATGACCAGAACTACATCTCTGCTTTTGTCTGCTTAGGCCTTGAAAGAGAAAAGTGTTTTATATGTGAGCCTTTTTCCTTGGGAACCCATAAGGCTTAATTCCAGAGCAAGGCTGCTGTTGCTGCTGCTGCTGTTGTTGTTGTTGTTGTTGTTGTTGTGTGTGTGTGTGTGTGTGTGTGTGTGTGAGTGTGAGGGAGCGAGTGCGGGGGAGAGGGGTTGGGGGCGGGGTGAGGCGGGGGAGGGAGTTCATGTTTGAATATAAGTGCATCTCTTAGATATGGACAAAGAATAAGAATTTAAGCAGCTTAGAGGGCAAAGACTCTTAAATAAATATTTAAGTGCATTGTCCCTTTGGCATCTGGTGAAAATTGTTATCTTTTCCTCTGAAAAGTACACATATACGTGAATACAAAAATTATCCCCTAAACACGACCACAATTTAAAGAGGTTTAAAGGTACTTTCCCATCCCTGAAGGGGCAATGTTATCATGTAGGGATACGTAGGAGGCACCATGTAATCATGATTTCTTAGGTGGCTTGTTCATGCCTGAAATTACACCAATAGCAGCTTCCTTAACCTTTGAGTTGAAGCATTATCTTCCCCTGGGTCCTCTTTTAAATTGTCAGTATTCCTATGAAGGATATTGCTATATTAATTATTAACATTTTAGTGAGAACTAGTTTACAAAAGGGGAGGAGAATTACATAGAAATCATTTGTTGAGAACCTGAGATTAAGAATAGCTAACACATATATAGGCATTACACACACACACACACACACACACACACACACACACACCTCTCTTACAACTACAGTCTTCTGAGGAGAAAATGGAGGCACAGCTTAAGTAACCTGTCTGAAGTTACAGTTATTCAGTAGTGGAGCTTAGAATTGATTTATCACAGAGTCTGTTCTTTTAACTAGTAATGATACTAGTTATAAAATTAACTATTTTAAGAATTCTACCTAAGGCAATGCCTTAGATTTTTTATTTTTTTTTTACTGCCGTTGCCCATTTTTGCAACTTTCTTCTCTAACTTTTTCCTTCTTTTTTCCTTGTGCTGTGTCCTGCATTCACTCAAAAGATTGTAAAGTAAAATTAGTCATTCCAATCTCCAGTGGAAGAAAGTGTAGGGACAGAATTCCCTCTTTTTAGGTGGGAAATGTGGCTTGGAGGGAAGCCCAGTCTCTGCAGAGGCAGAGGCGGGAGAAGAAGGCATTCTGGCTCCAGGTCAGTGCAGCTACCTGGAGACTAGAGACTTGGGCTTGTGACTGGGCCCTGAGTCATCAGGAAGAAACCCCACCTCACTGAAGTGTGGTCTAGTAGTGTGTGTCATTAAGGCTACTGTATATGGTATATCTCATTTAATTCGCGTCTGTGTAATCTTTTGAGTTAATGGATAACTTACTCATTGTGGATAACTTACATAATGGATAACTTACTTACCAGCGTTTCCCAAGGCCATCACATCCTACTTGCTGCATTGCCTTGGTGGTAGCACAGGTTTAGACTTCTTTTGGTAATGAAAGCAATCTGTACTTCTTTGCAGACTATTTACAAGCAGGGTATGAAGGAACATTTCTAAATAGGAGTCACAGATTTATAATTGCTAGTGTTGGGAAATCTGCATGCCCTTTTGAAAAAAAAACGATCTAGTTCTAGAGACTGTTTTCTAACAAAGCATGTGTTTTCATGTGGAAATACAATACTTGTCATTTCACAGGGCGACTATTAAGTAGTGGTATTGATTTGTCAACAGATATGTCAAAACATGTATCTTAATGAGAGTTCTTGTCCTGAAAACTGCTACATTTCATCAAGCTTAAGATGCCACTGATTAAAAAAAAAAAAAAACATAAAAAAACCTGATTAGAAAATGCTAAGAAAGAAAAAAAAAACCTATCAATTAATTTCTGACCATAGTTTTCTTATACTGCTTTTAAGAAGCATCAGGTGTGAAAGAGGAAAGAAAAGAGACATTAAGTCAATGAAATAAAATTCAGTAGTATCCTGAAAATGTAGGTAGCAAAGGTGTTCTCTGTTGTTCAGTTAATTTTGAAACTCATTCTACTTTTACATTCAGAACACACAAAGAGTTTTCTCTTCCCCTCAATAATTTTTTCACTAAAATCAATATTGTCCAGTTTAATAGCCTTCCCATATTTACCAGATAGGAATCTGATTAACTTTTGATAGTTTAAAACAATGTGATGGCCATTCGGAGGATAAATATTTGTTTTGCCTTTAGGAATAACCAGGTGATAGGTGGCAGGTTCTGGAGACAGTTAAACAAACAGGGTTTCGAAAATAACCTAAGCAATTATTTGAGCTCGCCAGCGGCCAACTTGAGCCTTTGAGGTTTTCCATCTCATTTAACGCAAAAGTTTTTGTGCAGTTGTGTGCTCAAAATTTTTGCCACCTGTAACATTGTGCTACTCAGAGATCATTGCCAGCTACAGAATCCCCTGGCTGCTCTCTCTTGAGAGCCCCCTATGGAATATTTGCTCTTTGGTTGAAAAGTGGTCCAGCCCCTTACCCTGCACTTTGGGTGGAGAAGACACTCAGTGGATTCAGGCTGCAGGCACTCTGACCAGCTACATGGCAGGGAAAGGCACCGAGGCTTAGCTGGGACAGGAGGAGGAGCTCTCTCCCCGCAGATGGCCGTGTCACAGGAAGGCTTGTGTTGTGTCTGTTTTTAAGTATCTTCTATGTTTCCCTTTAATATACTTTTGAAAAGCTTCTTATTTTGAAATAATTATAGATTTCCATGACCTTGCAAAGATAGCATGGAGAGATCCCATGTACCCTTCACCCAGTCTCCCCATTGGCTGAATCTAATGTAGGAGTAGTACAGTATCACAGCTAGGAAATTGACATTAGTACAACATGTGTATATAAGTTCTTAGCCAATTTATTACATGTGTGATTCGAGGGGGTGGTACTGCAATCAGAAAACTATACTTTTGAACCTTGTATTTCCCTGCATGTGGGAAATGCGTTGTATTTTCCTGCTTCTATGCATGCCTTGTAGTTTTTTATTAGATGCCAACCAGAAGTACATTTTGTCCTGTCGGGTGCGTGTTTGTTGTTGCCTTGAGTTTTCTTGAGCTTTGTTTCCGGGACACAGTTAGGTCGTGTGAAAGCAGTTTGATCCTGTGGGGTTTGCTCTGAAGCTTTGTTTGGCTGGACCAGAGCAGCATTTGGAGGGGGACTACCTTCCATCCGCGTGTCCCGCCCGGTGACTCACTGCCCCGAACACGCCCCAGCCTGGCCTGGCGAGCCCAGTGCTTCTGCCTCTGCCCAGACCGCGGCTTTGGCATCTGGCGCTCCCCCTGGGCGCCCCTGGGGGCCCCAGGCCTGGGGAACTGCCGGCTCCTCCCCCTCACACCAGGGAGACCTATAGCTTCTGCCAGGCCCCTCCTCCAGGGCTGTTCCTGGAGCCTGGGAGCTCCGGGCAGGCAGGCTGCGGGGTGTGACAGCCCTCCCCTCCCTTCTCCCCTCCCTCTCAGGGGCCCTGGCCTGGGTGCCTGCTGTCTGGTGTCTGAAAACCACTATTTCAGGTAATTGTCTGGGGGTTTTTAGTTTAAGGTAGGAACACGTCTCACTCTTTTTAAAAATATATATATATATTTTATTGATATTTTACAGAGAGGAAGGGAGAGAGCTAGAGAGCTAGAAACATCGGATGGGAGAGAAACATTGACCAGTCGCCTCTTGCACACCCCCCACCGGGGATGTGCCCGCAACCAGTGTACATGCCCTTGACCAGAACCTTTCAGTCCGCAGACCGAAGCTCTACCACTGAGCCAAACCGGTTTCGGCACGTCTCACTCTTGAATCTAAATATCCTTACCTAAGAACGTCCTTTAACACAAAAGAGAACTAAACCCGTACTCTTAAAGGGGTTTGAAAGTAGTTCCGGAGTTGGGTTATTAAGTTTTTCTCAGCCATACGCCTTATCACTGACTTAATTTTTTTGTCCCTATCCTAATGAGTTTAGTGCTTTCCAGGTATTCTGCCGAGGCCAAACTGTGCAATAAAAACCAGAGAACTCGCCTCAGCAGTACCCTGCCCTGACACCTGTGTAGTAAGTACCTCACACGGGCCCTTGCAGCTCTCAGGACACACACTGAGGTCATGTCCATGCCTGTAGGTTATGATGCCTCTGAGTCACCGCTGCTCCTCCCCGACTCCCAGACCCATGTGGCAGTGTTGGCACCCGGGGGCCCCCTCCCAGCAAGGCCAGAGGGACAGTCACCTTTGACATCGAACACAGGACAGCTGGGACCCGCCGCCGGCTCTGGCAGCCCCCTCAGTGGGCAGGCCTTTGAGCGGGAACGCTGTGAGTGGTCCCGGGCTCCCGGTAGCTGGGGTGTCCTGAATGATTGCACGTCCGTCTGTCTGTGAGCTAGGGGCATCATATTTATACTTCCATGTAATCCCAGAGCTGGCACAGGGCCGGGACAGGCCATGTTCCCATTAGTCAGAATCCCCGGGCAGAGTCCTCAGAAGGGGGTCCTCTCTGCACTGAAAAAAAGTTACTCCTAGTCTCCAAGCTGCTCTCACTCCGCAAAGCTTAAGAGCCAACCTCAGAAGAATCAAACTGTTTCCAAGTAACCTAACTGCGCCCTTATTAGAATCATAGTTAGTCCTAAGGAAAAATCACTTTTCTTTTTCTGTCTAGTGAAAACAATAATTATTATTTTTTATGATGTAAATAATAAAAATCTCTTGGAAGATTCTCATGCATTCAAAGTAGGCCCACGGGTGTTCCCCTGGGGAGATCAGTGTGTCTGATTGATGTCAAGAACTTTGGGCCTGTCTGTTTAGAGGAGGGATTTCCACCCTGTGCAACAGGCCTCAAGCCACACCTCATCTCATTCATCCTCACCCTCGCCCGTGGAAGTATGGGTAGGGCCATTCCATTTTTCAGACGAGAAAATTACCTTGTCCAAGGTTTCATAGCTAACCTTTTGGTGGCGCCAGAATTGTTGCCACGTATGTCAAAAGATAGAGCCGTCGTCTGGAGAACGTGGTGCCTTTCACAGAGCCACCAGATCTCAGGCTGACATGAGCTTCACCCCAAGGGCCTTTCCTGAGGTTTTTCAGGAGACAGTCATTGAGCAGCTCTCTGCCGGCCTCTTGGTGCTTCCTTGATACTTTGAAAACAGCTTTTAAAACTTGAGTCCTGATTCATTCAGTAAAAATGTTTCTCGTGCACTGCAACAAATACAAAAAAAAAAAGTTATATAATTCTTTTCATGCCTTTCTGCAACTGCAGATAGTTGATCTAATCTGGACATTCTTTATTGAACTTCCCTGCTCCAGCATGAAGTGCCGCTTTGTGTGTCTCTCGGCTGTCAGACTCTGCACCCGTGCGGGGGGCGGGGAGGGCCCCTTACAGGAGCAGGTGCGGTTTCACAGTGCATGGAGGGAGCCAGGGCCTGTGCGCGCTCAGGAGCCGGTGCCTGAGCAGGAGAGATTACTCATGCTCCGTGTAACTGGGCCAGACTTGGTGTCCTGCAGTCTGAGTCCAGTAGAGGCAGATAGGGCGTGGAGGGTTACCCTCTGTCCCTGTCAATCGGGAGGACGGAGGCCCTGTGACATGGTGAGCTGCTAGGAGGGCATGACTCAGCCAGGCCTGCGACGTGACGTGTAGGGGTGAGGGGCAAGCTGCTCCCGATCATTTCCTTTCTATAAAACCTAAAGGATAGCTCACAGGTTAGGAGGAGAACCATTGGTTGGCAAGGAAAAAGCTGCTCCATGGCCTTTTCGTCTGTAGGTTTATGGAAAAAGTAATTTAACTCAAAATTTGAATTGTCATAGTATTAACATCCTCATTGAACATCTCAATCTCTTAAAGACCAGAGTTAATTTGTATGTTAGGAAAAATGCGGAGTCATGGATAAATGAGCTTATTTCGAGCCTTCTGTGAGCAGATGAGTTAGTTCTGTTTTATCTGAGGGTAGATCCAGCCCTAGTACTAGTTAGTGGATATGCATCTAAGGGAGAGGTGTGTCCAGGCCTGAGTGGGCTGTGTGAGGACCAGTGACGATGGCGTGGAGCTGGGGTGAGGTGAGGGTGAGGAAGAGCCTGTCAACTAAGCAGGAGGTGACCGGAAGCCAGAGGACTTTGAGAATGTTTCACTGGGAGGCCAGGGAGGACGCACAGGGGCTAGATGGCACCTAGAAAAGATCAGGAAGCAGGCCAGTGCTGGAAGAAACGGGTGACTAAACACACCTGACTGTGGGGCCATCCTAAACCTCTGTCACGTCAGTCCAAATATCTTGGCCCAGCATCCTGTTTCGTCTCATGTGCTAACTTCCCTCTGTTCCTCAGACTTGCCAAGCTCATTCCCACCTCAGGGCCTGTGTGCATGCTACTCTGTCCGCCTAGAATGCCTCCCCTCCCCATCCCATATGTGCATGATTGGTTTGTTTGCAGTCAGGTCTCAGTCAAACGTCACTTTTGTCCATCCCTCGGAAGCAGCCCTCAGCCAGTTACCCGTGTCATTACCCTGTTTTAGTGTCTTTATTCGCTGAAATTATTTTGTGGGTTTTTTGTTGTTGTTGGCTTATTTTGAGCTCTCTGACTGTAATGTAATCACTGTAAGAATAGGACTTTTTTTTTCTGTTTAAGTGATCATTACATCCCTACTGCCCAGAATAGGACCAGGCTCCAGGGTTCAATAAATGTCTGTCCAATGAGCAAATGAATGAAGGGATGAATGCGTAAAGTCAGACACAGTTGGGGAAAGAGAACCAAGTCTTATATATCAGCCAACAATCTACAGTTAAATGTTGGTTACTGGTCTGAGAATAAAGAATCTGTGATCTGGTGTTTGTATGTATTTCTAAGCTTTTCTGTTATCTTTTAGGTGCCTGACATTGACTAAGGCCTTAATAAAAATTAGTTAGATAAAAATTTAATGAAATATATATTATTTTTACAAATTCTGCCTTGTTTCAGCTGAATTAAATGGGTCCTTTGTAGACCAGGTAGTCCAGGTTGCTCAAAGGACAAGGCGAGCTTCGAGTGACAGGCCATTCCCATAGAAAAGCTGAGAGGCCCTCAACTTTTGAATCATCATTTGAGTTAGAAGACATTGAACTTATTAGTAAATCAGTATTTTAAATGTACGCTTTGATTTGATATACAAGTAAAATAAAAATCAGCATGTGTTTAAGTAGTGATTGCTTTTAGCCTAATAGTTCTATCACTCAGACAAAGGCAAGTTTTTGAATGCTTGTGTGTGGAGTGGAATTCGTTTACAGATGAGCCAGGGTTCGGAATGTGGGCTTGGACGCGCTGAATGGGAGCTCTGGTTAGCACAGCACAGGAATGTGACCTTCCTCAGTTGTAGCTGAGACCAAACGCTAATAGCTGGAGTGTGGGGCCGCTGGGGGGGCATGGACAATGGCGTGACTTCTCTGGACTGAAGTCTCCTCCCTGCGAAATGAGGAGGTTGAAAGGGTAACAAGATTAAGAAGGACAGCCCCAATTGCCGTGTTCTTATCTTTATTTCTTATGCTTGGTCCCTTACACTGGATCCAAGTATACATGGAGGTTATCAGAGCTGTTCGTTAGTGCATTTTATATTTTTAAAAGAGCCTGTTTTATGGATAAAATTTGGGCCATCCCTCCTTTCACCATCCCCCTTATCACACCTGCATCACTAGCTTTTTAGCAGCCTCTTTATTTCTACCAATTTACCTAGGATTTTCCTTCCCTTGGTTGATGGTGGTGCATGTGCATTTTGGAGAGACTGTTCAGCCTCCAGGTGATGCCTGGGCGCCTGGCACTCTTGCAAATGCCTCTGAGGCCCTTTCGGTGGACACATTTTATAAACTGCGTCCACCTTGCTGTTTTGGTGACCAGTCTTCCTGGAGCGCTCTGAGAAGGGATAGCCACTTGGCACCTGGAGATTATACTTTGAGGACAGGAAGCTCAGGTTTGGCTTTGCTTCTTGCGAAGGCAACGTTTACCCTGAAGGAAAACGAGGCTTCTACCAGAGCTTCCAATGCAGGCATTTTCAAAAATATGAAGCAAAGCAAATTTTGCTAACTAGTCTCATTAAATGTGAAGCAATTAAACCAAAATTTTCTCAGTTATTCATTTTTAATTTTTTGCTGTGTAGACATACACCTCTTTAATGTGTTATGTGTCAGCTAATTAGTGTACCACCATCACTCCTGTATTCTGTGTATAGAGTCCATTGTTCATATTTTATGGATGGAGCCTAATCCCACCATTTTATATGATAAAACTTTATAGGGGTTGTCCCTCAGTCCAGCCTGCGCCCTCTCTAATCTGGGACCCCTCAATGAATGTCCAACATCCCTCTCACAATCCAGGACTGCTGGCTCCCAACTGCTCGCCTGCCTGCCTTCCTGATTGCCCCTAACGGCTTTTGCCTGCCAGCCTGATCACCCCCTAATCACTCTCATGCCAGCCTTATTGATGCCTAACTGCTCCTCTGCCAGCCTGTTTGCCCCAACTTCCCTCCTCTGCTGGCCTGGTCACCTCTAACTGCCCTCTCCTGCAGGGTTGATTGCCTTCAACTGGTCCCTCTCAACTGGTCCCTTGCAGGCCTGATCCCTGTTGGTGTGATAGTAATCTGCATATTACTCTTTTATTAGATAGGATAGAGGCCCGGTGCATGGGTGGGGGCCAGCTGGTTTGCCCTGAAGGGTGTCCCAGATCAGGGTGGGGGTTCCCTTGGGGCATGGGGAGGCCTGAGCGAGGGCACCAGTGGTGGTTTGCAGGCCAGCCACACCCCCCAGCAACCCAAGTGCAGGCCCTGGTATCTGGAATTTATTTACCTTCTATAGTTGAAGCTTTGTAGCCTGGAGCAGAGCCAAACCTCCTGCTTGCTCTATGGCGGCAGCCATTTCTGTTTGGATTTGTTTACCTTCTGTAATTGAAACTTTGTAGCCTTGAGTGGAGGCCTAGGCTTGCCAGGGCAGGTGGAAAGCTTGGCTTCCTCCATTGCCTGGGAAATACAAGCCTCCCTCCTGCTCTCTGTGGCTATAGCCATCTTGGTTGGGTTTATTTGCATACTCGCTCTGATTGGCTGGTGGGTGTGACTGGTGGGCACTGCTTGTGGGTGTAGCAGAGTTGTGGTTAATTTGCATATTACTCTTTTATTAGGTAGGCTGTTTGCTTCTTTGAAATACGGATGTTAATGAGAAATATAAGCTATCAAGGCTTTGTTCAGAAAGCAACTGTGTGTTTCACATTTCTCCTCCTCCCCCCCTTCATTGTCCTTTTATCAGGTGATTAGTTACAGTTATATAAGAAAATACAAAAAAGCACAATGAAGAATATTTTTAAAAATCACTCTTAAACCTAGCATCAGAAAATAACCCATATGAACATCAGAGATAGTACTCTACCTGCTATTTTATAATCTGACTTAATTTACATAAAATATGAATATTTTCCATTAATGAAAGGTTCTTCTCTATGTGAGTTTTAATAACGGCATATTTCATCCTGGAGCTGTCCATAGCATAACCCCCGATTGCAGGAGACAGGATAGGAGATAAGAAAATGGTCTGAAGCAGCCATTCTCCTCTTTACTAGCTGTGACCATGGCCACATTTTGTACCCATTCCATTCTTCCGTCCCCTCTTCCATAAAATGGGGGTAACGATAGTACCAGCATTATATCCAGTAATGTAAGGATGAAATAAGTTTACTATATGCTTAGAGCACTTACAGTAATACTCTCAGATATTCTATTATTAGAGCATTATTATTCTATTTTTACCTATAATTCCATTATTCTAGTAGGATAATTACCTGGCACATGGTAAATGTACAATAAACATTCATTCTTATTTACATTATCTTCAAATTTTTGATGTTATACTACTGTGATGAGTATCTTGGAAGAAAAAAGGCTTTTGCTCTTTTCATCTTATTTCCCTAAGGTAAATTTTTAGAAGTAGAATTTCATCTTTGCTACTTCCTGTCAGGTCACCTTGCACAGAGGGTGTATGTACCACATTCTCTCTATAGCACTGTAGGGAGGAGGCAACTGCTCCTTAGTTTCCGGAAGCGCACTGTGGTGGAAAACAGCAATGGCCTATGTGAGGATTCTTCCTCTTTTCCAAAATCACTGAATATTGACCAGCTGGGATTTATTCAACTTACTCTTCCTTTTCAATATTGATGTAGTCTTCGGGCAAAGGTCTAAAAAATTAAAAGACATAATTTTTTGTGTGTGCTTAGTATGTAATAGTCTGATTTTTATTTGAGAGGATATTTGTATTAGTATGAAAATCTGTACTTTACATTGTTAAGATGTTTTCCCCCCATTGAAACAAATATTTTCTATTTTCAAGAAAAAAGCCACAAGCCATGAGAGCAGTCAGCCCTCCAGAACCCATGCTGGTGGAAGAGTCCCGGCCACCAAGGTCAGTCATTTCCTAATAATATTATTGGTAAAACCACGAGAGGACCCTATACTAGTGTCTACCATTAGTGGGTGGGGCATACAGTGTCCATATATCACTGAAAGATTTTCAACAGAGTATCATTTGTGTGTTGGAGGGGCGGGAGGATGCAATTTCTTAATGATTTTATTTAAAACCTAGTAAAACCATTTATATTATGATTTTTACTGGAATAGTTTAATGTATACAATGAATATTATTTTCATAAATATCCTATATTTAAAAGCCTAATATGCTAAGTGTCCAGTTGTCCAATTTATGTTTCTCTCTCTTTCTCTCTCTGTCTCTGTCTGTCTCTCTCTTTCTCTCTCTCTCAAGTAAAAAATCAATAACATATCTTTGGTTACGGATTAAACTTAAAAAATAAAACTAAAGCTGAAAATCTTTTTTTTTTAAATACTTTTATTGATTTCAAAGAGGAAAGGAGAGGGAGAGAAAGAATTTCAAAGAGGAAAGGAGAGGGAGAGAAAGATAGAAACATCAATGATGAGAGAGAACCATTGATTGGCTGCCTCCTGCATGCCCCCTACTGGGGATTGAGCCCACAACCCGGGCATGTGCCCTTGAGGAGAATTGAACCCAGGGCCCTTTAGTCCTTAGGCTGACACTCTATCCACTAATCCAAACCAGCTAGCACTGAAGCTGTAAAATCTTAACTTAAAATCTTTCCCATAATACTTGGACTAAATCCAAATTCTTTACCAAATCTTTACAAAACTCCATAATCTGACACCTGCTCCCCATTAACCTTTATCTTTCTTTGTTCATTACACTGGCCCTCCCACTCTTCCTTTAACACTTAATTTTTACATTTTTATGAGTAAGAACTTGTACATTTATTGTTGTCTGTACACAGAAAGCTCTCCTACAGATCTTTCCAAGGACTCTCCCTTTTCTGCATTCAGGTTTCCTTTCAAATATTATCTCCCCAGAGATTGGCTCTTTGCCTGCTCCATGTAAAATATTAACTCCATCCACTCATACATTAATCTGACTTAATTTTTGTAGTACTTATTACCAGAATCATATTTATTTAGTTGTCTACATGCTTATTCTGTCTTCCTCCATATAAATCTATGCTAATAAAAAAATGATATGCTAATTAGACCAAGAGACCTTCCAGACATCCTTCCGGACAAAGCCATGGTGGGGGGGTTGAGGCAGAGGTGGTTAGGGGCAATCCGGCTGTCAGGGCGAGGGGGCTGTTGGGGGCAACAATGCCAGCAGGGAGGGGCAGTTGGGGGTGAGCAGGCTGGCAGGGCGGCAGGTGGGGGCGAGAAGGCTGGCAGGGGAGGCAGGCAGTTGGGGGCAATCAGGCTGGTGGGGGGGTGGGCAGTTGGTGGCAATCAGGCCGGCAGGCAGAGTGGTTAGGGGTGATTAGGAGGTAGGCAGGTGAGCGGTTAGGAGCCAGCAGTCCCAGATTGCAAGAGGATGTCTTACTGCCGGTTTAAACCCGATCCCACAGGGATCCCCCAAGGGGTCCCATACTGGAGAGGGTGCAGACCGGGCTGAGGGACACCTTCCCTCCTTTGCACAAATTTCATGCACCAGGCCACTAGTATATAATAAAAGTCTAATATGTAAATTGGACTGAACAGCAGAATGACCAGTAGAACAACTGGTCACTATGATGTACACTGACCCTCGGGGGGCAGACCCTCAACTCAAGAGCTTCCCCCAGCTAGTAGGCCCCAGGCCAGCCAAGATGGGTGCTAATGGCCAACCCCCCACCCTGCCATTGTCCTGCCAGTCGCCCCACAGATTAACCCCGATTGCCAGCCAGGCCTAGGAACCCTACTCATGCCTCTAGTCTCTAATAATATTGGACTTCGCACATACAGTGAGTAGAAATCTAGTCCTCCCACTTCTTTAGGAATTATTTTAAATTGTCTTACTGAGCATTAACCACACAAGGCACTCTGCTAAGTGTGCTATAAGAATTATCTTATGTAATCCCCACATAACCTTGTAATTATTATTCATTTGTACCTGAGAGACCAGGGCTCAGAGAGGTTTAGAAACGTTGATAAGGTCACAGAGCCAGTAAGATGGAGTTAGCCTGAAGCCAGGTTTCCCGTTCACACAGGTATTGGATGTGCTGGGCCTAATCAAATCTGGTTGAGTATTCTTTGGTAACGTAACACATCAAAGCTTTGCAACTTATAAAAATCACTGAAACATCACCTTTCCAGACAAGAAACTGTAATTTTAGCTAGTAGTTATATGTAAAATAGTTACGTTCAGCCCATTTCAACTTGTGTTCTTCCAGTATGTTGCAAGGTTATCAAACACCTTAACCTATTTCACATCTGTCTACACAACTTTTAAAATAAGCATTTTTCCTGTAAAACTCGTGGCTCTCCTAAGGAGGCCTGTGGATTTTCTCATGTAGGTTACTTGCTTGGCGAAGTTCATTTTTATTGCCTTCTAGAACCCTAGCTGCTTTCCGAGCCCCTAGAAGGTGCCAAAACCAAAACTCAGTCGAGAAATGGGAAGAGGTTGGGCTCAGAGTTGAACACCATGCTATCGAAAGACGATTTTTCCAGACACGTTGTCTTCTCTAGTATTGGACCTTTATTTAACTTACACTGAACTTATGCCTCTAAAAATGAGAAGCCTCACAGGCCCAACGGCAAGCCAGTGAGATTTAGCAAATCGTTTGTAAGTGGTTTCCAGAATTGTTAGTGCCTAAACTCTTGGAAGGTCTTTACCTTGTGGAAAACCACACTCAGTTTTTCTTGAACTTTGTCGTAAGAAGCAGTACCTATCCCATCTTTTATTTCCACGAGGGAATTATAATGTAATCAATCATTCTGCAGGGGAATGGTTAGGGAGAACTAAAATTCTCCCCCAAGGCCTGCTCTGCCTCAAAGCTGAGGGAGGGCCGTAGCCAGCCAGGAGGTGGAGATCTTTTCGCCACATGTTTTCCCATTTAATGGCAATTTTGACCTTATTTCCTTGGCTTCTAAAGCACTGTCCTTCCCGACTCCATCCTTCTCTCTCCTGGTAACTCTGTCTCACCAGGTTTCCTGGCTCACTTCGCTTCACCAGTTTCCCGAATATTAGTTCTCCCTGGGTTTAATTCTTCAATCCTTCCTTCCTCTTTAACTCTTACACTGATTGGAAGAAAAGTAAATAAATATATTATAAAATATACTTTCTTCTTTTGACCCAGATGGAAAGGGCTTTACCTCAGTATCATTATCACTTTTTAAAAAAATCATTCCTATGACTAATTAGCTGGGGTTAATAATAGCCCTTGTGATTATTTGAAGCTTTTATTACACAGAGACAAAAATAATATTTTCTCATCACATTTTTAAAAGGCATGACAAAGTGATAGATGTAATTGGTGTTGAGAATTAATCCTGTTTTTGGTGTGTGTGTGTTTTTGGTTTTAATTTTGGACACATTCTACTTGAAAGTTGAAAAAAATGATACATTTACAATTGTTAAGAAAACCAAGTCTGTCTTTAACATTTAATACTTAATTTTGAAGCTTATGGGTAAGCAGTGTATTGTAGAATAGTCACCATGTATTTCAGAACTACCTAATAAGAATTCTTACAAAATGAGTAATTGCATGCATGAATAATATCACTTATGCTGTGAAGTGCAGACCTTGGAAGATCCGAAGCGTTTAAGTGGCATTAGCAATTTTCTAACTCAAAATAATTATTGTAAGATGTTTAGGGCTTAAAATTCATTTTTTTTTAAAAATCAGCAATGAAGACTAATATAGGCTCTTACTAAAGCCCATTGAAGGTAGTTGTACTTCATAATTTCATACAATTTTATTGTTGAAATAGTTGTCAGGCAACTTCTGTCATAACTACCTCCCTGTTCAGGTGAGGAAACAAAGGTTGACCCTGCGTTAGGAATCTCTGCAGAAGACCACAGCTGTTAAGAAGATATATTGGTTAAGGTTATTAATTCCAATTGGAACCCACTCTGACTAGTCCAAGCCAAAAAAAAGAATTTCTTAAAGATAGCAGGTAGCTCCTAGAGAAATCAGAAAGCTCCAACAGGAGGATCCTAAAGTCGCACAGCCAGAAGCATCGCCCATCCACACAGCAGGAACCTCTCCTGCTACAGCTACCACTCCGCACCTGTCACATGTAGGACCCGATGCCAGAAACTCCGCCGCTGCCAGTCTTGAAGACTGACCCGACTTGTTGTAACATAGATTTTCTGGTGGACAGTGCCATCCCCACACTGCTTACTTCCAAGCTCATTCTGCGATGGCACTTCTGATTGGCCAACGCAAGTCACATGCCTCCACCTTGCTGCAAGGAAAATGGGGGTTGTAAGTACTCTGGATTCTGCTTTGGGAAGGCGAAGATTGAGTAGGTGGGAGATTCTCAGTATGCATGAGGGTTTGTAAATGTGTGTGGTCAGCTGCCAACAGACAGACACCTACCATGGAAGGGAAAACAAGGGAATTACCTCATTGAGCTGAAGGGAATCACTGATGATAGGTTGTTAGTGACATTAAGGCTTTTAAACCTTAGTGAAATTAAGGTACAAACAGCTTTTCTCTAGCTAGAGGGGAGGGAATCTAGTAAGCACTGCCAGAGAAATGCATGTGATTTTAGTCCTGGTTCTGCCATAGACAGCTGTGTTGATGGTGCCCACACAGCTCTCCTCTCGAGGTGCGTGCTTGTCTCCTATTACCTGAGTGAGGGGCTGGCTGCACTCTCGGTGTGCTGTGTGAGGAATCCCGGCCTTCAGTGTCAGCCTCGCCCACTGGGGCTGCCTGTAGTTACTGAGATGACTCTGTGTGTTAACAGGCAAGCGTTTTCATTTTAATAATGGTGCATATATTTTAATATGCTATAAGGAAGTAAGCTAGAACTTCAAACTCATGATCCCATGACTAGTTTTGCTTAAGATAAGGCTGAAGGAAAAGTTAAAAAGTAAACCTATTTTTTAAAATATTAAATAAATAAAGTATACTACCTACAGATTAAAAATATGTATTATAGATAATATACAAATAACACGAGTTTAAGAAACAATATCCAGAGCAGTAATTCTCATGTTTTAATGTGCATATTAAGTCGGGAGTCGGGGGAGGAATTATTAAAATGATTCTGATTCAGAAAGTCGGGGTGAGGCCAAGCTTCAGCTTTTCAAACAAGCTTCCGGTTGGTGCTGAGGTTTTTGGTCTGGCAACCACACTTTGAGGAGCAAGGATGCTGAATTGTGCTGCAAGTGGGTGGTTTGGAGTGCCTGCCCCTTAGATCGCATCAACGTCGATTGGAGAATTAGGTTAAAACATAGATTCTCAGGTCCCAGCCAAGAAGTTCTGATCTACCAGGGTGGGGTAACGCCTGGGAGTTTGCATAGGTACCCTCGGGGGTTTCAGGTGCAGATGCTATGAGGACCACACTGGGAGCAAGGATGAGCCTCAGCGACTGGATACTCACAGACTCTCATGGTGCACTAAGGTCCTTCTTCATCTCTTAGGAAAGGAGCCACTTTCTGAATCTTGGGAAGTTTTATTACATAAAGTGTTGTTGCTCATCTGTACTCCTCAGGAGCACACAAACACTCGCCTTTATCGTGGGAGACATGCTGCCTAGCACCGGGGACTGTGGAACCCAGAGTTCATTGAACCCGACTGGGGTGCAGCCCAGATAAGTCACCCTGTGCCGGGTTTGTCACAGGAGAGATGAGTGTCAGTAAAACCTGGATGAGCTGAGGTTTAGCTTAAGAGTTGGAAGGGCTCCTACTTCAGCTTTATTTAACAGAAGTAAGGGAAAAAATGAAAATAAGTAGGTGGCTGTGAGGAACACGTTGTCAGAGCAGCCAGAGCGACCCCAGCTGCTCTGACTCCTGATGGAGGGGCGGCGGTGGGTCCAGAGCTGTGCAGATGGCTCTCCAGCGGTGAACGCCGGCGGGCCATCACCTCTGCCTTGGCTGGATGCTCACCTGTCACTAGGTGGGTCTGAGGTGTCTGCTCCTCCACCACTGACCACCGCCACCTCCTCTGCTCACACCCCACGCTGAGGGCCCTCAGTCTTCGTTGTCATTGGTTTATGGGGTTGGGAAAAGCTGGCTTTCCGTATTTCTTTTAGAGTTTCATAGCACTTTTCTCTAACCCAGGGGTGGACAAACTTTTTGACTCGAGCGCCACAATGGGTTCTTAAACTGGATCGGAGGGTGGGTTCAAAAGCAACCTGACCATGCTGGCACTCTCATCTTGGGCTGCTGGTGAAGGAGCGGAGGGGAGAGCAAGAGAACCCTCCGCTCTTTCGGCTCCCAGGGCCTGATCCGGCCCGCTGGCCGTAGTTTGCCCAGGGCTGCTCTAACCCCATCATTCATTCTTTATTTATCCATTTCCATTCTTCTCTAAGAAAAAGCATTTCCTTCCCCCCTACCTGCTTATTCACCCATTCATTTTTC
The DNA here is from genome assembly GCA_963924515.1 of Vespertilio murinus. Taxonomy (NCBI): domain Eukaryota; kingdom Metazoa; phylum Chordata; class Mammalia; order Chiroptera; family Vespertilionidae; genus Vespertilio; species Vespertilio murinus. The sequence goes on from OZ004705.1 coordinate 51,596,911, forward strand.
TTTTCAACAGATCAAAATCGATTCTTTATTTTGAAAAAAAATTTACTCACAATTTTTAGCAAAATCCTGACTGTTAAACACTGCTCTTTAAAAAAAAAATCCATTATACCATTAGAAATGTGATTTCTAATCCCTGGTGGCGGTCATGATTACTCTGCTATCTAGGTTAAAAAGAGAGACGGGGTGGGGCATGCATTTGCATAGAGCACCCACCCAGAGCAACCCACTGCTGCTCCCTTACGTGGGTAGAATCCAAGGACGGCCGCCTGGGAGCAGCGGACTGTCACCAGCATGAATCACAGGCCCCAACCTCAGCCAGCCAGCCTCCCGCCTCCGGGAAGCCACCCCGTGACCAGCCACTGCGGGGAGGAGGGCGGGGCGCGGCCGGCGTCGTTTCCCAGGCCCGCCCCTCAGCTCTCTGCAGGCTCCGAGCTCTAAACTGCAAAACTGCCGCGGTGGGGAGAGCCCAACCAAGAATGCAAACACCCCGACGCCCCGGCTGACGTCTCTGGGCCCGGGAGCCGCACCAGAGTGAGTACCGATGTCTGCCGATGCCCTCCCAGGCTGCGTCTGCGTCCGGGGCAGCCCCGCCGCCTCCTTCCTGGGCCGGGCCGGGCGCCCCAGCCTCAGACCCGGCCCCCGGCTCCCCGGGCTGGGGCATGCGCTCTTCTTCTCTCTGTCTCTTGACCCCAAAGAGACTTCCCTTTCCAAATGGGATCTAAGTTACTTCTCGGCCTCTGTTGACAAATTGGTAGCACTGTGGCTGGCTGGTGACCAGCATTCGGCAGGGTTATAAAACCAGAGATTTGTGTGGCCCAGGATTAAGGCTGAAAGAATCAGAGCAGCAGCTATATTGCCTGTTGGGTTTGGCACTTGGATCTCTGGGGGGCTTGTCCCTCGCAGCCTCCTCCCCGGCCCTGCCCCCTCCCTCCGCTGAGTGACCTCAGTGTTGGAGAATGAGTTCACTCCCCGGTAACCTCGCCATGTACCTGATCCATGCAGGGTGTGGCTGGCAGATGTTGTAACATGTTTCTGTTTCCGTGATCAAACCCTGAGACCCAGATGGGATACCATCCCTGAGGGGTAGTTGGGTTATCTATCTTTCAAGAATGCAAAGTGTTTTTTTTTTATTAGAGATTAACCATCTCTTTTGTACGGGCAGGGTCCCAGCGTTCCTCAGTTACAAATGCACAGGAGGCCAGCTCTGTATTCCCATCGCGTAGCTTGGGAAAAAGAAGCGGGGAGTGTAGGAAGCTCCCCTCAGGGGCGGGAACCCACCTATGCGTCAGCAGAACAGTGCTGCCTCCTCAGCAGCCCTGGAACATTTGCTACAGGGGACTCTTCCCGGAGAGAGAAAACCTCTGCATTGCAGGGAACGTCAATAAGGAGTGGCGCCCTGACCAGTTTGGCTCAGTGGGTAGAGTGTCGTCGGCCTGTGGACTGAAGGGTCCCGGGTTCGATTCTAGTCAGATGCATATACCTTAGTTGCGGGCACATCCCCAGTGGAGGGTGTGCAAGAGGCAGCTGATCCATGTTTCTGTCTATCTCCCTTCCTCTCTATAAATATAAAAATCAATAAAATATATTTAAAAAAGAAGGAGTGGCATCTGCAGTGCCAGGGGGAAAGTTTGTTTTCTGATGAACAGCTACCGAGCGCCTCTTCCTGAGGTTTTGTTTGTGGGCACTGAATTCAACTTTTGCACACTGGTTTCTCAGTACCTACAGGGTATTTGTTGCTGGGAATGTAGTGGGGCAGGAATGCTGTCTGGGTTCCAGGAGACAGGACAGTGACATTTGCCCTGGCTGGGGTGGCTCAGTTGGTTGGGAGTCACTTTGTGTAAAGGTCAGGGGCCCGGTCAGTGCACATGCCCTGGTTGCAGCTCGATCCCAGGTAGGGGGCCTGCAGGAGGCAGTGGATGGGTGCTTCACTGACACATTGATGTTTCTATCTCCCTCTCCCTTCCTCTCTCTCTAAAAGTCAAGAAAACTTTTTTTTTTTTTTTTTTTTGTAATAGTGGCACTTAACCTAATGATAGGAAAGGCCACATCTGCTGACTGATGGAGAGGGGATAGGTGGCCCATCTCAATGAGGACAAAGCGGCAATCTGTGTGTGTGCATCGCGGACTCTTAATGCCTGCTATAAACTGCTGAGCTTTGCAGACTGCACAGCAGTGTTTAGGAAGCAGCGCATTGAAATGTAAATGTTGGCTTTGCTTCAGTTCATGTGTGTTGAGAGAAGTTTCCCAATGCACTGGAGCAGTGGTAGGCAAACTGCGGTTTGCGCTCTGTTGACCCATGAGTTTGCCGACCACTGCACTAGAGGAGTTGGTTGCAATAGTACTAGTGGTGAGTTCAGTTCCTTGATTGTTCTCTGAATTGGCTGAGTACAATTCCTTTCCAACAATGAAAATTTAAAAGGTGTCACATATAATAACAGTTTGAAAGAATGAAACTGAGAGCAAGAGAGGGAGGAAGGGAGACAGGAAAGGAGGTAGGGAGGAGAAGCAGGAGAAATCCATTAGGAAAACATGAAAAATGAATTTGAACTAATTTCTTTAAATAAGCCAACTATTTGTGTTCCTGTTCATTGTTTATAATAACAGTTACTTTGTTTACCTCTAGACAAATCTTTATAGCTGTTTTATCACTAATCACCACAGCCAAGTGACCATCAACTAATACAACTGGATAAAAATCCAGGGCACATCCATATAATGGAATACTACCCTTGAACAAAAAGAAGCTACTAATACATGCAAAACATGCACAAAATTTAAAAAATCAGATAGTAAAGACTAAAAACTGTAAGACTCCATTTACTAGGACTTGAATTTCTGGGGAAGGAAAAAAACTATTGAGACAGAAATCAGATCAGTGACATTAGAGATCGAGGGTGAGGGTAGGAGACTGAGAGAGTTATAAGGGAAATTTGAGGGGTTATGATAGTAGTTACACCATTAGATGCATTTGTCAAAAGGATATCTTTTAACAAAATCTACATTTTCTGATTATTTCTAGCACCTAGAAATATAGTTGACTTTTGTACATTTATCTTAGATCCAGCACACTTGCTGAACTTTTTTTTATGAGTGTTAATGATTCCTATGTAGACAATTATATAATTTGTGAATTATAAGAATGGCATTGCTTCCTTTTAAATTCTGCTATTTTTATTTGTTCTTATTTAATTACTAGAGGCTCGGCGCACAAAATTTGTGCAAGGGGCTCAGCCCTCACAGCCTCGGCTTTGTCTGGAATGTTGTCCAGACAGTCATTCTGCTGTTCGGTCTAATTAGCATATTACTCCTTATTATATAGGATGGTAGTTAAACTCTTTAATAAAATGCTATCCCTGAACTAGATAAGAATGTTTCTAAGATTTTTCTTTACCATTAAGTATGATATTTGCTCTAATTTTTTAGAATATACTATCAAGTTCATAATGTTTTCTTATACTCATAGTTTGCTCTGAATTTATAAGTGGGTATTGAATTTTTTTAGTTTTATTTTTCAATATTATTTTGTATTAGTTTCAGGTGTATAGCACAGTGGTTAAACAATCATATACTTTACAAAGTGGTTCTCCCCCCTCCCCCCCATATTTTAGGTACCCACCTGGTACCACACATAGTTACTGCAATATTATTGACTATATTCCCCATGCTGCACTTTACATCCCCATAACTATTTTTGTGACTATCAATTTGTAGTTCTTAAACTCTTCACCTTTTTCACCCAATCCCACAATGCCCCCCGCTCTGATAGCCATCACTGTTCTCTGTATCTGAGTCTGTTTCTATTTTGTTTGCTTATTTTGCCATTAGATGAAATCATATGGTATTTGTCTTTCTCTGACTTATTTCACTTGGCATACTGCCCCCAAGGTCCATCAATGCATCACAAATTGTAAGATTTTGTTCTTTTTTTTTTTATTACCAAGTTATATTCCATTATGTATATGTACCACCACATTTTTACACGCTTGTCTACTGATGGTCACGTGGATTGCTTTATTTATTTATTTATTTTTTTTTGGTTATTGCAAATAATGCTGTAATGAACATAGATATGGGTGCATATATACTTCCACATTTGTGTTTTGGGTTTCGTTGGATGTATACCCAGAAACAGAATTGCTGGGTCATGAGACAGTTCTCTTTTTAAGTTTTGGAAGACCCTCCATACTCTTTTTCCACAGTGGCTTCACCAATTGGCTTTTGCACCAACAGTGCAAGAGAGTTCCCTTTTCTTTACATCCTAGCTAACACTTGTTTGTTGACTTATTGGTGTGTTAACCATCTGACAGGTGTGAGATGGTATCTCCTCATGGTTTCATTTGTATTTCTCTTATGACTAGTGACTTTGAGCATCTTTTCCTGTGTCTATTGGCCATTTGTATGCCCTCATTGAAGAAGTGACAATTCAGGTTCTTTGTCCACTTTTTAATTGGAATATTAGGGGTGTGTGTGTGTGTGTATGTATTTTTTTAAATGTTGAGTTGTATAGTTGGACTATTCAGAGCTTATCTGTAAGTAGTCTTCACCTGGCCTTGGCAGTGCACTGAAATCTTGGTGAGAATTCTAGCTATCTACAGGGTTTTAGAATTCTGAATCATACTGAGGTTGCCCCATGAACTGAATTGATTGATGTTCATGTCCCACATTTGGAGCCTAAGCAAGGATCTGACCACTCCCATTTCACTCAAAGTTTCCATAAGAGATTGAGTCCAGCCTGGTATGTGAGCATGCTCTCTGGACTCTGGACTGGATTGAAGTCCCCTGCACAAGTGACTTCAATATAAAGACTTAGACCAGACTTTGGAGCCTCTAGAGTTGCCCATTATACAGTTGTTAGGGGAAGGACGAGAAAGCCTTGTTAGAAACCAGGCACTCAGAATCCTGTGTTGTTTCTTTATTGGCTATTCTAAGAGGGCAGCCAGAGAAAGACGCAAAGAATAGAAGTATTTGTACGTTTTCAGTTACATGTAGTTTTCTTTTAAATTTCCTATCATGAACATAGGAAATTGAGTTTATGACCAAAAGGGCAAAAAAAAAAAATCCTTTCATATAATTCCATTACTATGCCTTGCCATCATCATGCTAACAACTTATCTAAAACAGTGCCTCACTGGCTTTTAGACATGCATCTTTTCATGATATTTTATTTATAGAGGTGTATCAGGGTCCAAGGGCTTGGTCTACAGGAGAAAATTGAAATTGGTAGCCAGAATATTTTATCATCTAGGATTCTTCACCTCTCTTATATTTACTATCCATTAGATGATCTCTTTATTTATTTAAATGTTTGTTAAATTTTATATAGTATTTCTATGTGTTTGGAACAGAAGAGGATTCTTCCATTAGCATTCATACTAATTTCATTAGGCCTCCATAATGTATTAAAACGTTTAACCCTGGCCAGTAGCTCAGTTAGTCAGAGTGTCATCATGGTATGCCAAGGTTTAGGGTTCAATCCCCCGTCAGAACACATGCGAGAATCAACCAGTGAAACCATACAGAAGTGAAACAAAATAATCGATGTTTCTCTCTCCCGCTTCCACTTTCTCCCAAATCAGTTTTTTAAAATGTTTGAAAGCCTTAAGGTGAGGATTGTATGCTCAGCTCTGTTACAAAGCTCACTGCCCCCTATCCATACTGGCCTGATATATTCCTTCACAGCAGCCAACACATATTTTCATTTGTATTTCAGACCCCTGACCTACAAAAATAGACAAATGTTACTTTCTGAAAATTCAATCACTCTGTCATTTGAAAATTGCACTGTTAAAAATAATCCTTGCAGATGAGCTGTATACTTGATGTGCATATTATTAAGTGCTTCTGTAATGGAATAGGATAGCTGTCTATAGAATGACAGCAGTATTGGGATTGGTGATGTGCACAGCATACAATTCTGTAGAGTATAAAAAAGGGTGTGAGCTACAGGCATAATAATTACAAGAATCAAGAGCAGCTGGGCTGTAGGGCCAGAAGACTGGAGAGGACAGATATTCTTGAGGCACTACCGGAATATCTCACAGGGAACACCTGGGCTGGCAATCTTAGCTCTGGCTGGAAAGTACTTTTGAAACGTAATTTTTTAAAAGTTTCCTAATATCTCGTGTGGTCTGGTTCCTTTCTTTTGACCAAATGAAAGCATGGAGAGACTGAGTGTGTCGCCCGGAGGAAAGGGCCAGTGGATAGCGATAGATGGTAGGAAGCAATAGTCATTTCCCCGACCGTCTTTAAAGGACCTCAAGTAGTGATTCTTACTGTCGTGGAGTTTTAGAATCACCTAAGGGGCTTATAGCTTATTGGGCTTCTGCGCTTCCTCTTCCTCCCGCCCTTTCCTCTTTGTAAGTTTCTAAGTGTCCATGTCCTCCACCCTCCCTCCCACACACTCACTGCCTGTGACTGCTCTGTTCTCAAGCCAAGAACCATTGTGCTAAGGTGTTAATGCTTGGCCAGTCACATTGCCCAATGACATGACACAGCATTCGTTGCCAAATCATTATGTATATTTTATGATAAAATGTTTAAATAACTATCTGCATATTTTGCTTCTCGTTTCCATGATTAGAACTACTGATCATTTTTCGCCAGCAGTGTTATAAATCTAAACTATCTTCAGTGTGGTATCTTGTTCTAACCTTGATGTTTAAGTCAATCAATTAATTAATGCTTAATTGTTTGGAATTTTGCAGCATTGCTAAGAAACAATGTATCCCTTACTGAATATTCAGAGATCAAAAAGGGAAGGTTAACCTCTTCTGGCTATTGAGTTTAATCTTTCCCCTGGTCTAAAAAATTTTTGCAGTAATGGGTTCTCAGTTATTCTTTTGGTTCTTTTGTTTTGTTTTGTGTGTTTTTTTTTGGTAAACCAAGATTCCTAACCAGCAAATTAAAATTATTTTCTTCTCCAGTCCTTTTGACAATTATATTCTTATACCTCTTTATATGTTCTCAAAGATTGGATATGATGAACACTGATCTATATATTTGCAATTAAAATCTTGGCAAAATACACCAATTAATTTCCGGTTCAACCACTGGTAAGCCATACCTTCTCAGTGTACTTGTAACTTGCACACATTCTCCCACAGATCAGTGAACTGAAGATTTGGTTACTATTCAAAATGGAAAGACAACAAATAAAACATAACAAAGGACATTCTACCTAGTTCTGATCATCTGAAATAGTTCTGGAATGCTCTGAGAAAGGGGTTCGGTCCAGTTGCATTTACGTAGTTTGGATAAGCTCTCCAGTCTCCAGAGATTTGAAAATACATGGGAATAAGAAAAAGAAACCAATCTTTTGTTACTTTACTGAACAACTGCTGTGCTAAGTGATATACATAGGATTTTATGTAATCTTCTTAAGCAAAGTTGAATATTTTGCAACTAGATAAGAAGGTAGTAGGGCAGTTTTATGAATGAGAGGACCAAGACCCCGAGAGATTAAACAACCTACCCTGGCTCACTCAGCAAGCCTCTGTTGAATTCTGAGGCTCTTTTCAGTAGACAAGTCTTATAAAATCCTCTGCTCAGTAGTTTCTGAATCGGCATTTTAAATAACTGAGAGAGGAATTTGTATCAAAATTCAAAAGAGCCTAGAAATCAATATTGTGCTCTCTCTTGTTATGCTCGATATCGTCATGCTGTTGAAATTCTTTGATGGATGAGGTTTCCTGCTTGTGGGAAGGAGAGAGTATTGTACCCTGATTGGAATTAGCAGATAATAGTTTCATTGACAGAGTTTCTTTAGACATTTTAATAGGAGGCTGAGAAGGGATAAATTAGCCATCTTTGAACTGGTGGAATGTTCAAATTTTTAAATGGCAGGATTAAATAATACGTAACTAAAAACTATTGTGTAGGAATGCAGAACCTTTGCTTACATTGAAGGATAAGCAAATGTTTAAATCTTACATCCATTTCAAATGAAGCCTACTTTAAAATCATTTTTTCTATTCCCTAAATTTTTATTCTTGAGGAAAGTGGAATGAAATACAGTAGAAGGTGTTATTATTCCCACTTTATAGATGAGGAAACTGAGGCACAAAGCAGTTAAGGAATTTGCTCAAGGTCACACAATGGGCAGCAGAACTGGAACCAAACTCCAGTGGTCTGGCTTCATAGCCATTCATTCTCCTAATGACTACAGAACACTACCCCTTTCGTATTTGCTAAAAACAAAACAAAACAAAAAACAAAAACTTGCTGTTAGTATACATTTGTGAATTTATTATTTTTATATGGTTTCCAGAATGAGATTTTAGTTCACGCCACATTTTTGTTTTATTTAAAGCTCAGCTTGGACAAGGGAGCCTTGTTACAATTCCTGTCATGTAAGCCTTAGAGCATGCTTCACCTAGAAAGTGGCTGCAAGAATGCCCATGTGAGAGGCCCTATCTCAACTGCCACATGATTGGCTCTATCTCATCGTTTCCCTATAAATTCCCACTTGCTTTCCGTTAGAGACATTTGAGTCAATCATCCCTATAGAGATTAGGCTGGCAACTGGTTTGATAACACAGGGACTGTAAAAGTCGGCATGTCCTCTCACTCTCTGTTCTGTTTGTAGCTAGGAAATGAACTTGAATGCACTGTGGAAACCAAGCCGGAAGGCTCTGAGACAGTTGTTCAGGAGAGCTCAGAACTTTTTACTCTTATCCTGTATAATAAAAGCCTACTATGCAAATCAACTGAATGGCAGAATGATGGTTGCTATGATGAATACTGGCCACCAGGGGGAAGATGCTCAAGGCAGGAGCCTCCCCCCCCCCCACCCCCCCACCCCATCATCCCACTGGTTGCCCTGCAGATTGGCCACGATGGCTGGCCAGGCCTAGGGACTCTACTCATGCAAAAATTTCATGCATTGGGCCTCTGGTGCAGTAATAATATCAGTAACCACATGTGCTTTAAGTGAGCTCATAATCTTTCAGGATCTGTACAAAGCTTTTCTGGCACCGAGATTCCTTTCTCTGTATTGACTGGAACCTAGACCTGAGCAAGCCATGCATTTGAATCCAAAGAAAATGCCGTAATGCAAAATAATGTTGCCCTTTTTTTCTTTAAGGAAGATAAACAACGTTAGTATGCGTGTAACTTCTCAAAGCAGTGGTCACCATAGAACTGCACTTCCATCCGGAGACTGAGGAAAACTTTTGAGGCTCCTGCTATTCACAAAACAAAATCACTGCAGTTTATGAACTTACCCTGTGCCAGGCACCGAGCCAAACACTTCATAAACACGCCCTCATTTAAGCCTCACGACCCGCTTCTGACGTGGTATCATTTTTATGCCAATTCAGCCCAGATGAGAACTCTGATTTGGAAGAGTGGAGCAGCTTCCCTGAAGTTACAGCTAAGATTAGACCCCAGGTTGGTGGGACTCCAGAGGCCAAACTCTTGTCTTTCCTGTTTGACCATGTGTCATTGGCTTCACGAAGTTATACTATATAACATCAGCGATGCAGCACTCCAGAATTCTTAAGCCTGACAGTTTGCAGGTGAGGGAACTATTCCAGAGAGGTTAAGGCTCAAAGGTCACATACCTTCAAGGGCTTCTTTTTTCATTGTTCAATCTATTAGGCCGTAAGTGCTTGACTCACAGGCTTAATTAAATCTTAGCTGGACAAACTTTTTCTCGGGGGGAAAAACCAGAAGAGGAGGGAGTGTTGTCTTTTCTCTACCTTGCTTTATGTTGGGCAGGCAACGTCAGACATAGTTGGAATTATTTTATGCATCGAGAAAAGCAATGGGGGAGGGAGGGGAGAGGCCTGGGTGGAGGTGGCAAAGGGGGGAGGGGAAAATGAGGACTTCTTTACCAGTGTCAACAATAAAAATAAAGTGGGGGAAAAAAAGAAAGAAAAAGAAAATCATTCAGGATCTTTAGAGGCTGGAACATAATTTCAGTAAAAAAGTGGCTTTTCTGTTCTTTGATAACTAATCCAGGCGCTTGCTCTTTAACTTGCTCCCAAAATAATTATCATTCCAGAACAAAAACCAAAAACAAAACACGCCCCACTGGAATACTGGAGTTTGCAAAGCAATGAAAATGAATCCATTGACTTGGAGTACCGGAAGTTCAACTTCATGCCTTCTGTGGATTTTTTTTTCTAAGCACTTAGAGGGGTCCGGTCTCAGAGCTCATATTCGGACGCTCAGAGCCCGTGGCCAAGAGTCCTGCAGCCTCTCTGGCTTGGGGTGAGATCACAGACCCGCTGTGGCTGTTGTGGGGGTTTCCAGGCAACATTAGGATGTTTGTTTTGAACTCTGCCCACATGTTGCACCAGAGGCCAACGCTTCTGTGCTTTTCACTTTCCAGAGCAAGCAGAGAGTGGACACTATTTTTATCCCGCCTGTTGTCCCTTTTAATGGTACGTTCCGTGAATGCACAGCATACTCGGCTTCAATGGAATCAACCATCTTCTGTCGCCCCCCCCCCCCCCCCCGATGCTCATCATGCCTAGTTTTTGCAGTGCTCCGCTTCACCTAGCCGCCTGCACTCTGGATTGAGTGTCTCTGGTACTTTCCCACCTCTAGGCCTAGCTCGTCTGGAATGACAAACACATCTCAGCCTTCATCTTCATTTTTGAAAAGTTCAAGTATTTTATTTTAGTTTTTGAAAGTAGGGGAGCCAACTTGTTAGAGCAAATAATCCATGAGCATCATTGTTGTCTGTTCAAATCCGAGCTCCACCACTTCTTCACTGTGAGGTCTTGGGTAAGTTACCTAACTTCAGTTTTCTCATTTCTGAGATGCAGATAATAATGGCTATCTCCTGGGATCTATACAGATCTATTGGAATCAGACAGGTAAAGCACCAGTCACATGGAAGATTTGATAGTCCCGCCCTGCTGTTGGCACACAATTAGTACAAAAACTAAGTAAGTAGTTCCCACCTCCTCTGTGAAGTCTTTCCTAACCACCTCCCAAACCAGCATCTCAGAAATCATCTCCCTGTTCTGATCTCTTACAACATAATATTGCACTTAAGGTCCTATTGTACTGGTTAATAATGGCGGATTTTGTAATCAAAGAAAACGTTGATAATTTCAAGAGAAACATCAAAAGTGCTCTATTTAAAGCGATGTCCATCGCTAGCTACACATTTCCCCATTCTCTCGAGTAATTTGTGGATGCCGTCCCATTGGAACTTTTCTTGTTTGGAGGCAGCCATTCAGAGACCCAATTTTCCACTTCTTCGTATGTTTTGAAGTGCTGCTAAGAAAGTGTGTGTGCCATCGATCGGAACAAGTGCTGATCTGAAGGAGCCACGTCTGGTGAATATGGCGGGTGGGTTAATACTTCCCAGTCAAGATCTTTTCACGTGGCTTTAACTGCTTTTGAAGTGTGTGATGGAGTATTATCATGAAGCAAAATTACTTTGCTGTGTCTTCTGACCCATTCTGGTCATTTCACAATCAAAGCGTGGTTCAAATTGATTATTTGTTGTTGGTAGCGATCAATATTAATGGTTTCACCTGGTTTTAGAAGCGCATTATACACCAAACCTTCCTGATCCCACCAAACCAGTGTTTCCCAAACTTCTGTCCCCACCCCCCCCCACCATGATGCTAAGTATTCTAAGCTTAGAGCACTAGTTAAGTATACAATTTTACCTATATGTTCCCAAAAATTCTAGTTTAGCACTTCTTAGTTGGGATTCAGGAATCTGTAGTTTAACAACTCCACCAGGTGATTCTGATCATGAGAGAAGTTTGGGAAACACTGCGGCAAACGCAGAGCATTGTCTTCTTTCCGAAGCAGTTTGGCCTTGCAGTCGATGTTGATGGTTGACCTGGGTCAACCCTTGATTTTGTGCATTTGGGATTCTCAAAATAAATCCGCTTTTCATCGCCAGTCACAATTCGATGCAAAAAAGAGTTTTGTGCCGTGGAAGCAACATTTTCCTGATGACTTTTCGGTTTTCCATTTGTCTTTCATTCAGTTGATGTGGCACCCATTTTCCTTCCTTTAAAATCTTTCCCATTGCTTCTAAATGATCAGAAATTGTTTGCTGAGCAACATTTAATCTTTCTGCAAGTTGTTTTTTTAGTTTGACATGCAACTTAATCCAATAATGCTTGTAACCGTTGGTCTTCAAACTTTTTCGGTTGACCTGGATGTTCTTTGTCTTTCACATCGAAATCATCACTTTTAAAGCGTTTAAACCAGCGTTCACAAGATAGAGCATGTTCACCTTAAGCTTCCCAAAGAATATGATAACTTTTTCTTCAAAATAAAGTAATGAATTAAAACTTCCCACAAAAGCTCTTTTTTTGTGTGTGCAAAACTTGACATTTTTAAGCATAAAATATCTCTGATGTTAACACTTTCAGCAAATTTGACATATGAAGTTTTGAAGCTTGTTGTCAATACAACAAAATAGCATACATATCAAATTGCATATATATCAACATATGTTTATGTCCATCTATTGGAAAAAATCCAAATACTAACTGGTACAACTAGTATATCATGTATGTGCTGAGATGTGTGTATGCTGGTGTCCTAAGTAGATCTGCTGGCACAAAGGGATGGCTCAGCTTCACTTGTAGATGATCCATTATCTTTCATCAGAATCATGGTCTTGTTGTGATAAATAATATACTTTGCTAGGTGACTGTATTGCAGGTCTTTTTTAAAGCACCATTATTATGCGATGTTAATAATTTAAGGCATTGCAAGAATGTATGCCATGGTGTGACAGCATGGCTAACAACAGACAAACAGGAACATCTGAATATTTTTTTGCTGACGTGAATAAGCCATCACTGGAGACACCTGTAGTCACTGAGTCCCCAGGTGCTGTTTGTGAAGCTCAGAGGAGTCTCCTTAGAAAGCGGCTCCCTCAGCCGCCGGTTGCTTGCTCCGGTGTCTTACAGGAGGCAGTCCCGGGATTTTTGTGTGTATGTGTGTTTTTTATGTTGTACCACTGCCAGGTTGATGACAAAAAGCTTATAAGTGACTATATATTTAAACTAGGTTATCCTCACCAGTTTTCTGACGTGCCTTGAGCAAAATATCTGATAATTGTAAAGGCTCACAATGTTGCTTTTGAGCCATCAGGTAATACTTTTGTGTTTATTCATGCACAAATGCATACACTTATTTAACAAACATTTGTTAAGGAACTACTGTGTGCCAGGCTCTGGGGATGTGCAGCAGCTGGAACGGGCATGGCTCCTGTCCTCATAGCGTTCAAGCTCAGTTCTAGCTCAGTTCTAGCTCCTGTGAGGAAAGAACTTAAAAAAAAACAGCCACTTCCCTCTTTCATTATTTGAGATGTGCTATTAAATAAGAATCGTATTATGGTTCAGAAACATGCTGTTTTTCTCTTGTACCTCCAGCAGAGATAGTTGTAAAAGTTAAACATCATTATTGATTTGTCCCAGGTTTTAAATTGGGAACGTTTTTAATGCTTATTTTGTGGTTTTGCCCATCTTGCCTGAGCATGTTGTATCTGACTTGACTCTCAGCTCTGTGGGGTGCATGCTGTTCCCACTGTGGGGAACGGGATGCTTAGTGGACTCTTGGTCACTAAGAAGCCATCAGACTGAAATGTAAGCATTCTGATTTATTAATTGTATTCTTGAGTCTAGCATTTTAAAAGAAATGAGTTATTAATAAACTATACCTCATTCATGTTTAAGTGAACTTTTAATTGATTAGAAAATGGAAACAAAGGTTTGAATCTAGAGTGATTTTTGAGTTCCTCTCTGCAACAGAACACTTAGCGTGATGGTGCCTGGGGGAGGAGGGGAAGGGGGAGCAGAAATGACCCATGTCTCTTGAGCATTTTATAGATTCATTGACAAACCATGGCATACATTTAGAAAAGAGCCTCATAACCCTCCAACGCCGCATGTATGAGTAAGTGTTCATGTGGGAAGTACAAAGATGAGTTGAGAAGATAACCTGAGCTAAAACAGATACAGGTGTTGTATCTTGAGCTAAATCCTCAAGGGGAGGGGTAAGCGGGGCCTGAACAGGGGAAAGGCTTTGCAGGGGATGGGAATGGCCAAATGAAGGGCTCAGAGGTGGAACGTGGCGCGATGGTGGTGATAACACTAGCTGTTGCCCAGCACGCATCACTTGCCAAGCACTGTTACTGGTTCATGTACATTAACTTATTCTTAAAACCACCTTATGAAGTAAGAGTTGTTACTATTCCCATTTTACAGATGTGAACACTGAGGCACAGAGAGGTTAAGGTTGCACGTGAATTCAGTGTCAGATGTGAACACTGAGGCACAGAGAGCTTGAGGTTGCACGTGAATTCAGTGTCAGCTGGAATTCCACCGGACAGCCTTGAGTCGAGACCCTTCTCACACTCTTAGCCAGTGAGCTCTGCTGCCGGAGGAGGCGCCCACAAGACCGGAAGGACACCCTGGCTAACGGGGAGTTGTGGGCAATATTGAGGGAAGTAGTGGGATAGATTAGGTCAAAGTCCAGTCATGGAGAATCTAAAGTTCATGGAGAAGATTTTGGGGCCTTACCTAGGACACAGTGGGAAACCATAGAGAGTTTAGTATTTCATCAGGGTGGGAACATGTTACACATTTATTTCCGATAAATCAGGCAACCAAAGAGAAAAAGTTGGGAGCTAGGGATGAGGGTGGGGGTGGGAAAGAACCAGACCTGGAATCTATTAGAAGGACCTTGATATAATCCAGGTGTGGGAGAGAGGTGATTAGATCAGGCAAAAGACATGAAAGAGTGGCATGGTGGGTGAAGACCAGCATTGTGCCAACGCCAGTGGTTCCGGGCCAGAGGAGTTCCCCGCATTCCGTCATTTGACCTTTCCATCAACTCCCGTGGGAGGTGGCGTTACTCCCAGGTTAGAGTGAAGGCAGTGGAATCTCCATGAGGTTAATTAATGTGGATTAGCAAGTATGGAGCAGGGATTGGAGCCTGCATCTTTCTTGGCTTCCTCACTTTAAGGAAAAATAATGTATCTGCTGATAAAGTAGGGCTGTTAATAAGTTAGGGAGAATTGTTCACATGATCATAGTACATAGTAGTTAAGGCCATGGGGAGAAATACACTTCCTGAGATAGCAATACTATAAGAGAGAGGGAGAGGGTTTGTGACTGAATATTAAAGAACACAGAGCAGGATGGGGCAGGTGGAAGAGCTTCCGGAAGGAGACAGTTCAGATGGGGGGGGGGGAGGAGAGGGCCTGTGGCTCTAGGAAAGGGGTGGGCAAACTTTTTGACTCGAGGGCCACCATGGGTTCTTAAATTGGACCGGAGGACCGGAACAAAAGCAACCTGACCATGCTGGCACTCTCATCTTGGGCTGCTGGTGAAGGAGCGGAGGGGAGAGCAAGAGAACCCTCCGCTCTTTCGGCTCTGCGGGCCGGATAGAACAGCTGAACGGGCCGGATCCGGCCGGCGGGCCGTAGTTTGCCCACGGCTGCTCTAGGGTCACTGTGGCTGTGGGCGAGGGCGGTCTGTGATGCAGAGTGAAACTGCGATGGTTGGATCATCGGGTGGAAAAGGAGAGTACCTCCGTGCGGCTGGCGTTCCTAGCAACCCTCCACAACACAAGCTACCTGTCAGGTGTGTGAGGGTGGCTAGTGTTGCAGGTGGGAGGACGCAGGAATGCTGCCGGTGAGGGGCGGGGAGAGGAAGCCGGCTCCGGGCTGAGGTGCAGCCGCTCTGACTCACTCTGGTGTGCTTTCTGAGCCACGCCAGCCAGTGGCAGCGGGACATCCAGGTGAGAGGCCCTGTGGGTGTGGACGGGAGGGGGTGTGGAGTCCCATAAACCAGATGGAACTACCCAGAAAGACTCTGAAAGTCTTCTGGGAGACCAGGCAAGCGAGAGAGGATGCTATGACATGGCAGACGGAGAGGTAAAGAGCTGAGGGGATGACTCTGTCGGACAGATTGGATGGCAGCAGAATGGATGAGTAAGCCCTCGAGGTCCACCCCTCCTAAGGGAGCCTTTGCCTCTCCCGGCATGGCCCTTCGCCAGGCCCCGTGCGGAGCTCACAGCTTCTCCGCTCACAGGCAGCATGGGGAGGAGGGTAGAGCATGGTCCTAGGGCTTATATATCCTCTTGTGAAGCTTCACTAGAAACCCCATGAAAATTAGAAAAAGCCCCACACCCTGCTGTCAGAGTGGGGGCAGCTGATTCGTGTACCCAACAGACGGCTCTTTTAAAGGGACCCCGTGCGCTGGAGGGGCCGATGCAATTGTGTGATGACCTGCCTGTGAGTAAGGGAGCGGGACAGGAGAAGGGTGCCCGTTAAGGCGGGAGCTGGTGAGATGCACACCTAAAAGGAAGGGCAAGTAGGATGTGGATATTTGAGGAAGAGAAACATCTGAACCAGTGGCACTTGTGTGAAAACCATACGAAGGAGAGACGAATGAGGCGAGCTCTGAGACAGTGGGCGGCTGCCCGGAGCAGCTGATCTGAACTGGGAGATGGGGTGGGGTTGGGATCTTTAAGGGCGAGAGAAGGGAGTTTCATGTGATATGGTGGTGGGCAGCGGGAGGCACCGCTGGTCCTGCTTCCCAGGGAGCCATGTGCCTGAGGATGACCAGAGAGGGTTAGAGAGCCGGAAAGCTGCACTCTGGGGGACCTTTCTGAATATTTGTGAAAAAAAGAGAGCAGTTTCCATGTTCGGAGGGTCTTAAAATCACACCGTCTTTCCCTCATACATCTAATCCTTTACTGCAGCAAATTTCCCAAATTCTTACTGTGGCAAGTAAACATAAAGAGACTTTCTGGAATAACGTCAGAAGACAAGATGCTGGCCGAAACCGGTTTGGCTCAGTGGTAGAGCGTCGGTCTGCGGACTGAAAGGTCCCGGGTTCGATTCCGGTCAAGGGCATGTACATTGGTTGCGGGCACATCCCCGGTGAGGGGTGTGCAGGAGGTGGCTGGTCGATGTTTCTCTCTCATCGACGTTTCTAGCTCTCTATCTCTCTCCCTTCCTCTCTGTAATAAAATCAATAAAATATATTTTTTTTTTAAAAAGAAGAAGACAAGATGCTGCATTTGATAAGTACAGGATTAAATGTTAATTTTTCCTAAGCTCAGTCACTCTCTTTCATCAACAGTGGTTTATCTTTTATTTGCTATATTTTGCTTTTATTTGCTATATTTATTGGCTATATTTGACAATATAGCCATGTTATTTGAGGTGGGCCTGAAACTGACTGAGCACTCAAACGTTCGTGTTGTCACCCAGGATTCTCTTCTCGCCTCTCTTAGTCCTCAGGTTGTACCGGAAGCCTGCATGCCGTCCAAGCCTCCTCAGGGGGCTACCGACTCTTCCAGGGCTCCGATGTGTCTTATTGTGCATCCTCAGTGCCTGGATCGGTGCCTTTTAAATAGCAATTGTGAGTGGGTGGGTGAGTGGAGAATGATTATAGGAGGTAGTTTTTCTCGACTTTGTTACTCTGGTTTATGCCTTCATTCAAGCCTGGAAATGACAAACAATACTGTGAACGTTAAGAGACTTGGGTGGGTCATTTGGGAAGGAACGTATTGTTACGGCTGCAGTTCAGTCTGATTTACAATGCCAATCCCAACCGAGCTATTTTCTTACATCTGAGTGTTGTGTTTTAAAATTGGCTGCCGCTGGATGTTGACAGGACCTGCAAGGGTAGGGCCTGCAGCAGAGCTGCTGGTTCAGAAATCAGGCGGCCTCGGTCCCAGCCTCGCACATGCCGCTCAGGGGGTCCGCTCCGGCCTCTGCCTGGGTGATGCCTCCTTACCTTCAGTTGCTACGTTAACTGTCACTTCCTCAGCATCGCCTGTCCTGACTGTCTGCCGAACTAACTCCGGTTGCCTAGTCTATGCTCTTGTGGGACCCTTGATAACACTTACAAGTAATGACTGAAGCAATTATTCTGTTAACGTTATCTCCGATGAGGCAATAACTTTCGCAAGGTGAGGAGCCCTGTGTATCGGTTTCACCACTGTGTTCTCACCACCAAACACAGTGCTTGGCACTACCTACCAGTACACTTGAATTAGTTCTTCAAATGTTTTTAAAATTGTAAGCTATTTATGCCCATAATTAGAAATTCAAACAGTACAGATTTAAAATGAAAATATATTCAATCCCTCTCTAGAGATAACAAGTATTGAAGGTTCCTTGTCTTTACAAACAGAAGAAACATTGAACAAAACTAGGGTTGGTTGGCGTTGAATGTATTTGTGGTGGGAGGGGATTGCTTTCCTTCTTCCAGACCCTGGAAAGCAGTCTGCCCGCTTCAGTTCCCAGTGCTCCACGCCTCAGGGATGGGTAACACTTCCGTGGAGGAATCTGTGCTGAGAACCTGTGGAGCCAAGACCCTGAGCTAACTACCCATGATAGCCTGCTCTGTGATAATTATAGCCATTACTTGTAGAATTTACTGTCTTCATGGGCCTCTGAAAATTACTTATTCTAGGAACAGAGTATTACACCTAGCTATTGCTTAATAAAGTAATAAGGCAGGTTGGAAACTCCAGTGATTTGGGGGATGTTTTAATAAAAGTGGGTGTTTAGGAAATAAATGCATGTTCACTTGAAGATTGGCAGCTTTAAAAGCATTTCATGTAGCATCTTTGGTCTTTGGTGGTTTTTATATGGTGCGGGAATTCATTGAAGGAGTGGGATATATCAAACCAAACTTCTTGACTTTGAATGGAAATTTGTACAACCGGTTCTAAATGTGGAGAGACAGAATTATATGTATAAGGAAATGTTAAACCCCACAAAATTTTTTTTAAAATCCTCAAGGAAAAAAATACATATTTTTCCATTAATTCAATGTGGAGGGATGATTTATCTTAGTTCATCTTCCAGTTCTTTATCCCAAAGATGATGTGAGAGACCACTCCATGCCCTGTAACAGGACCAGGTGTGAGTATGAGTGTGTGTGTGTGTGTGTGTGTGTGTGTGTGTGTGTTGGAGAGGGGGGATGCTCAGTTGGTGCTGAAATGTACTCAGATAATAGTTAAATTCATATGATCATGTTGAAGAAATCAGTATATTAAACCTTTGGACTTCATAAATTGTAATTTTATTTAAGTATATACATTTCATAATTTATGAGCCTATAATCAAGATGCTCTACATTAACTCAGGTCTGAGGGGAAGGTGATATTGTTCATGGGCACGGGCTGTCGTGGGCTCATACAGTCACCGAGAGAGAGATGTCGTGTGGAGGTGGGTGAGGCAGGGGCCTCGCAGGGATGGGCTCACCCTGCCCCGGGTGGGTCTCAGCCTCTGAAGTGGCTCAGGGCCCGGCATCAGCCACGAGGTCTGGGGACTGGTGGCCCGACAGCAGCTGTTCGCTGACAGCCAGTGACTTAAGGAGGCAGCGGGTGCCAGATGGAATGCCTGGGCTCTTAACACCTGACGATTCAAACGTTAAGGAGGTTTAATGAGCCTGGGTTGGAACTCCCAAAGACAGTAATTGCCCATTTAATATTAACCAGTGTATTGCAAGCTAGAATACTAGAGTAGTATTCAATCCCATGCAAGTATCACATGCACGTTCTACTGTTTGGGTGACAAGTTATCAGGGGCTGATCTCCCCTCCCACTGGCATCCCTAGGAAAGGTGTTTCAGGTACCATTCATCCCCTTTTGCCTTCCAGGAAGGAGCCAAGATGAGACAGATAATAGAGCAATATTTCCTCCACAACCCTGTCTGAACCTTCTCTTCCTTACATGACACTGGGAGGACAATTCTAATCTCCCTGAGTCTGTTTCCTAGAGTTATGCCCTGTTCCTTCTATTTTGTATAATTTATTATGAATAATGCATGGGCAATTTAATGAGCACCTACAATGTGCTAAACACTTCATACACATGATCTCAAATACAACCCTGCAAATAGATATGATAGGCCCTAAACTGAGACTCAAAAGTCACGGAGCTAGTAATGGGCAGAACTAGCATTTGAACAACATTGTTTCAAGCTTCAGAGTCCATGCTTTTTCTAAAAAGAACACATACAATAATTACAATATTTCCTGAGCTCTTATGTACTAGTGTGCAGTAAACTTATAAGGTAGCTATCTATTGAAGAAAAATTGAGAAAGGGTGAAAATGAAGATAAAAATATTTAAGTAATTTGCCCAAGATTATTTGGTAAGTGGCGCATTCAAACTTGGAACCATTTTGTGGGGGTGGCACTCTAGACGAGGTAAGAAGCGGTGAGAGCAAGTATGGTGAAGAGGCTCTGAAGGATGAAGCAGGCTGTGGGTTCACTAGGATCAAACTTTGTTCCTTTCCTTCCTAGGTGTCCACTTCCTCGCCATCAGCCAGCAAGTCTTCCAACATGAACACCACAGAAAGCAAGGTATGCAGAGGCTTCCAGGGTCAGGTTGGGTGGTGCCTTTAAGTTGATTAAAGTAAAGCAAAACAAATTCGGATTGGCAAATGAGTTGTATGTCCTAGGGAGGTTATGCTATACAAGTAAACGTTTTCTTCCTAATTATGGGGCTTGTTGGAAACTCAAATTTCCTTTCAATATTCACCTCAAACATCGTCTATATTCTATACACTTCTACATCCTTTTAGAATATCTAGAAAAGACTGGTCACCCAGCGGTTTTTTTGGTCTTAGACTGGAGTGAGTTTATTTTTAATAAGTATGGGTCTAAATAAAAGTATACATTTTTAATTTCTTACTGTAAGTATTTGATTGTTATAGTCATTTAAAGCTAAATATCAGAATGAGAAGTGACCTAAGTGAACATCGATGAACAACGGATACTGGTCATTTCAGCTGCTTTCTGAAGTTTCTTCCTGAAATTTGAATCATGTGGGGTACCATATTATTGAGCTCTGCTTGGGATTTATTCTAATAATTATGTCTTGGAATTTCAGAAGAAAAATATGAAAGAACTAGAGGCCAGGGACGTCCCTCAGCCCAGCCTGCCCCCTCTCACAGTCCGGGAGCCCTCAGGGACAGGAGGCAACCCAGTGATCAGGGGAAGGCAATGCCCCCATCACACCTCTGCTGCTGCCACGCAGGCAGTGCAAGCCCTGGGTGGCTGGGCAGCTGATATCCAAGGCTTGCCTGTGCTTTGGGCTGGCACTGGGGGGCTGAGGGGACTGGGGGACTCTGGAGGCAGGTGTGCAGAGTGGCTGAATCCCCCAAAAGGTGGGCCCAGTCATGCCTCCCACCTGCCACCACCCCAGTGGGTCTGAGGGGACTGGACACCACTATCTTGTGGCTGTAGGCACTGCCATCTTTGAGGGCATGGTAGTTAATTAGCATATTCTTTGGTAGTTAATTAGCTGGGCAGCTGATATCCAAGGCTTGCCTGTGCTTTGGGCTGGCACTGGGGGGCTGAGGGGACTGGGGGACTCTGGAGGCAGGTAGTTAATTAGCATATTCTTTCCTTATTGGTTGTGGGCTCCACCATCTTTGTGAGGGTGTGATAGTCAATTAGCATATTCCCTCTTTATTAGATAGGATGTCCTCCAATGGGATTGCCACATAGAGGGAGCCTAGTTCTGAAGAGCTGGCCTTAAATCCTCACTTTCCATCACCACGTCTCAAGCTCTGTATCTTGAAGTATGGTATTCTTGGGTGGAGGTTTAAAGAGGGACTCTTTTCAGAGGTTTTCAACTTTATGAGGTGATATTATTTAATGCCTCTAAGAGCTACCCAAGCTCCATTATTATTAAGTTGTCTTTGTTTAAAATCCCCAACGTACTTTGCTTTCTATCTTCCACCTTACTTTGCTATCCCAGTGGGCTCCTACACCATAATTTAGTACTGCATTGTAATTTAATGATATTGAGGGATTCTATGACCTCATCTTAAACTGTGTTTAAAGGACATCGCAAATATCTTAAAACACACTGTTTGAATATAAGCTCTTATAAATGTCATTTAACATTCATTTTAATTTATCAATTTATTATTAACCTAAAATTGTTATGGAATATTTTACATTTATATTAATTTCTTATTTTGAATTATATATATTATTGATTTTAGAAAGGAAGGGAGAGAGATAGAGAGATAGAAGCATCAATGATGAGAGAGAATCATTGATTGATCTCCTGCATGCCCCCTACTAGGGGCATCGAGGCAGCAACCCAGGTATGTGCCCTTGGCTGGAATGAAATGTGGGACCCTTTAGTCCACAGGCCAATGCTCTATCTACTGAGCCAAATCAGCTTTGGCGAATTTCTTATTTTCAAAAGAATACATAATCAGATTCATAATTAACTTATTAGCTGTCACTACTTATTTATACCTCACTTAATCTTAAAAAATAAGAAAAATCTAATTTCAGTCTTAAAATAATCTTAAAACTATGGTGAAAACATCTACCAAAAGATAGTTCTCACTGACCTTAGAATGCATGAAAATTTGACGTAAATAGAAAGGAGAGCCAGAAATATAGGATTTCCTTTGTATTGCATTGGTTTGCCTTTGACCCATCGCCTGATTCTAATCATCCCCCAACTCTCAGCTTGAGGACCAAAGCTTAATTCAAGTGTGCCCTGTTTTCCAGAGCAAGTGTCAGCAAACGCTGCAGCCATCATCGCCAAGCATTACACAGGAGATTCCTGGAGGCTCCAGAACTAGAGGAAGGGAGCGGGGAGAAGAGTGTAGGAAGAGCTAAAAGAGGGAGGAACGGAAATAAGATGCGCCTGGTGAAGTGTCACCAATGGCTGACTCAGGACCACTTTGGCCTTAATTCTGTGTCCTTGGTAGATTTCAGTCACTGTTCTCATTCATCATCTTGGTGTGCTTCTGATGTTGGCTCCTCAACATTTTTACTAACCTCCTCTGAGGGGTTTTTCTGAACTTGATGAGCATTATTCCTCTAAATATTTTGAGTTCCTAGAGAAAATATTTTAATTCAAATTAATACCTACACCAAATCCTTGCCATGTTATACACCTTTCTAATGAAAGTTAGTCTGGCTCTGAAGAGGGGTTATATGTCTAGATTTAAGTTCTCTCTTGCCCCTGGCACATAAGAATCGGTAGACACACTGCTATGTCTGAAGTAGAATTAGATTATTTTTAATAAAATCTTCAGGGTGAGATACCTAAGAGGATATGTAGAGTGGACACTGGAGCCAGATAAACTCACTTAGAATCCTGCTTCCACACCAGCTGGCAAATTGGAAGACATCATTTTTGCTTTGGTTTCCTTATGTGCACAGTTTGGAGGAGAATGATAATAATACTTATCTCATAAGACTGTAAGGAAACAAACATATAAAACTACTAGGGGCCCGGTGCATGAATTCATGCATAGGTGGCCTGGTCAGTGATTGGGGCCATCCAAGGCCATTTTGCTCAGTCCTGATCGAGGCCAATTGGGGCCATCCGGCCAGGGGGAAAGACCGCAGGAGGTTGGCTGTGGGAGTGCACTGACCACCAGGGGGAGGAGGCTCCTCCGTTGAGTGTCTGCCCCCTGATGGTCAGTGCACATCATAGTGACTGGTCATAACAGTCGCTTAGGCTTTTACATATATATATATATATATATATATATATATATATATATATATTATATAGATAGATAGATAGATAGATAGATTGGACAGTGCCTGTCCTAGTAATCTCAGGTTAGAACATCTTTACTTATGGTACTCAGTAAGAACTGGCAGGTACTCCAGAGACAATATGCTGATTGAGAACACCAGGGCAGTGCCTCAATTTCTCATCCATGAAATGGGGATGATGGTGATGATGATGATGATGATGATGATGATAATGATAATGATAATGACAACAATACCTATCTCACAGGACCATTATTGGGACTGGGTTAGCCTGTGTGAAGTTTAGGACATTCCTGGTACTATGAAGTGATCAATAAGCATTAGTTATTATTGTCACAATTATTTTGTTCAGCACCACAACCACATAAAATAAATTTAGGTAGTGTATTAAGTGATTACCAATTAAAATGCACATCCTATGTAATAAAAGCCTAAGATCGAACTAACAGTGGAAATGATCAGTTGCTATGATGTGCACTGACCACCAGGGAGCAGATGCTTAATGTAGGAGCTGCTTCCAGCCTGTAGGCACAAGCTAGCCAAGGTGGGTGCCAGTGGGGGGGTCCCCGATCACCCCACTGGTTGCCTCACAGAGGGAGGTGACCAGCAATGAAGGTGGGGGTAGGGCCAGCCAATGAGTGGGTGGCACCAGGCCAGCCAAGGTGGGTGCTAGCAGGGATCCCCCAATTGCACAAATTTCGTGTACCAGGCCTCTAACTTTATGGTAAGCTGCTTGCATCTGTGAGTGTACATTCTTAATTGTATTGTAGCGTTCTCCCATGCAAAATCTTAATTGCCAAATTAGAAGCTATGAATAGATTCAAACCATTACAATATCAGCTGGCCTATTTTCTTTGTTAATCACTTAAAAGGTTACATTTGCATAAACTCAGAAAAGCATAGTAGTATGTATAGAAACTCATTAGCAAAGATCCAGTTTGAATGGGCCCAAAATGTAAATGTTCTTTAAAATATTTCTTTGATCATAAGCTGTGTTTCATCCCCAAACCATAAATGTGTCAGCAGAACAAGGGTCTATCCTGTGAGGGACATATGGACCTTCATTACTGAGGCACAAGACATTATACCTTAAGAGGACATTTGGTGTTGCTCTTTTCAGACAATAGAATAAGAATAAAACTTTGTGCTAATATTACCAAACAGGTAAAAGGGAAAGAAATGACAGGAAGCATTAGACCTAATTGTTAATCTCCTACTTTGAAAAGTTCCTAAAATGTTTTATCTCTGTTTCTGTATGTTGCCTGTACTGAGGATGTATGTATGTGCTTAAGGAATTGCCTCTTTCAACACAAGTTACCTTTGGTTGGGTACAACTCTGTAGAATACTCCACTAAAGATCCTAAATCACAGCCTGCTCTTCACGATTATTCTGAGAACTTTAGATTAGCTCTCCAGATTTTTATGGTGCAATACCAATCCATGCACTGTTTGCAAAATTGTTGTAAGATTATGTTGCCAAAATTTCAGAAAACTTTGACAACACCTGTAACTACTCCTTTGATAATAACCAAAAATTAGAAATATAGGTGGAAAAATATATTTTAAGCAGCCTTTATACAGGAGAAAGGAGGGGGAAGAAAAGAGACCCAAAATTAATTTTATCAATGGAAAACTTACAGATTTCCTCTCACATACACACACACAAAAAGTAATTTTAAACTGAAATATTTGCTTGGGACTTTAGAAATTAAGAGCCTGCACTTCTTGGAGTTGTATCCATCTGCATAGAGTAAATGCAATGAATGAGTAGAATGGATTTTGATATTAACATTTTAGCCCTATTTGTACATGGTACTTATTTTACTGTCAGACAAATAAAAACCACACTTGGGGCTGTGCTCTTACGTTAGGCCATTCCAGTCAGCAAACAGATGGAAGGAACACCTCCTCCTCACAGGAAAAGACACAAAAAACAGGTGATGTGGCTCCTTGTCCTCGCTCACTTCAGCTGCTTGGCATGTGCTTGTTGCAGTTCACAGTCTCCTGTAACTCTGACCCATCACAGACTTTCTGGCTTAATCACCATCGCCCACATTCTGGCACTAAAAATAAACTCACTGCTCTCTGTACTCTTGGTTCTGTCACCATCCCGTTGTTTCACACTGTCCGATGAAACCTACCATGACTATGTTCCTCATACAGAGATTGATCATGCTAGTGTAGCTTTGAAGGATGAGGGTTTTTATTTTACTTTGCTTATGTATTTGCTGCAATGTTCATAGTGATAAATCTTTACATATCTTTGATACATATAGGAAAATGTGAGATGTAAATTGTTAATTACTAAGAGCAGATTATTAATGTGCTTATGTGTTTGTCTAAAGAGTTACAATTTCAAGCAAAGTGTAATAATCTTAACTCATAACTCATGTATTTATAAATACATCAAAGTCATCTCTTTAGCGTCCTTAGTTGAAGAAAATCTGTGACAAACTTTGTAAATAATGTCCATTTTTCCTTTCTCCCTTCTTCTTTCTTTCTTTTTCTGAATTTAGGCTGTAAAACCAGAACCTGAAAAGAAGTCACAATCAACTGAGGTAAGTGTTGTAAGTCAGCAATGAGTTATTTGGATTCTTTGCAATAATAATGAATAACGAAGTTTCTTATTTGCTGTACTTAATGATAAAAGGATTTTTGTCAGCTAATTTAATTAATTAGAACATGATTTTATAGAGTATATTTAAAATAATTATAACATTAGATTTATACATTACGAAAATTAATGTATACTAATCTATACTAATAAAAGGGTAATATGCTAATTAGACAAGGCATCTTCTGGATGTCCTTCTGAACAAAGCCACAGTGGCAGAGGCAGTTAGGGGTGATCAGGCTGGCCGGCAGGCAGAGGTAGTCAAGGTTTCCCGTGGGAAGCACCGAGGTGGTTCTGGCTAAAGCGCTTTAAGTGCAGGCAAGGGTGAGGTCATCAGGGTGAAAACGGAAACTTGTCTGATTTGGTGTGAGGCATCTTGGCTGCCCCGGAGGATGGTAATTCCATAGTCTGCTCTAGAGGAAGAAGTCAGCAGCTAGGTGGGGGTTGTCTTCTGTTTTATATTTAAATGCTTTTGGTTATTTACCCAATATCAAGAGAATTGTAACACAGGAAAAAAAAAAAACACCTATGTAAATCATTCAGTTTAAGAAAATGCAGGTTTTAAAAATCTCCTGTAAAAGGAGATTTTTAAAAATATATATATTTTATTGATATTTTTACAGAGAGGAAGGGAGAGAGATAGAGAGCTAGAAACGTCAATGAGAGAGAAACATCGACCAGCTGATAGCTGCGGGCCTATCGGGGATGTGCCCGCAACCAAGGTACATGCCCTTGACCAGAATCGAACCCGGGACCTTTCAGTCTGCAGACCGATGCTCTACCCATTGACCCAAACCGGTTTCGGCAAAAGGAGATTTTTAAAAAATGAATTTCTAGCATGGCTCAGTCCTTGATATCACAAGGGGGAAATACTAAATTCTCATCCGACAAGACTTACGTCCACAGAAGGTTGAGCATTGACCTATGAACCAGGTTCAATTCCTGGTCAGGGCACATGCCCAGGTTGCCGGCTCGATCCCCAGTGTGGGGTGTGCAAGAGGCAGCCAATTAATGATTCTCTCTCATCATTGATGTTTCTATCTCTCTCTCCCTCTCCCTTTCTCTCTGAAATCAATAAAAATATATTTTTAAAAGTTAATTTCTAGAGTAGAATCCCCTCTTTTTCACCAGACTCAGAGGTCACAATGACCACTTGTCTCTGTGGATAAACCTGTAGTTACCGAAAGAGCTGCATGAATTATGAAAAACAGCCCATAATGTAGAGATACATACCTATTTGAAAAGTTGTTCTAAATTTTTCATTATTCTTCTATAATTATCATTATCAGACTGTTGGTAGATTTGCTTTTGACCAGACAGCACATCTCTGCTTCTCTTGTTGGGTCATTCTCAAGAGAGGCAGAATGGTCTAATTGGGAATTTTGTTTTTGAGCCTCTTTAGAATTATGAAAACAATGAACTCCAATGTAATTGATGTTTTATCTTTTGAAATTGACAGCCACCTCTGCTTATTGACGGAAAGAAACCAGATAAAAAGCCAAAGGAACAACATGAGGTAAATGATCTGCATTAGTGCTTGATATCACTAGGGGGAAGCCTTTTGTGTGTGTGAGGAAAGAAATACTAAATTCTCATCTGACAAGACTTACGTCCACAGAAGGATCATTCTGTAAATTATACGTCCAAGCACTATGCTGTATAGCTAAAACCAATATAGAATAATATTGAATGCCAACGGTAATTGGAAAACTTTTGAAATGTACATTGCTATAGAAACAAATCCTGAGAGGCTGGCTGGTATTTGCTTTTAGCTAAAATAGCTCCACCATGTGGCAGTAGAAGGATTTGCAATTGACTCATGATTCTTGCTGAATCTGGGGGCAAGGATTTGCGTTATTTCAAATTTTGTACCTAAGGTGAAATTTCATTACATTGATTTCACACTGATTTAAACTTGCACGGTTCAAAAATTACATAAAACACAGCTGTTTTTGAATACTTCCTACTCTATTGAGAAAAGTATCTGTATTTGCCATCTTGTTAACAATGTGGTGTGTGTGTGTTTTCAGCCAGAAAGCCTATCCAAAAGCAAGTCGCATTCAGCAAGCAAGCATGGACATAAAGAAAAGGCAGTTTCAAGGTCAAGTGAGCAGCCAACGTCAGAGAAACCAACTAAACCAAAGGTAAATAAATCAGAATAATAGCGAGGACGGCACTAACATCACCTAGAGACTGAGTTACAGGTCCTCTCTCTCCATGGACGTGTGGAGGTGAATCTGTTGAGCTATGCCGAATAGATCTTTGATTACAGTGATTTGGTGCGATCATGTTGATGGTTTCGCAAATTGCCTTGTGGCAGCACGGGCCTATGAAAGGCCTGAGAAGAGCACCAGACGGGTCCAGGAGGTGTTCCACCCAGTCCTCTCCTACGGCCCATCAGGGCCCAGTCATGACGGCAGGGCAGCAGGCTCTGGTGCCTCACAGACAGGAAGCTGCCTGGACCTTATGGGCTGCGGGCACCCAGATGCCCTGCGTGATCACAGGTTGAGAACCACTGCTATAGAGCCTAAGACCATTGGAAAACACAGATATTTACATGACGACTCATTAACAGTAGCAAAATTACAGCTGTGAAGTAGCCACAAAAATAATGTTATGGTTGGGGGTCAGCACAACATGAGGAACTGCATTAAAGGGTCGCCGCATTAAAAAGGTGGAGAACCACTGTTCTAGAACCACTAGAAATATCAACTATTAGAAGAATAACCAAATATGAGAGGAACGTTCCCACGGATAGCTCTTGCAAGACAAGAACTAGTCCTGCTTAGCAGTGTACTCCCTACCAGAGATCGTAGTCTCTGGCCCACCGGTTAAAGGCAGCTCATGGGTGTTTTGTTCAAATGTATTTCGTTTGGCTTACAATATTATTTAAATTAGCTACCGACAATTAAAGTCAGAATATTTCACATAACATAAGAATGTCTAGCTTCTCTAGAAAAAAATCAGGATAGTTGGCCACAGTGGGCTCACATGGCAAGAACTGACTAGAGCTTGACTCCTAGGATATGTGCTCTAACTTACCACAGCCCCCCCCCCCCCCCCACCCACTTCACTGTGTTACCTGTGCGGACTCTGTAAGCTCTGAGTCCAGCCTCATGTGGTTGGTGCTCAGCGTAGCAGCATCAGTTCAGTTCAGGAAGCTAGGGACCTTTCCTATACAAGATGTCCACGAGGGCAAACTGGCTCAGCAGTGACATGCGAAATGCATAATCTCAAAAACACTGAGTCGCTCAAAGAGACTGAGTTCTGTTCATCTTTCATCCTCCCCCTCCTTAGACTAAATCTCAGGACCCAGGCGCAGAGAGTGCTGCTGCTGGTGCTGCTGTGGCTGTGGCCTCTGGCAAGTCAGATGACAAGGTGAGCACGCACAAGCAGACGGGGGTGTGCGTGGGCCCGATGCTTGTCGTATCTCATGAGAGACGTGTGCTCAGGAGAGTCCCATTCTATCTGGGCTTTACCTCCGGCTCTCATTCGTCACTTAAGGTTCTGGTGCTGCCACACGCAAATAAAACTGAACACTGTTCACCTATAAGAATTTGTGAAGAGGATCATGTAGCGAAAGGATATAGAGTGAGCAGAATACTGAAATTGATTTTGAAATCCATATATCCAATAAATATTTATTGGTCACCTGCCATGTCTAAGGCCTGGTATCAGGATTGAGGAAATTGACTTGTGGGTTGACTCAGAGCCTGCCTTCAAGATGTGCAGGTTTGAAATAAAGCAAATAAAATGGCCGTGAGCATTTGAATAGCATTGCTCTCAATTGTCAACAAGTTTGCTCCTAGTCAACCCTGAGTAGTCACAACATCTACATGAATTGATATGGGAGGTTTTCAAAGGGGACAGCATAACCCCCCTCAGGAGAGAGTATATGTACCCTTTTGGCCAGCGATGGGGCACAATTTCCTTGGGTCAATTAAGATTCTAGCCTGGGAATGTAAGAGGAGAAGTAGTCTATGTTTCTCCTCATACAGTACAGAGGTTTACCCATGTGGAGCCAGCTCCCTTAGAAATGCTGGCACTTACTTCCCTGGAAACACAAGTAAATAATCGAAGCAATAATGAGAAGATGAAAATAGAAAGGAGGCGTTTGTACGTACCTATTTTCCTGCCTCTCACAGTGGAAAAGATATTCTCCTGAAGGCTCAATGGTAAGGACAGTCATAGGATAAATTATGGCACATCTGCCCGAAATACTAATTTTTCTCAGTTTTGGGGAGAAAATGCACATTGCTTCTGTTCAAATTAATGCAAATATCTTAGAGTGCAAGATTAAAAACTTTTAAATGAAAATACCCAACTTTAGTTTAAAAAGTATTTTCTCACAGTAGACCACTTGAGACCCCTACCCCCAACCCACCCGTTGCTCTCTCATGTTGATGAAATGGTTTGGAAAAGGGGTAGATTTAAGACAGAGGATTAGATCTGATGGAATAGATTTTTAAATGAAGCAAAATTTTAAATTTTACCTTAAATATAATTTAGAGTTATCAGTGAAATCTGAAAAATAAAATCAAGAGAGGCTTACAGGGAATTCTAGTTTGCACTGATTTGTGCTGGGAATTGTGGCAAATCACTTTTTCTTCACCTCTGATTTGTCTCCCATAACATGGGGTTGATCAGACCTGCGTGTTTAAAACTTACTCGTTTTCGTGCACACCAGGCTGAACGCACTGTGTCTGACACCCGAGCTGCAGGGAACAGGATGCTCTGCCTCAGCTGCAATTCAAGGCAGGTGAGGACAGGGAGCTAGCTGTTTGGTGAGGACCGAATAGGGCCTGATTGCAGGAATCCACAGGGACCCTGAGTAGATCCAGTCTGAGGGAGGCGTGGAAGCGTAGCCTGGATTGCAGGCTTTGCAAAGGCATCAGCATGGAGAAGGATAAGATGTGTCTGGGAGCGGCTTGCATTCCAGTGTTGGGTGAAGCGCAGGGCGGAGAGCAGTGGGACTGGAAGAGCAGACGGCCAGGTTGAGGCGTTGCTGCGGAGACTGCTAAGGTGAGCTAGTGATTCAGCAGGCCGAGACTAAACAGTGTGAAAGAGAACCGATGCCGAGGTGCAGTTAAAACCAAGCTGCAAAAGGGTTAGGAAAGTGGCCCCAGGGGGCTTACAGATGGGAAGGTGGGAGGTTGGCCAGGGGCGGATCCAGTAGTCCTGGTGAGCCCTAATTTAATGTAAATTCGAGCTGAGATACAATAAACTGGTGGGGAGAAAGGGAGGAGGCACTGCAGAGGTAAATCCTTCAGGTTTGGGGAGATGGCTGGGCACAGGTAAAGGAAAGCTCAGGCTAACCTGGGGCTTGAGTGTGAAGGAGCTGGTAGGTTGGCCACCCTGAGGGGAGGGCTCCTGCCAGTGGGGGAGAGTGGGTGCCTCCTGAAACTGTGAGCCGGCCCCTGGTTGCCTCGGGGAGGCGGACACAGTTCCCGAGAGGAAGTGGCTGAAGAGGAAACGTGGTGTCTGATTTCTGACAAGCTGAATGTGTTTGAGGTGTCCCAGGAAAGATGTGTAGTAAGGCAAATAGAACACTGTTTTGGAGTTGCAAAGAAGTGGGAGAGAGAGAATTGGGGATGGCCCACCCGGTATTTTTAAAATCTTCACCCAAGGATATGTTTGTTTACGAGAGAGAGAGAGAGAGAGAGAGAGAGAGAGAGAGAGAGAGAGAGAGAGAAAGGGAGAGAGAGAGAAAGCCAAACAATGTGAGATAGGTGACCTCCCATCGGTGCCCTGATGGGGGTCAAACCACACCTTTTTGGTGAACAGGAGGGCTCTCCAACCCACTGGGCCACCAGGCCAGGTCAGTGCCCCACCCCCCTAGTGTTTTTAATGTGACATCGCACAGTCATTTATTTAACACTTTCTTGAATTAAGCACTTACGAAGGGCTCAGTATGTGCAAACACTGGCTTTCCTACTTTCATAGATTCATTTCCCTCATCCTCACCACCCCTGAGGTAGGGGCAGACACTTTCTGTCTGAGATGGAATAAACAGGAGGACACTGAGAGGTGTAGCCAGTGCTTGTCGGGGTGCAAACCCAGGCAGGTGGAGTCTGCGCTCTCAGCTTCCAGACTCAGCTGCCCAGAATTCAGGGGCCGGCAAATGGGACATAGTTTCCTATTGTCTTCTTCCTGGCAACGTTTCCCCTTTCGGTGGTGCCAGGCCCTGAAAGCATTTGGCCCCTGGCCCTAGAGAATGCTCTTGGCCTGGCCCACCAGCACAGCACGGAGATGTGTAGGCTGTGTGCAGCTGCGGGTGAAGCAGAAGAGATGCCGGAGGCGGCAGAGAACAGGGGCACAAAGGCCCAAGTAGAACCAGGATGGTGCTCGGTCATGGCTGCCGTGGGAGGTGAGAGTCATAGAGGGGTCCTTGCCAGGGGCTGGGGAAAGGCACGAAATTACAGATTGGGAAGTTATTGGTCATCACGGATAGAGCAAAGGAAGCAATGGTTGGAAGGAAATTCATTTTAGGGAAATAAAGGGAAGAGTAGGTGATGAGATACCAAACCAAGGGGTGTGGAGGTCGTCTTGTTGGGTGGGTAGCAGAGACCGAAACAGCAAAAGCTAGAGGAAGTGAACACTTACAGGAATAATTTATGGGACCCACAGAGACTGGCCGTGAGCCCCGGAAGAGGCAACCTAGAGTAGTGAAGAAAGTGATGGACAGTTCTGGATTCAGATCTTGGTTCTGTCTTTTTACCATGTGACCTGGGAAAAGTTACTTAACCTCTCTGAGCCTTGATTTCCACATCACTAATTTATGTTATGATTTGTTAATATGATTTATGCTGTCCTGAAAAATGGTATAACACATGCACGTTAGTGTCTAGCACTGAGCAGATTCAGTATACTGTATGATCAGTGCTATTATATTAAATTCCTTTTAATATCTGTAATATTACTAAATTTTATAAATGTGTGTGAAAACATTTTTTTCTTTCTTTCTAAACCTCCACCAGAAAAAAGAAAATAAATCATTAACGTCGGCTGTACCAGTTGAGTCCAAAGCGGGTAAACCATCTGGAAAGGTATGAAGACAGCAGTGTATTTCTGCCTAAGATATTTATTTGCAGCCTCTCTCTCATGATCTCATTCCTTAAGGGCAGACAATGTGAGGTGGGAGTAACTGAAAGGGCCTTTTTAATGAACTGTTTCAAGATAATAAACTGGGCTGACAGTGTGGTTTTCCCACATATGTTTGTAACATTTTTATAGTATAACCCTCTGTTCTGAAAACTCCAGTTACATCCCATAAAGTTTTCATTCTACTTTCTCTCCTGCAAATATGTCTGCTTTAACCAGAGGTATCACTAAAGAATATCCGGCACTTCTTCACTCTGAAAGTCCCAGTTTAATTAGTCTAAAGCTGGCAGGCCCCAAATTCTAGTACATTATCAGGGGAGTTTCTAAAACTGTAGTGTTACTATAGTAGTTATTTTTACCAATTAATCTGGGTTAAACAGTGAAAGGTCTTTCCCCATATTGTTGTTTTCCCTTTAAATTCAGGTTATCCTTCACAGTGAGTCATTCGTAACCTCAAAATTAGAATGGAGGCATTCTTTCATTATCTATAATATAAAAGCCTAATTATAACATGCCCGATCCCCTCTGGTGCGTGCACCGGGCCTCTAGTACTGACATAAGTCCATATTGGTAGAGTAAACTGTTACTTCTTGTAAGTTTAACATTCCTTTCAGGTAATTTCTGTTGGTGAACATCTTTGGGCAACAAACAAACAAACACCCAAACAAAACTCTACAGATGGATGAAAGAACATAGGGCAATCCATTTTGACATAGATTTTATTTGTAAAGGTGCTATGGAGAGAGATTTTGTTGAGGTTGTTTGTATACCTAACTACAGAAATCTATTGATCAGCAATAAATACCAAGCATTTCTCCTATTGCATATAGCAACATGGTCATGATTCTTTGAACTTTGCTTTGTCCTTTTTTCTTTTCTTTTTTTAACAGTCAGTTCATTGGTCTGGAAGCTTTAATGAACCATACATTTGGTCATGTAGTCACCTTTAAACTTAAAAAAATTACAATTCTTACCTGAATATGAATATGGCTTTTTATGTTCAACCTAGAATCTGTACTCTGAGACTAACTAATAAGGTTTAACTGAGATTAGATTTTAGGTAATTATTTATAGACAGCATTTTTCTGCTTGTTAGTGGAGGACAATAATAACAGGAAAGGTAGAAAATATGAAATTTCAGTTCAAATTACATGCACATTCACAGCATGAGATAGTAAAGCCACTCTTTACTATCAATTTAATTTGTCTTTTTTCAATTGAACTTGAATAAGTCATACATGTAGCATAGTTATGTTCTAAAAGGAAACTCCCCAACTCATTAGAATTTCTTATTTTACATAGCACTGAAACGACTTTAAGAATAATTGTGTGTAGGATACCACCCAAATACGTTTTTTAACTTTTCACTTTCCTTTTACAGAGGTGTGTAAATATTGACATAAAGGTAATTTATATATTTCAGAGAAAAAGAGAAAGAAAGATAGAAACATCAGTGATGAGAGAGAATTATTAATCGGCTGCCTCCTGCACACCCCACACTGGGAATTGAGCCCAGAACCCAGGCAGGTGCCCTGACTTCGGAATCGAACTGCTCTTCCTGGTTCCTAGTTCGATGCTCAACCACTGAGCCATGCCGGCTGGGCAAAATAAAATTTTTTTTAAAAAAATCATTTTTACTAAATAATAAAGTGTACTTTTTTCTTTAAGCCTTACATTTTTAGCCTTTAAGCTAAATTTTTCTACAAATTAGTTATAAGTCATTCTATAGTCACAAATAGGCCGTTATCTTGTCATATTTTTAGAGTGTTTCTGCCTTTTTTATCTGAAGACTTCTTTCTCTTCAATACATGTAAATATCTCTTGCTTCCATTTTCATTCTTTTTTAAAAAATTGTTGACCCTATTACAGATGTCTTCCATTCTCCCCTCCTCCCTTTTGCCCACTTCCACTCACCCCCCCTCCCCCAGCCTTCACCACACTGTTGTCTGTATCCATGCACCATACATATATGTTCTTTGGCTAACCTCTTCACCCTCTTATATCCAACATCCCCCTCCTTCTTCCCTTCCCCCTGAGATCTTAAGGCCAGATTTTAGCTATTTTGATATTTGAAGAACTTTTGGTGTTTGGTATCTTTCTACACAGATTGGTGTTTTGTGGTTTTAAAAAAAATCAAAATTGAGTATGTGTAACAAGTAACATTTAAATATCTGCTCTCTCTTCTTTCCAGTCAGACATGGATGCCGCCCTGGATGACTTAGTAGGCACTTTAGGAGAACCTGAAGAAACTGGACAAGATAACACACCATATACTGGACCTGAAGTTTCGGTAAGTGACCGTAATATCTGTCAAGATTCACCCTTAATGGGTAAGAGAACCAACATAAGGTCAACATGATGCACAAAAGCCCACTCAGTGTTCTGTTACTTGGAGAGAGACAGGACCGTGTCAGCATCAGTAACAGCAACTGAATTAGTGTTGGGGTGGAATGGCTGCTGACACAGGAAACATTTATTAATTGTCTGTGCTGAGATTACTGCTGGCATAGAGTCCATCGGGCCACAAATGCTTTTCTGTCCTGGAGACTGAAGTTCCATGGGCTTGGATTTATTTTGATTTCTAGACATTTACCATCCACAGTTCATCCCTATCCCTGATTCCTTAAAAGCAAGAAAATTATATGACATTTTATGTAAAGGAAAAGACACACTGTAGACTGGAAGGAAATAGTTGCAACGGACACCACAAGGATTTGTGCCAGAATTTACGAAGAATTTTAGAAAGTGAGAAAAAAGACAATCCAATAGGAAATGAGGAGAAAACTTGCCGGGCTAATAAGCAATGCGAGTTTCCCTAGTAATTAGGAAAGTGATACTGCCACACGGAGAGGTGTCGCTTCACACTTCTCAGACTGGCAGCTCCCCTGGAGCTCCTGGATGCTGAAGGCGTGCATACCCTGCAGCCAGCAATTCCGTCAGATTCCCAAGAGGAGCCTTCCCCGCCTGCGCACGGAGTTAGTATAAGGACAGCTGCAACATTCGGAAGTGGTTGTGTTCCACCGGAGACCAGAAAATAAAATGGGATACTTTTATAGTGTTTAAAATGAAATGTTCGTTTATCAACATGGATACATTATAAACACATGATTTTGAATAGGGTATCAATTGAATAACATTTGAAAATAATGCAGAGTAATGCTGTGAATTGTGGATACCTACATGTAGAATAACCGTTTTTAAAATACGCCCCACTTTCAGTGGGTGGATATGATATACCTAAAGTTCACATGAGTAACCGTCTCTGGCTAACAAGGAAGGGGAATGGGATTGGAAAGGGCCAAACAGGAGACGTCATTCTCTCTACTTGTTTTGTAGGAATTACATAAGAAATGACTGGATCTGATAGAATTGGGTGTTGGGTTATGTAGAAATTTATTGTTTTTTAACTGTACTTTTGTATGAATTGGAAACATCAGACAATGAAAAACATTTCAAATCCAATGTATTTTAACAGAGGAATCTAATTTAATGTAGTGATTTGAATATTTTCTAGCACTACATATGGCTTAAGCTCCTTAAATAAGGGAAAGTATTTATGTAAACAAATTTCAGAGTTGTGTAAAGTACTGGCCTCTTCATAATTTGTATTTTATTTCAATAGTTTCATAAATTAAGAATGGAATGGTACTTTGGTTTCAGAATACGCATATAACATCCTCAGATATTAATTATATAATGTACCTAAATGTGTGATTTTATTACAGGATCCCATGAGTTCTCTCTACATAGAGGAGTTGGGTAAAAGAGAAGGCTCAATTCCTCCAGAATATAGGGAACTTCTGAATGTAAGTTAAATAACCATTTGCTTTTACTTTGCTATGTCCTTTTTTGGAATATATTCGTTATCACATCCATACAGTTATAATTTTTTTTAAATTTAGAAAATAAAATGGGCAGATGAAAGGTTCCTGACTATGACATTCACTGCATTAGTTTGCCATCGGGGCCATAATATAGAATCACAGCCTGGGTGGCTTAGACAACAGAAATACATTGTCTCCCAGTTCTGGAAGCTGGAAGACTGGAGTCAAGGTGTGGGCAGAATCGGTTCCTTCTGGAAGTCTTGTGGAGACCTCTCTCCTTGGCTTGTAGAGACTGTCTCCTCCCTGTATCCCTCCACGGGGTCTTCCCCCTGGATCTCCAGTACATGTTTCCCCATTTTATAAGAGCACCAACTCTTATATTGGGTTAGTCCCATCCTAACGTCCTCATGTAACCTAGGCTATCTCTTTTTTTAAATGTATACTTTTATTGACTTCAGAGAGGAAGGGAGAGGGAGGGAGGGAGGGAGGGAGGGAGGGAGAGAGAGAGAGAGAGAGAGAGAGAGAGAGAGAGAGAGAGAGAGAAATATCAATGATAAGAGAGAATCACTGATCAGTTGCCGGCCGCACGCCCACCACTGGGGACCGAGCCTGCAACCTGGGCACGGCCTCTTGGTTCCTGGGTGGACAATCAACCACGCTGGCCAGACTCAGTTACCCCTTTAAAGGCTCCATTTCCAAACACAGTCATAGTCTGAGATACTTACGATTAGAGCTTCAATAATGTGCTTTTGGGGAGGACATAATTGAAACCCGTAACAGTCACTGAGTAGCACATTTTGCTGATTGTGAGGATTACTTTTGCCTTCTCAACGTTATCAAATTGATGTTTGTTTCAGAAAAAGGAAGGGATCACAAGGCCTCCTCCAGACTCTTCGGTGAGTTTACATGAATGTCTTCTGAGATCCAAGTGAACGTGTTTTGTGTCTTTGGTTAGTGGTTAGGGCTATCTATACTGTATTATGGCTAACGTAACTTCTAAATCAGATGCAGTTTTCATCTGTTGAGAGAAAGGGAGTGTTTGTGGGGGTTGTGTCAGTGCTCATTGGTTTCATATGAATTTTTGTTTTTTGGGGTTTTTTTGAGAGGAAGAGAAATGGAGCCCAGAAAGTTTTAGGATAAAATAAATGTTAATAAAAATAGAATGGGGATATCTTAACACGTAATACATTTAAAAGAGGAAAGAGAAAAGTAATAGTGCAAAACCCATTTCCTACCAGACATAGGCTTTCATCTGCGAACACATCTCCTTTGGTGGTAAAGGAATTGCAAGAGAACTTTCTTCCTTTGCCGGTGTATAATCTGATCTTTCGCCTGAATGCCACCCCGTGATACCCATCCTGGTATCTGTTTCTTTAGAAACCCCTGGGGCCCAATGACGCCATCGATGCCTTGTCTTCGGACTTCACCTGCAGTTCTCCTGCCGCTGGTGGAAAGAAGGCTGAGAAAGAGGTATTGCATTCAATGCTAGAGGGAAACTTGTGAGAAGCCCTCCCGAACTTCAGAACAACAACTTTACAGTTTTGGTTATTTACATTTCCCTCGTCTGCACGTTTAATCTTTTGTATTTTGTTTTTCAGAAATCTACGGGAGAAGTTTTAAAAGCTCAGTCAGCCGGCGTAATCAAAAGTGCTGCTCCACCCCAGGAGAAAAAAAGAAAGGTGGAAAAGGTATACACAATTACTTTCTGGAACATAACCATGTTTCGAGGGACAGCAGCTGCCTTCCTGAGGCCGATGTAGCTGATGCCAGACAATCCCCAAAGTGCATTCCCCATCCTGGGGCAGGCCGGGAGGGCGAGGCGGGCGCCTTTCTCCTGGAAAGTCAGTGGAGCAGGGAGATCCATCCATCAGGGCGATACCCATCACCTCCAGGCAGGTCCTCCTCTTTTCTGCAGACGTTTATGGGAGATTTTCAGCACCATCTTCTTGGTTGTGAATTAAGACCACATTACCATTCCAATGCGCAGAGGGCAGGGCGCCAGAGAAATGACACTCTTGGAACATAAAATAATCAACGTGGTTTCCTCAAGGAGCTGGAGCCCAACGAAGCCACTAGAGGGGTCGTGTTTTAGCTGCTGCTGTCCACCTCGCTCAACCACAGTCAGCACGCGGGCTCAATCTCATAAGCCCCGAGATGTGGTCCCCCAGCTCTGGGCTGCAGGAGAAAGCAGGGCCCGAGTGCAGACAGGCCAGATAATGCGGGGAGCGGTTGCCCTCGGAGCGCTCTGCCTCTCCCCTCCTGGAGGGGACAGTTTATTTTTATCTGACCGGCGGGGAAGCAGTCAGAGCACCACGCCCCTGAGAGTGGGTGTTCCCTCGGGGAGCCGCAGCCTGTGTGCTTCGGAGAAGAAGGCCGCGGGGGCCACCCCGGGTGCCCCTGCTTTCTGGCCTTAGCTGCTTTGCTCAGAGACAGGGTCGCCAGGAGTCATTTTTTTAGAAAAAGAAAAACAGGCTAGAGAAAGTTCGCTTCTTGCAGCTTTTGCTTTGGCATGGGTGTTGTATAATGGCACAGCTACGATTAGCATGATACTTCTAGCTTGCTAAGTAAGGGGTGCAGTGTGCCCCTGGGACACCGTGACTGCAGGAAGAGTCTTAGCCCCACTGTCACTCACTGGTGAGTTCTTTATCCGTTCTTTCTTTTGCTAGGTTTCAGGTAAACTTGCCTTCCTAAAGTCCTTCCCCAGCCCACAATTCACCTCTTAGACTTAAAATGTGTATTTCACAAAGAAGTGGATGGGTTGTTCAGGCTGAGGAGATCCTCTTTTATTTTATTTTTATTTTTTAAATTGTAATTTCTTTATTGATTAATGTGTTACATATGTGTCCTTATTCCCCCTCGCCCCCCTATTGTCATGTCCATTGGTTAGGCTTATATGCATGCACACAAGTCCTTTGGTTGATCTCTCTCCCTTACCCCCACCCTCCCCTACCTTCCCTCTGAGGTTTAGTGGTCTGATTGATGTTTCTCTGTCTCTGGATCTCTCTCTCTCTCTTTCTTTTAAAAAAATATATTTTACAGAGAGAAAGGGAGAGAGATAGAGAGCTAGAAACGTGGATGAGAGAGAAACATCAACCAGCTGCCTCTTGTACACCCCCTACCGGGGATGTGCCCGCAACCAATGTACATGCCCTTGACCGGAATCGAACCCGGGAACTTTTAGTCCGCAGACCAACGCTCTACCACTGAGCCAACCCAGTTTCGGCTGGATCTCTTCTTTTGATGGGCAGACTCTTTCCTTTGTCACAGGACACGATGAGCGACCAGGCACTGGAGGCGCTTTCGGACTCGCTGAGCCGCCGGAAGTCAGAACCCGAGCTCGACCTCAGCTCCATTAAGGAAGTCGACGAGGTACTGACCTTCGAGTTCACGTACAGAGCATGTTGGTCTGCAGGTTACAAAGCTAAAGGTGCTCTGCGTGCTTCGAGTGATTGCACACCTTTTGTTTTTATTGGAGAGCTAAAATGGACTGTTCTTCACCCTGCCTTCCTTTCAGGGTCTCTGGTTAATTTAGAGACTTCTGGCGGGGAAGTGAGCAGCCAAGAAGGATATTCGAGTGTTTGTCTTGAAAACCATCTAGAATTTTAATATTTAAAGTGAACACTAATCTCCTCTGCCAATGCCTGACTAAACAAGATAGCATGGAGGCAGTGGGCCGTTGAGAAATAGGTTTGTCTACTCTTACGGAAGTTGGAAATTTGTATTTTTCAGAAGGGTGTGGGATGACTTTGTTTATAAGGAGAGAGGCAGGTGACTG
Organism: Vespertilio murinus; assembly: GCA_963924515.1. NCBI lineage: Eukaryota > Metazoa > Chordata > Mammalia > Chiroptera > Vespertilionidae > Vespertilio > Vespertilio murinus. The sequence goes on from OZ004705.1 coordinate 51,637,728, forward strand.
TAGGTGGATAGGAAGTTCATATACATACATATATATACAAATATATATAAGTTCATATACATACATATATATATATAAAACTGTGGGGAAAGATGTTTAAATATGTCTCAAATTAGAATAAAATCCAGCAGCAGTGACTCTGAAGCTGCCGTGTGCTTAGAGCGTGCTGCTGGGCAGTTTTTATCCCACCTCACTTAACAAGATCTTAACAAAGCCAAAGCAAGCTTGGACTGAGTGGAGTTTTAATATTAAATTACAATTTTTAAAGAATTTTCAACTGAGTCCTGTGGGGGGAAAAGAGGACAGAAGAAAATTGTCCTGGGACGTTCCCAGCAAGGCAGTGTGTGCGGGGAGGCGGCGGGGGGACATGGGTGTGCAGCCTGGGCCCTTAGGAGCCGCACCCTGGCCGCTGGGGGGCGGAGCTGGCAGGTGCCGCTGTCACAATGCCACTGCCCCCGCTGTCACTTCCTGTTCTGACTCACTGGGGAAGGGGAGTCTCACGGACTCCCAGCAACTCTCCCTGAGTCTGGGACCCCCCTGGTCCGGAATGGGCCAGTTTCTATCTTCGACGTTCCTCGAGGGCTCCCCAGATGTGGTGTGGCACAGCGCGCTCGGCGACGGCGAACACAAGGGAGCAGGGGAGGTGGCCCTCATCTTCCAGGACGAAGTAATGTATGGGGAAGAAAGGGAGGCATGGCAGCACCATGCGGGAGGCTCTTTGATGTCCTAAGCGTGGCACAGGGCGAAGCCAGGAGGCAGGCGTGCCAGCCTACGTGGAGCTGGGGTTCCCCACCAGAGGGCTCCATGGCCAGTGGCCTCAGGCTTCTTACAGAAAATTAGAGTGATTTAATGTGACAGTCTTTAGGGGCGGGGAGGTGCCAACATAAATCCCAGGACAAAGAAGAGTCTTGGAGGGACTAAAATGTACATAGATGTAACAATAAGTGGAATAGCATAAGGGAGTAAGCTGAGGGTTTACTATCTGAAGGTGAACTCCTTGCTTCCTGGGCAGTCTGGTGTGGTGAGTCTGGTAAAGATCGTATCCTCCAGGGGTTCCCCGCCACGCCGCACACTCCCCCGGGGAGCTCCCTGAGCAAAGCTTACATAGTGCTTCAGAGAAGGGGCCAGGCCTCCGGTCCTTTTTATAAAAAGTAATATTTATAATGGTACCTCCTTAGGTACCTCCCCCATTTCTAGGTGTAGTTACGTAGCCTGGTGCTATTTCCATTGAGTAGATGTTTACTTTCCACGCCTACAGCGCAGGCATTTAAAGAACATAAAGACCAGAGGAAGAGAAGGGATCTAGCTGGGCAGGCGCCTCTCCTGTGGGCCGGCCTGAGCGGAAGCGGGGAGGGGAAAGGGGGGCCGTCCTACCAAACAGGTGACCGTGCCTTTCATGGAGACTGGTTTATAGGCGGAGACCCCACGAATCTCTGAATTGAGGAGAACCCTAATCATAGGGCTTCTTCCATATCTACAGTAGAATATAACTGGAAATGTAAAAAAAAAAAAAAAAAAAAAAAAAAAAAAAAAAAAAACCTAAAAAAAAGTTCATCCCTTATTGAGAGCTGTTATGCTATAAAACATATAAAGCTGTAGAACATATATAGGACAATGAAAGTGTGTCCCAAAGCTTAGAAGAGAGCCTGGTTCATTAACGTGCTTAGCAGATCTTTTTAAATGAACCCATTAACTAATCATTCAGGGGAGAAGCACAGTCTTAGGCTGCGATGTAGGTGGGAGCAGTGGGTTGAGCTGGAATTTGCTGAGTGACGCCTGCCCGCCTTGGTGCCCAGGAGCTCCTGGTTTGAATCTGTGCCTGGCTGTAGGTGCACATTGTGACATGTCACGGAACTTCGCCTTACTCACCAGTTGCTTAAGACGCAGATGTTATATCCTGGAAGCCAGCAATCTAGTATAGAACTACTGTCCACTTTTAGGTCTGCTGGAGATGGTAGCTCATGGTTCACTAATCCGGTGAAGTCCTGGTGATGTGGAAGGGAGTCCTTGTAAAAGAGACAAAGCTAGCTGTCCACGAATCCACCAATATTTGTGATGGGCCGTTTCTCCCATTTCTGAGCCGTGGCTCACACTCAGGAGGACTGGGTTTCTCCCCTGCACAGAACCGCCTCATTGAGTAAGAAAGATGAAGGCTGCTGAAATAATTGCAACTAACTCCTACACTGTGCCTGACTGTCTCAAAGGCTATTTTATTCACCTTTCTCTGGCGATCCTTACGAGTCAGTAGCTAGGCCAGGATTATCAGTAGGCCCATGTTATAGCTGAAGAAACTGAGCCAAAGAAAAGCTAAGTGGCTCCCCGAGGTCATGCAGTGCCTGAGAGCAGGGCTGGACCACCTCCCCGTGATTCCTGGCTGTTTTTCTCAGTCACCCCACTTGCCGCCTTCCTCACCGCCACTCACCCTGGTCTTTGCCTTTGTAGTTTGCAAAGCCCTTACAGACACTTTTGTCTGAATTGGTCTCCTCTGCGCCACCTATGAAGAACCCAAGGTGATGCCATCTTGTTTTACATATGTTATCCAAATGTTTACTTATTCTGTTGTCTCCATTCTCATCAGGCAAAATCCAAAGAAGAGCATCGAGAAAAGTGTGGAGAAGATGAAGAAACCGTCCCAGAGGAATACAGACTGAAACCAGCCACGGTGCGTTGTCAGCCACGGTGCGCACAGCGGCCCGCGCCTCTGGCTCTCCATGGCGTTTTGGGGGTTTGGGGTGTCTGTCCCAGGGCGCAGAAGGACCCGTCTCTCCTCGTTTCTGTGCTAACTCTGAAAGTCGTGGACCCTTTCATCTCTGCTCTCTCGAGTTGGACCCGTAAGGGATGGTTTCCTAAGTACTGACCACGTGGTAATTAAAATTCCCACAAATGCAAGCTTTTCTACTATTTACAATGCTTGACATAGATCCTGTACCTTACAGCGGAAGGGGCAATTTGGGAACACTCTTTTCCTTCTAGCTGCTATCTGGGTAAAAGCACCGTAGATCTCAGTGGTGGATAGGAACGTAGGCTATTTCTCATTGTCCTCAGTTAAGGTTTTGTTGTGAGGTCAGAATGGTGGACAAATGCCTGTAATTATAGTTCTAATACATCTTTGAAGTAATCACATAAACATATGATAGAAGATAGTTGTGATTCTCATATATGTTCATAGATGAAAAGTTTTTCACTTTTAGAAATACTCTAAATTGTGAAACCTCATATCAAAAAAAACAAAAACACTAAAACAGTATTTTTGGTTTGGAAAATTGACACTTAAAAAATATTTCATTAATGTAGTTGCGCCTTTATTCCCAAAGATATTTTAAATTCAATTTTCCTATTGAACAGGTAAAATTTTTAAAGCAACTTTAAAGGAAAAGTAAATGTGCATTCTATCTTATATTTGGTCTCTTGATTTTTACATCTCAACTCTTTTTTCTGATAAAAGATAAATCTAAAATAGAATTCACTCAAATATGAGGAGAAAAAAAACTCTCTTCTCGTATCCTGAAATTTTCCAGACAAACATAATGGAATATGAAAGCAAATTTTTTCTGTTTAGTTTGTAATAAATTTTCAATTTTATTTGCAGGATAAAGATGGAAAACCACTATTGCCAGAGCCTGAAAAAAAGTCCAAGGTTGGGAAATAAGTTTTTTTTCTGGATATTTATAGAACAATAGAACTGTAAAGTATAAACTGAGTTACTTGCAACAGAAGGATAAGGAGAAGGTAACTGCTGATGGCAACACTTGGCTCCGATCTGTGACTCCTTTCACATATTTATATTGTTTTCCTCATGGATTAGCCCTAGACTGTTATACATTGCGAGGCGACATCCACCGCACCTTAGGAGCTAATGTCAAGAGGGCCTTGAATTAGATTGTTAACACTTTACTTGAGTGTGATTCTAATCACAGCAGCAAGTACTCCAATGATTCTGAACTGCCATTACTGAAGTTGGTTTGGTATCAACCAGCAGCATTAATCAATCCCTTACTGTGTGCCTGGTATTGTGCTAGATGCCTTTCCTGTGCTATCTTTTTGAGTCCTCGCTAAATGAGGAGGGTGCTATTACTATTCCCATTTTACAGCGGAGGAAGCAGACTATGGAAATAGCCTAAAGCCACACAGTTAGAAAATAGCAAGGCCAGGAATCCAAATTCAGGCTGCCCAACTCGGGGTCTAGATCTTGAATTCTGTCCTAGGTCACTCTTACTAGGCAAAATCACCACATGCCCTAAACGGATAATCCACCTCACCTGCTGGATCCAAGGATAACAGAACTTTCCTGCCAAAACCCCACGTAGTCCTAGGAGAGAGGAGTATATAATCTATTCTTCCTCTGACTTATTCAGAAGGAAGGTCAGTGGGAAGGAGAAAAAACAGCTGCAAAAGAAAAACAACACACATCTTCATTGGGAAGAACAAGCAGTTTTATTTGAGCAAAATTACTCTGTCATTGAAGTATCAAGAAAACTTTAAACCATTAACATTTTTGTGGCACTGCGGTGTCTAATATTCCTTATTTGTTGCATAACATCTTACATTGATAAATGAAATGCCTATAAATTAGCTTTGATGTTTCTCTCTCTCCTTCTCCCTCTCTCAAAATAAAAAAATAAATAAATAAATTAGCTTTTGGTTTTAGATCTCATACGTACTGATTTGTGTTAACCAGAAAAAACTATGAAAACTTTTTTTTTAACAAAGTAGAAAATCCTGACTTCATAATATACAATGCCTCTTGTGTTACAGCCCCTCAGTGAATCAGAACTCATTGATGAGCTTTCAGAAGATTTTGACCAGGCTAAACGTAAAGAAAAACAATCCAAGCCAACTGAGAAAACACAGGTATATTTCTAAAACTAAGTCTCTAGCTTTGTTTTTTTTTTTTTTAAATGATTTTCTAAAATCTTAAAAGTATGATGCCAAAAGTGTTTTAACATGAAGTGGTTAATAAGAAAGCCCATTATGCTGTCTTTTTGTACCTGCGGCTTTGTTTTGCCTTTTTCTGAAGGTGCTTTCTCTCCCCAAGCTGACCTTGACTTTCTCGCAATTTAAGACCTGTAATTATTCCTTCAGGAAAGCGCTCACGCCCATGCTTTGCTTTCTATTCCTGCCTCTGTGACTGACCTAGCTAAAGTTGTCATCACCACTCTCCTCACATGGCAGTGGCCTCTGTCTTCAGTCTCCTTCCAGTCCGTCCTGTGTGTCCACCAGAGTTGTTCTTTCTTGAGCATGCTTGTAGCCACGTCGTTCCCCTGCCCCAGCCTTCGGGAGCTACCCATTTCCTCCAGAAGAAGAATTTCTGCTAATGTGTTCTGGCCCCAGCTTCCTTTTCTACTCAGGTGCCCCCCCACATCACTAAACCATGACATCGAATGTGTGTCTCCATGGCTTTGCTCACGTGGTTCCTTCCATCTGGAATAACACCCCCTCCTAATTCTACGTCAACCCCTAGAATTTCGGATTTAGTGTGTTGGCGTGGGGCCCCGAGAATTTACATCCCTTGAAGGCTGTGCTAAAATATGGCCTCTGTCTCCTGCTTTTCTCTCCCCAAACCTGACCACACTTCCATCTCTAATGAAGCAGGATATAACATGCCAGAGAGTCTGTAGTTCTTTCTTTATATACCTCCCTGGTAAGGCATTTGTTGCAAACAAGTTATTAGCTCTTTGTACTTCTTTACACCTTACATTTATACCAAGTTTTAAGTAGTCATCTGTTAAACACCGTGCACATAGGATAGATTTCCACAAATGCCCGGATTATAAGTAGTTTATTTGAACTTTTACCTGGTGATAAAATAAAGCTCTCAAACTTGATCATACATCAGGACCGCCTGAGGGTTTGCAAAAACAGATTGCTGGGCCCTACTCATAACATTTCGGATTTAGTGTGTTGGTATGGGGGCCCGAGAATTTACATTTCTGATAAGTTCTCTGGATATGCTGAGGCTGCTGGTCCATGGACCACACTCCAAGAACTCCTGGGATAGCATTACTACTTGCATTTGTATATCGCTATTTACAATGTGCAGGGAGCTCTTAAGATACATAAAAAATGATATATTTGTGTAAAGTGTTACATTGTATTATATGATTGATATATGGTGAGAAATAATTTATAAAAATAAGAAATAAGAAATAATAGTTGCTAAAAGTTATTGCATTTACTGTTTCCAGGTACTAGGCAAAACACTTGACATGGTTTATCTCCTTAAAGCCCCCTGTCAACACTTGATATGTAGGTACTGCTATGGTTCTCACTTTTCAGATGTAAAAACCGAGTCTTGCAGAGGTTAGGGAACCTACCTGAGGAGAGAGGTAAAGCGAAGTTGAAATAACAGTAGCCGAAGAGCTTTAACGTGCCTTGGCTTATTTACTGTTCAACAACCCGAGGTGTCCAGGACAGTCACGCTCACGGCGTAGCCTATGGCAGAGGGTATTGTTGATTCATCGTTGTTCAGTGTTACTAGCCCGATAGCTCTCAAAATTCGTCATTGTGCCGAAACCGGTTTGGCTCAGTGGATAGAGCGTCAGCCTGTGGACTGAAAGGTCCTGGGTTCAATTCTGGTCAAAGGGCATGTACCTTGGTTGTGGGCATATCCCCAGAAGGGGGTGTGCAAGAGGCAGCTGATCCATGATTCTCTCTCATCGATGTTTCTAACTCTCTATCCCTCTTCCTCTCTGTAAAAAATCAATAAGATATATTTTTAAAAAATTCATCATCGTACCTGCCTCTTCCCCCAGGAATCGCAGGCCGCCCCGGCCCCGGTGGCAGAGGATGTGCCCCGGGCCTCCTTGTGCAGTGTGCAGTCAGCTCCAGCCAAGCCCGCCGCCGCTGTGGTGAGTGGTCCTCTGGGCCCTGAGAAATGTCTCGGGGAAGTAACATTCCTCCCACACACTGTCTGCTCTGGGCACCAACATATTATTTTATTCTGACACAACAAGAAGATCTTCTCTAGCTGTAGTCGCTACTATTTGGGGCTTCGGGAGGTGCTAGAAAGTCAGGCTATATGTAAAATTTTAATTAGATTCCTATAAGCTGTGTTTTTCCTTTTGCACCTTCTGAAATTCTTCCTAGTTCCTCTGTGATTATGAATAATCGTGCTTTTTCACTTTGCTGCATGTTTTCGAGCCTATTTGGAATTCCGCAAATAGCCCAATCTCCCTTTTCCTGACTCCGTGTGTGTGTGTGTGTGTGTGTGTGTGTGTGTGTGTGTGTGAGAGAGAGAGAGAGAGAGAGAGAATCTGCACCAGTATCATCAGGACCCCCACTCCCACCTGAAGGGGGAGAGATGGTCTCAGTTCCTCTCCCTTTCTTCGTCTCTTGCCTCTCTCTCACTTTCCATCTCTTGGATGAACTCTGATACTTAACTAGTTGAGTCTTTGTTTCCTTTTGAATTCACTAGCCCACAGAGCCCGACTTAGAGAATAACACCAGTGGATTATGTTTCAGTACCACGGACGTGGTGGCTCTGTACTCTGAACAGCTAACCTGTTCTAGATGCTTTGTAATATCTCCTTAAACTTTCACAGGGACACGATCCAGACTGATCATCTGTTTTAGAGGAGGGAAATGAACCTATAGCTTGACCGTGAACAGGCAACTTAACCTTTCAGAGCCGTGGCTGAAATGAAACTTATGGCTCCAACCCTAAGCTACCTTCCGGTCTAGTGTGGCTGTGGGTCAGATCTCAAGCTTACGACACGGCCTGGTCACTCGTGTGGAAAAGGGCAGGGGGACCGTGGGTGCCTCCCCCTCCAGGGAGGGGGGGGAAAGGCTTGCCGGTGATGGGCAGCGTCACACTGAGATGGGGGGAGTGGCGCTGTTCGGGGGGAGACCCGTGAGCCAAGGACAGGACAAGCACCGGAGTGTGCGGCACTTGGAATACTTGGGATGTGTGCCTTTAAGTGACTGAGCGACAGGGCAAGTGTCCTGGGTGCCAACTGCAGATCCCCTCAAAGCCCAGGGTCTCCCTCCTGCCATATGCAAGATTTGAGCACCCCACCCCTACTTTTTTGTTATGTTTGAGGTTTCAGGGTGCTCTCTAGAACAGGGGTGGGCAAACTTTTTGACTCGAGGGCCACAGTGGGTTCTTAAACTGGACCGGAGGGCTGGAACAAAAGCAGCCTGACCATGCTGGCACCCTCATCTTGGGCTGCTGGTGAAGGAGCGGAGGGGAGAGCAAGAGAACCCTCCGCTCTTTCGGCTCTGCGGGCGGGAGAGAACAGCCGAACGGGCCGGATCCGGCCCGAGGGCCGTAGTTTGCCCACGGCTGCTCTGGAAGTTCAACATTTTGGGAGCCAGGCACAGGCCATGGTGGCAAAGACCAGGAGAGAGGAGGGAACCTGTGAACAGACTGGAGGAGGAACAGGGGCAGAGGCAGTGATGGCAAGCAGGACGGTAACAGCCAGCATTCCAGGGCAGAACCCTTGTGACCTAAGCATGTGTCACCTACTCCTCATGCCAAGTGGGACTGCCAGGGCCTCGGAGGGCTCAGTTACTTCCTTTCCAGCGTCACCCTGACCGCAGAGCCACGCATGGGGTGTACAGTGAACAGAGAATAAACAGAGCTCTAGTGTTTCCCTTCTCCGACTCCCTGTCCCCGGCCTCTGCCCCAGCAGCTCTGGTTACCACGGTTGCCAGGCTTACTGTCACCGAGGTTCCTGGGCATTTCTGGGATTGTGACACCCTTGGGAACCAGAATAGCTGCATTGTGTGCTAAAGGTCAGCGGGCTCGGGAGAGGCTTGAGCATTAGTGAGCACAAGGTAACAAAGGCCAGAGGCCCGAGGCGAACACGTGCCCCGTGGGGTTCTTGTTTGTATAAAAAGAACATGTATTGAGGAAATCCAGAGACCCGAGTTCTAGTTCTGAATCTGACAACATGAAATGCTATAGAAACGGAAGTTTTAGTCCTTAGTCCCATTTCCAGATTCCTTAGTTCTTAAGACTGCTGCTGCTTCTCCAAGCTTTTCTGTTGCACTTCTTTCTCCCCCCTCCCCCATGAAATGTATGGGGTGACGTTGGTTAATAAAATTATATAGATTTCAAGTTTTAAGATCCTATGACTTGCCATTTGTATGTGTAACCCCAAGTCAAATTTTCTTCTGTCACGACATATTTGACCGCCTTACCTTGCTTCCCTCTGGTAACAGCCATACTGTTGTCTGTGTCTATGAATTTTTGTTTGTGTTTCTTGTCTTGTTTATTTGTTGCTTTCAATTTTATATCCCACACGTGAATGAAATCGTATGGTTCTTGACTTTCTGTGTGATTTGTTTCTCTTAGCATAATATCCGCCCATGTTGTCACAAGAGGCAGTATTTCTTTTTCTTAAGGCTGGAAATCACTTATTTCTTAAGTCAAAGGACAGAAAGCTCAGGAAACTGGTTTCAAAAGATTCTACAGCAGAGAGTAGGAGAAAGCAGACGTGGAGTGTGATCAGGTGTCTGCGATCAGATAGCAACTCGAGTTGCTCGGATAAGATTTGAGATCGCAGTAACTCTTGCAATTTAGATATAATCCCAAACAGATAAGATACAGCAGGGATTGTTGTTGCTCTTGGAATAAAATCTATGCAGCGTCCAACCACTAGATGGCGATACATCGCTTTCCTCTTGGGCTTCTGGGTGGTGGTACTTCCTTAGGCAGAGAACCTCACTGCCCTTTAGCAGAGAACCAACTTTCTTCACTTGGAATGACGGCCAAGCTATACAAGAGAAAGAGACTTTTACTCTGAAATCCCAATATATACTCAATATGAGGTCATAGGCTTTTCTGGTAAGAACAAAGTTTGGGAGACTGTTTGATTCAGGGGCTTTCATATTTTTGACCAAGACCAGTAGTCGGAAATGTATTGATATCACAACCTAGGACCCACACAATAGAAACAGCAGTTTGATAAGTAGTACTTATCCTTGTTATGCAAGATGTCTTCTGTTCCACTCTTTCATTAAACAGCAAAAACAAAAAACCAAATGTCCTGGCCATGAACTCGGAATTGATTTTACGAGCCATTAACATGTGGCTCATGGCCTGTGGTTTGGTAGAAGCCAGGTATAGTCCTTTCTTTTAGCCCAAACGTAGTTTCTTCTTTGTTTTCCCTTCATTCCATTTATGCTCTATGTCCATCCACTTTCTCACTGCGTCATGCTCGGAGCACATTTCATTGGAACAACCGGACCACAGTGTCATTGTGCCTGCGGATCAGTCAGCCACAGGCGCTCACATGGATCAGCGTGAACCTCTTTGACCAGGGAGGCCAGCTGGCCCATGGAGGAGCCCACCTCTCTGGGACGGACGGCCAGGCTGGCTCACAGAACTTCGGGAAGAATGTCCTCTCCGGGGCTTCTCTGGAAATCTTTCCTTTGCCGCCTCAAGAGCAGTGACAGGAAGTCACTCCTTTCTTCTTTCCTGGCTATCTATCAGCTTGTCTGTGGTACACCTATTCCGTTGCCTGCCTTATATCCAAACCGGAACCGCTGGGTTAGAGCTTATGTTTCTCAGCATCTGTACATCAGTTGCACACACTTCATGCTTCATATATGAAACTTGCTCTGATTTCTAACATTTTAGATTCCAATTCAGTTGATAATTCAAATTATTAAAAGATCACATGCACTTCTTATGTAGGTCTGAAAGAAAGATATGCCCTTTGAATTGTTTGAGGTAGTCTTTTTTTTAAAAGGAGGCATTAACCACCTATTTCGTACATCCACTCTGTATTTTTTTTTTCAAAGGGCATGGTGCCAGACGACGCTGTGGAAGCCTTGGCTGGCCGCCTGGGGAAACGGGAGGCAGACCCAGAAGAGGGAAAGCCGGTGGAGGATAAAGTCAAGGTAATGGCAGCTCAGATACTTCTAGAAAGTAGCTACCATTGATCACCCCCAGTCCCCAAATAAGCTCGTCATTTTTTAGAATGTTTCCCACAACACGTGACCAGCTGGCTTTCTCTGTTGCCGCACATGCCCTGCTTCGTAAGCTCAGCCTGCGTGAGCATCAGGTGTAAGCACAGCGGTGGGGGACAGCATGCTCGTGTCCGAGTTCGGGGTCCCAGCTGGCCCACCTGCACTCCTGTTGCCCAGGGCATGGGAGAGAAGTGGTGGTTGCCTGCTTCCTTGGGATTTCCTTATAGCCCAGCAGGCTCCGTGGTGGGTCTGCGCCTGCCAGGCTGGTGCGCTGTGAAAGTCTAAGGTGCCATCGGAACTCTGCACGTAGGGTCATCTGTAAGTTCTACCCTAGCGATGGCTGTGTTTACCTCAGCTGGAGTCATGCCGGCATCCGCTCTATGGAAAAGATGTACTGACAATGGAAATGGTATGATTTCTATTTAGGAGAAAGCCAAAGAGGAGGATCGTGAAAAGCTTGGTGAGAAAGAAGAAACGATTCCTCCTGACTATAGACTAGAAGAGGCCAAGGTAAATAGGCTGGGGTATTTTTTTCTTCTTTATTTTAATTCGTAATGAATTCCACATACGTAAAAAGGGGCATGGGCGGAAACCGGTTTGGCTCAGTGGTAGAGCGTTGGCCTGCAGACTGAAAGGTCCTGGGTTCAATTCCTGTCAAGGGCACGTACATTGGTTGTGGGCACATCCCTGGTAGGGGGTGTGCAGGAGGCAGCTGATCGATGTTTCTCTTTCATCGATGTTTCTAACTATCTCTCTTCCTTCTCTCTGTAAAAAAATCAATAAAATATATTTTAAAAAGGGGGGGGGGCATGGAAGCAGACCTGGAATAATCAAGATCTTGTTTCTTAACACTTCAAACACCAAATAGTATTGATAGTATACCAGATGTGAAGCTAAAATATTCCTAGCTGGCATTTTTAGCCCTCCTTGAAGTGAAAATAATCTAAGGTCTAAGTTACCTAATTTTTTTTCATCTAATCCAAAGTTTGTTACAATACCAGAAATAAGAAAACTTAGAGACCTTTATATAGATAAGAAAAGGGTAATGGACATTTGTTTTCTATGAGGGAGAATTTGAAACTTTTAGATATAAAGGGAAAAATAAGAGCACTGTTTTCTTTATTTTGAATGTACAGATTGTTCAGAACAAGTGACAGGGAGACCCCAGTATTACCTTGTAGCTTAAGTTCAGCCACTTGTACAGGAACAGATGCATGGGTGGTAGAACAAATGCCAGTCATCTCCATTGTGAGCCATTACTAACGAGGATATCCAACTAAACATGAACATCTCAGCAAACCCCATCCTCGTCCATGTGCACTCGTCACTTGTCTGGCAAAGACAGGAGCTGTATTGAGCTCTCCCAGGTTAAGAGTTCATTATTCTGCTTGCTTATGCGTTTCTCTCTTTTTTCTTTTTTTTAAAATTCTGACCCAATGGTATTTTTCCATTGATTTTTAGAGAGAGTGGGAGAGGGAAAGACAGAAATATCAAAGTACGAGAAACACATTGATTGGTTGCCTCCTGCAAAGCCCCAACCTGAGCCTGGACCAGGAAGGAGCCTGCAACTGGAATCAAACCCAGGCCCCTTCGGTCCGCAGGCCAATGCTCTATTCATTGGCCTAGGAAAACTGGCTAGGGCTGCTTCTGCATTTCAAAGTTCAGTTGAAACCATGGCACTTCTATTAGTTCTACGGGCTTGTGTGTTTGCTGTTGCTAGGTTTTTAGAGAACCTCTTAAGGGCCACGTGTTCTGACCCTACTCATCCCTCCCCAAATGTGTAGAGGCAGGTCTCTTCCTCATGGGATGTTGGTTGCTTTCTCGCTCCCTTTGCTGAATTTTAGTAGCAGTTGATTGGCTTTCCCTGACCACTTCGTTTGGTGGAAGTTTCGTGTTGCCTCTACAATTAACCAGCTTTTTCTAAGCAACTTCTGCAAAGCCCTCCGACCCCCAGCGTCCCCTCAGGCTCCCCGTGTCCTGTAGGTGCCCTGTCACAGCGCCATGCGCCACTACATGAACTGTTCATGTGTTTTTTCCGGCACTTGTTTATGGGCTCCCGAGGTCACAGCCGCCCCATCTGCGTTGTAGCCCCGAGCCCAGGGAGTGCCTGGTATATGTGAGCCGTTCGTGGCCATCAACTAATTATGGCATATTCTCTGGTGAAAGACTCTGTTTCCTGAAATGATGATCTAATAGGAAATGCACAGCAACATCAGGCATAATCTGACAATGTCCACGAGGGTTCATACTTAGGATGAATATGGAATGACTCTGTGCCATGTTTTTCTCTCCTGGATAGGACAAAGACGGAAAACCACTCCTGCCAAAAGAGTCTAAGGAATCGCTTCCAGTAAGCAAGCCCGTTTCCTCTGAGCATGTCTTTCTCACATGGCCCTGACTGCAATTCAGGAAGGGCATAGCTTTCTTTTTAATGAGTTGACCAGCTTATGACTAGTAACATCGTTTTTGAGGAGGAGACAAATGAGGTGTCTGATACATTTCCTGGTTCTTGCAGCCCTTGGGTGAGGACTTCCTTCTTGATGCCTTGTCTAAGGACTTCAATGGACTCCCAGACACTTCACCACCTGTAAGTCTGAGACTCCTGGTTTTATTTCCTCACTTTCTGAGTGGCAGAAATCAGTGGAAACCTATAACGTAGAATCTGACTTGGGAGCTGAGGGAACAGTCACAGAATTAATGGCCCTCAACCCCCAGTAGCCACTAAAAATGTGTTGCATCCTGAAATAGTAAATATTGTTCCAGCATAGTTAATATTTTCAACAGCGTCACTAATTAAACAGTGTGCATGGACTCTATCAAGTACACCTATGAAAAGAGAATTTCAAATTGAGTTTATCTAAAATTACTTCTTAGACAACTTTACCAGTTGATATTCTACAGTTTGGTCATTTTCCAAATTACCTCTAAGGAAACTTAGCTTCCTGTGGAATAGATATGGCTTCAAAGGGAATCCTGTTACTAAAAAGTTTGGAAAATGTTGGGTAACCGTAAGCAGGTTTCTCCACTGTAGGATTTTCAGGACTTTTTGTATGTGAACATATTGTAAGTCTTTTGGCGTTCTCAAACCTATGTAACTGCAGAACCTTTTCTGTGGAGTCTGGGTTATTTAAATCCTATGTGGAAATGGCATGGAAAATATGTATCAGTTGAGAAACAGAATAAGTGATAAGCAGGGAAAAAAATGATTCCTTGGAGTTGTAGGAAGTTTTTGCTCTCACTTTTGTATATAACATTATGTATGTTATGTACATTAGTAGCAGATTAGAAAATATAATTATCTAACAAGATATAGACATATATAAAGAAAACTGCAATAGAAGACATAAATAAAAAAGAATATGAAGAAATTAAAACCCATACATCTAAGGCAGTTTGATAAATGTCTTAAAAGGATGACAACAATTATTTCCAGTCATTTTTAAGTGAATATTTTATTAAAATAGTAATGTTAGTTGAATATAGCTCAAAGTTATTCTGAAATATATTTGAAAGTGAATGCATAAAAATGTGAAAAAATATACTGGAAAGTACTTTTCATTCTTTTTAGGGAAGATTAACCTAACTAAATGCTAGGCTTTATAATACAATAATGGCTAAAAAAATACAGTTCTGACTCAGAAAGCAAAGTCACAGAGCAATGGAAAAAGAAATCGAGAAATGAACATAAATGACAGATTTAGTATATTTTAAAAATGAGAGAAGAGGTCATTTCATTCAGATTCTGGAATACTAATAAAACTGAAACGTCATATAATATAACAGGTAACAGTAGTACCTCATACCTAATATATTATCAGAATTTGAAATATGTGATAAACACCTCATTTGGGGGTGAGCAAGGCTTGCTTATTCATTGCTTTTAACAGTATAAGTTCTGAGAGGGCAGTTTGGCAGAATTTAGCTAACCAAAAAGGAAAAAAAAAAGTCACTGCTAGAACTTTGATTCAGGGCAACTAATTACACAGAAGAAAGCTAAAAAAAACTGCAAAAATATAACAAGGAATGTGTAAACCAACCATGAAGCTCTAAGTCATTAGATTACTGAATACCATTTAGAATGATACATAGGACTAGCAGTTGTGCAAAATAATACCATGGAGTAAGAAATAGAATAAAAATTGCTCTTAAGATTCTATGTCACTAAGCTTTCCATTTGGATCAAGAGAATTAACAATCGTAAAGCTACATGAAGAGTTGTATTTAAGTGATGACACTGTGGGCATGCTTCTCTATGTAACATACTAAGGATCGAAGTCTTTCTTTGAACAGAAGGCATTTGACAATACTAAACTCGCAGCTGCCGTCTCCGAACTGGTCTCCCAGACCCCAGCTGCAGCCACACACTCCGCAGGCCCAACCCGGAGCACTCTGGTAAGCGACACATCTTATAAATACTTTTTCTACGGCAGCAACAGCAGGTGGAAAGAAAGTAGGACTCCTGCTTAGAGTAAGTGGAAATAGACAAAAATTGTTAGACAGAGTGGGCACCTTCAGAAGAGAGAAGACTGGCGACTTAGGGAGATGACAGAATATTGAAAATGATCAAAGGAAACAATCTGTGTGAAAATATTTTATACCTAGGTGAGGAGCTTAAATTGTTGCTTTATTGGAATTGTACATATTTAAATTATTAGATTTTAAACTTTTTTCCCAGCTTTCCTGATCATTGATTTTCCTCCTTTTTTTTCGTAACGCACACTGTAAATACTACCCATTATTTAACTTCAAGTTTACTTTATGGAATTGTTCAGTATTTGAGCTTCTCCCCCCCCCCCCCAAAAAAAAAAAACACTAACAAACAGTATCAGGCATTGTTTTCCTCCCATTCACACTAGTTAAAAATGTGTCATTTTCATGCTAGCAATAGAAAAACCTCAGCATCAATCCTGTTTTAATTACTTACATATTCTGAGGCAAGACTGAGGGATCAAAGTTCTTCCAGACTTCCTTGATTAATTTTCTGTGCAGTACCAAATGTGAAATTATCGAGGAGACCGCGGCACATCAAAAGATGGGGATTGCCCTAAACCAGACCCCCATCTCCTCTTGGTTGAGAGGTGCCGGGCTGGCTAGATGGAGATGAAGTAGCTTGAGTGAAGTCAGCTCTGCTTCCTCTCCTTTTGATGTAGCATCAAAGCTCCCTTAGTGCTGTAGTCAGAGACTGAATGAATTTTCAGCCTGTTGGGTCAGCCTCGGGAGCATCTGAAAATATCCAGAGGCACAAATGACAAAGGCCAGACCCTGGGCGGGCAGCTCCACCACGGCAGCTATACTCCTGGGCTCTCCTGGAGGACGTAAAGTAGTAAAAAGCTGTGTGTGTGTGTCACCCACGTGATGAAGTCCTTGTGCCACAGAAAGGAGGAATCTTAATAACCCAGGCTGCTTTGACACTTTAATTCTTAATACTCAGGTGAGAGGCTCTGCCCTGACATCCTATCAAAGGCCTTTTCCTTTTTAAGCCAAAAGATTTCTGATTTTACTTTCTTTCAATTAGTTTACTTTTTCAACTATAGTTTACATCTAATACTATTTTGTACTAGAGGCTCGATCAATGGGGTCCCTTAGCCTGGCCTGGGGGCAATTGGGCCGAAACTGGCTCTCCCACATCCCCTGAGGAGTTCTGGATTGCTTGAGGGAGCAGGCCAAGGGACCCCACCAGTGCATGAATCTGTGCACCGGGCCTCTAATATGGATGCAAGACCTTTGGTTAATCTCTTTCCCCCTCCCCTCTAGATTTATCAGTCTGTTCCATGTGTCCATACCTGTGGTTTTTGCTCCTGCATTGAGCGTCTGCCCCCTGGTCGTCAGTGTGCGTCATAGCTACCAGTCAGCTGGTTGAACACTTGGCTGGCTGGCTTAGGCTTTTATATAGGTTAGTTTCAGGTGTACAGCACAGTGGTTAGGAAATCATAATCTTTACAAAGTGCTCCCCCCATATTTTCAGTACTCACTTGGCACCATAGTTATTAAATATTAACTATATTCCCTATGCTGTACTTTATATCCCATGACTATGTTGTCACTTCTCAATTTCTTCACCTTTTTCACCCAGTCCCCCAATGCTCCTCCCCCCACTGGCAACCATCAGTCTACTCTCTGCATCTATGAGTCTGTTTCAATTTTATTCTTTAGGTTCTACATATAAGTAAAATCTTATTTGTCTTTTTCTGACTCATTTCACTTAGAATAATACCCACTAGGTCCATCTATGCTATCACAAATGGTAGGATTTTGCTCTTTTGATGGACACTTGGGCTGCTTCCAAATCTTGGCTATTGTATAGAATGCTGGCAGTGAACAAAGGGTGCAAATATCCTTTCAAATTAGTGTTTTGTGGAATTCCTGGGTCATAAGGCAGTTCCATTTTTTTTTTTAATGAACCTTCATACTGTTTTCCATAGTGGTTTCACCTATCTGCATTTCCATCAACAGTGCACAAGAATTTGCTTTTCTCCATATCCTCACCAACTCTTATTTATTGATGATAGCCATTCTGATAGGTGTGAAGAGATATCACGTGGTTTAATTTGCATTTCTCTGGTGATTAAGGACAGTGAGCGTCCTTTCATATGTCTACAGGCCATCTGTGTGTCCTGCTTGGAGAAGTGTCTATTCGGGTCCTCTGCCCATTTTTAAATGGGATTGTTTTGTTGTATGAGTTCTTTATAAATGTTGGATGTTAGCCCCTAATCATTGGCGAATATGTTCTCCCATTTAGTAGATTGTCTTTTCATTTTGTTGATGGTTTCCTTTGCTGTGCAAAAACTTTTTAGTTTGATGTAGTCCCATTTGTTTATTTTTTCTTTTATTTCTCTTTCCAGAGAAGATTTGTCAGAAAAAAATATTGCTAAGAGAAATGTCAGAGATTTTTACTGCCTATGTTTTCTCCCAGGAGTTTTATGAAGGTGGTCTAGTTTAATTTTTTGCATGCATTTGCCTTTCACAAGTATATTTTAGAATACCTTTTTTTAAAATCAGTTTTTCCATCAGAAGGTCTAGTTTTAGCTAATATTTTATTTGGAACCATCACCAAAATTAGGTATAATCTTTATTTAAATGAATATACTCAGGAATCAAAGAGTAAACTATAGTAATTCATTGCTGGGGACATTAGATTGTCACCAGTCGTGTTACATACACGGAAAGCATTTCAAGACATATTTCCAAGCAAATCAAGCCAGGGAACCCCATCATTTTAGGAAAGACCTCTTTTCTTGGACGGTGCAAGTTATCTGGGGGTGGGACAGGGGTAGACAGGCACCGAGAGCCAGAGAGCAGAGAGAAAAGCACTGACCACGGGTTGGCAGTCCAGCGCCTTCACCCGCCCACTCCATCTCCCTCGTGAAAATCCTCATGGAAGTATTCGTGGCCGTGTTGGGGCCACTCTCCTAAGGGTGACCTGATTTTGTCAACCAGTAATTCAGATTTTCTTTAGCAGAGGGACAAAGAACTCGACGATGCCCTGGACCAACTTTCGGACAGTCTAGGGCAAAGACAGCCTGATCCAGATGAGGACAAGCCAATAAAGGATAAAGTCAAGGTAAAAGAAAATTTAAGGCTTTTTTTTTTTCATGGCATAGAATACTCTACCCTCTACACACACACAAAAAAAAAAATAACTTTACCTTTGTCTGGAGTCCGTGAACAGTTAGACCACAGAGAGAGGAAAAAAATGAAACAGTTATCTATGTTGTATTTCTTTACTTCCTTGGTGAGGACCATGTTCTGTCACAGATTCAGGCAAATGTCCCATTTGTGAGACCAAACCTCGTTATGATGGAGAAGCAGCTGACATCCCTAAGTGAGCAATTCTTAGGTGGACACAGCCTGTACATGCAGTGGCAGAGGTTTCCCTAGAACAGGGGTGGGCAAACTTTTTGACTCGAGGGCCACAATGGGTTCTTAAACTGGACCAGAGGACCAGAATAAAAGCAACCTGACCATGCTGGCACTCTCATCACCAGCCCAGCAGCTGGGCTGCTGGTGAAGGAGCGGAGGGGAGAGCAAGAGAACCCTCCGCTCTTTCGGCTCCATAGGCCGTAGTTTGCCCACGGCTGCCCTAGAAGCCTTCTCTGCTGGCATAACTAACTGCCCGCAAATTCCAAAAGGAAGAGGGCGTGGGACCAGGAGTTCAACACTGAGCAGAGGTGTTTCTACCAGGCACAAACTGTTCTCCCTCCATATCTTATTCAACATGTATTTATACTTCACACACAGTATTCAACAATCCATTTAGCGTGGAGCCAGGAAGTAACTGACCATCCAAATTGGTGTCCCAAAATCAAGACATTTCAAAGAATGATTACATCTTGATTCTGCCATTGTCGCAGGAATACTGAAAATGTGAACTTAACCTATATTTGAAAAGTGAAACTTAACCGATGCATAAAAGAAATCTAAAGTGCTCCCTGGGTGGGGAGAGAGGCCAGCCACGTCCCACGGGGATGCTGGGCTCCAGGTGCCGCTTACGTAACGGCAGCTATTTCCTCACCTGCAACACAAGCAGTGGGCACATCCACTCAGGGTTGCCAAAAAATAATGGTTACTATCTAAAGCCAACGTACAGTGACTTGAGTCTTTTATTTGAAAAGTGAAACTCACAGAAAAAAAAGGTACTTTATGCCCTTGAATTTCATCTCTTTACATGACTTCTGGAATAGTTATTTAATACTTTATTTCAGTTTAAAATACAGGTGGAAAATTCACAGATGTAAACCGACATAGAAGCACATGGGTTTTCCTTTTTTTCATCAACTAATAGTATGTTCAAGTTATGCATTTTGTTCTCTTTGCTTAAGAAATTAAAAAGATCATATGTGTTTTGCCTCAGAAAGTAACATACAATAAATTCTGCATTTCAGAATGTATTCTATATGCAAAGGAGGAAAGGAATATTAATCATATCCATTCAATGATTATAGGAAAGAGCGAAAGCTGAACACAGAAACAAGCTGGGAGAAAGAGATGACACTATCCCACCTGAATACAGACATCTCTTGGATAACAATGATGAGGTAAACACAGACAAATGTCTAAATTGGATCTGTACAACAAAGCCTTTTAAATCCAACCCTCACTTGACTGGCAGGATACACTTTAAGAGTAGCATAAAGATGTAATGTGACTATTTTTAATGTGCCCATGATAAGCAAGCTTTCTAGGATTCTAATATCTTAATATTGACATCGGTATTGTTTGATGTTCAGTTATGTGGACACTGTGGCATAAAAGAGAGTTGAATAATGTGCAGTTATTCACTGATGCTCAGTGGAAATTCCAAGGCATGTACACAGATGAATTCTTTTCACAAGAAAAGGCTATCAAAAAGAATAATGATGTTTGTAATCCTAACTGAAGTAGAGTCTTCCTGTTTAAGGAGCTAGAATCGGAATAATAGGGCAAACAAGGCACCTGCACACCCGGGGTCTCCCTTTCTTCCTTCTCCTACACCCACTGAACCAGATCCTCAATCGCAAGTCCCATTTATATATCTAAACATTCTGTCAAGAAATCCTGGCCTTTGACTCTTAGCATATAGAAGCTAGTTTTTCTTAGGCCACCCTGGCCTGTCTCTCTTCCCATTCTGTTTGGCTCCTACTTTCAAGTCAGATGTCACAAACCCTTCCTAGGCCTGTTCAACTACAAACAAGGGAGTGCAATTTCCACCCATCTTTCTGTCCTGCGTTTGGTTACCTACCAGCTTTGAGTGTCTCTCTTACAGGAATCCATTCTCCTTGCTTTCATTCAGTACTCCTCATGATAGCAATTCTGCACCCAGCTAGAATCCACTCTGCTTCGGTAGTCACACCTGATCCTGCGTGAATCTTTGGGAAATGGATTATTTAATGTCCTTGCCTTTGTAGACGGGAAAAACCCCTGATGGGTTGTGCTCATAAACATCTCATGTCTCTGCAGACTGCTCCTCAAATCCTTCTGACCTATATAGTAAGCTGTAGTAACTAAGACCCAAAATCACAAGTTGCTTTTGTAATATTTCAGCTAGAATTCTAGCGCATGATGGCAGAAAATTCCTAAATATCACTCCCAGGACCAGACTCTCCCTCTCCATTTTCTCCCAGGATACTGAAATAGTTACAGGGGGGAATTAAGCAAAGCTGGGGGAGAGGAGTAGGGACCCAGGCTAATCAGTTGTTGCAAATAGTATGTACTCTGCAAGCCGAGTCATTGGATAATATTGATTATATAAATGCTGATTACACCTAAGTAAACCTTTATAAAAATTTATGTCTAACCAGTAGTCTGCTTTGCTTTGAAGGACAAACCAGTGAAGCCGCCCACAGGGGAACCAGAGGTAAATACCCTACGTGCATATTTCTATAAAAAGATCTTAAATTCTAGCCGCAGCTTTTACAATTTAGAAGTATTTATTGAATGCCCACCCTGTGCTTGGTGTGATGCCAAGAGTACTTAAGGATGTATTATTTTCTTTCAGCTTTCCCAAGAACCTTTCAAAATAGGCAGTTTCATTTTCCACTTTAGAAAATCAGGGCTCTGAGAATACTAAGCAACTTGCTGTCAATATTAATATCTCCTTTGTAATATACTACCTCATTAGAAAAAGAATGTTTTTTTTTGTGTGTGTGTGTGTGTTTAAATAAGGGATGTGGGAAGAGATACTACCTAGCATTTTTTCCTTGCTTTCTTCACTGGTGGTTATTTCTATGATCTTGACTGATGGTTATTCTAACTATTTATGTTTCAGAAACCTGCAGATGATCAAGACCCCATTGATTCCCTCTCAGGAGATTTTGACAACTGTCCAAGTACAGAAACCTCAGAGAAGACAGCAAAGGTACTGTACTTTGTCATATTGACTTTCTTGGAATGTGTGTCTACACATATATATGATTTTATGCCATGGAGGAAAACAATATAATTCTACTACCCTTCAAACACTAGTACATTTCTTGTCTTTTTCCATCTATATATATTTTATGTAGTCATATTTAGAGTCCATAAAATACATTGCATAACATTATTTCATAAATGTTTTCCATGGTGCCATCATTTTTTACTGCCACACTATATTGCTATACAACAATGCTTCCTCCACATCCCTCTGGGCCCAGTTCAACCATCAGCTCCTTATCACTTCTCCCTTCCCTGCCATCTGGGTTACCTATGACCACGTGTACTACACCACTCAGCTGGGTACTTTACTTGGTAGTGATATGCCTTTTACCCCCGTGCTCAGCATTAGTAAAATGCCTGGTATATAAAAGATGTCAAAATGTGTTTATTAGTGAATGAAAAAAAATGTGTGTGGCATTTCACCTTTATATTATACCCTTCCATAAATCAGGAGAAAAAAGTGGAAATGACCATAGATCTTAGTTTGCTATTAGGTATATCTTCCAATCACTGGATTTCCAGTCCTTCCCCTATTGGGTGATTTAATTTCTAATCTCCCTCAGCAACTGATTTCTCATTCCTGGAAACTCATAAATAATGTCTTCTTGGTGAGTGGGCTTTATTTTTATACGTGGTTGTCTCCATTTCTCTTTGTAACACTGAAAACAACCTCCTATTCTTACTCTTAATGAGAAAAATAAGGTCTGGGTGAATCATGCATCATGGAAATTGTCGGAGCATCAGTGTGACACACATTTCCCTCATTTTTATACTTTTACCTCCAACCTTAATCACTTCTGTATACATTCAGCATTGTTCAAAAACTCTGGACTAAAAGCCCAAAGTTTTCCATTATTTAATTAAATTGGAGATCTCCATGCTACTAAAAAGAATAGTCTGAATTTATAGATGGATTAATGATAGCAACAGCCTCATTACCTTTCCTTTGCTTTAGGACAAAGACAAGAAGACTACTTCCAGCTCCAAAGCACCCAAGAATGGGGGAAAAGCAAAGAATTCTGCAAAGGTAAACAGAGCAGTTAAATATATTACAAATTAATTTAGCAGTTACAAGTGGCATTTATCCTTTTAGTCATTTAATTTCTGACTGGAATCTAGAATAAAAATTTAAGCATTAAACACTACCTATCCCATGTCTTGGTAAAGAAATTGAAGTTTTTAAAAACTTTTCTAAAAAAAACAAACAAAAACAAAACAAAAAAAACTAGTACTTTAGAAACTTAAATGAGCATTCTTATCACAATCATTAAAACACTACTAGAGTTGCCATAGCTGGTTTGGCTCAGTGGATAGAGTGTTAGCCTGTATATGAAGGGTCTTGGGTTCGGATCCGGTCAAGGGCACATGTCTGATTTGTGGGCTTGATTCCCAGTAAGGGTTGTGCAGGAGATAGCCAATCAATAATCCTCTCTTCCTTCCCCTCTGAAATAAAAAAAAACAAAAACACCACTAGAGTCCTATTCTCATCTAGAGAATATCGCACAAAGTAATGATAGTGTCCAGTGTCAGATTTTCATGTTTAAGTTCTTTCATCACTCTAAAAGCAATATTCAAACTTAGTAGCGCTCTGCCTATTTCCTTCCATCCTTGGAAGATCTTAGATTTCTGTTTCCTCTTCTTGAGCTCTGCCTGAGGTCAGCAATGCCATGCTGTTTGATGCTGTCATGTGATTAAGAGTTTAGGGAATATTGGGATGGGTGAATGCATTTTGCATCTTCACCTCTTCTAAAGATCCAGACCACCACTTCCAACTGAACATTTCCACTTGGATAACAAATTTACAGTACAGGTTCATACACTGCATCTCATTAAATTGAAATTATCATCAATAAAATAAACCATTACTTTGTGTATCATTAAGGGGGGAAAAAGTCAGTTTATGATATGCTATTCATTGTAAGAACCATTGCAAATTGAGATGTTTCAAAAGGCGGGGGGAAACAACACCAGAGAATATGGTTTATATGAATTTAAGAATATATAAGTGGTATATAGAATTAGGGAAAATCTTAGAGTTTCAATACTATTGTATATAATTTTTCATGTTGCTCTCAAAAGTAGAACTAAGGCTGAGTGGAAACTTTAGGTTCCAATTTCAAGCTTCTCCTATTATTTAAATTATTAAAACTGTTATCCGTAAAGGAATGGAAATTGGATTAGACAACTGGACCCCTTCCAATTCTTAAACATATGATTCAGATGGTTATTACTCTAATCCCCTAACTCTCATGAGAAATTAAAGGTACAGGTTTAAAACCAGTAGTCCAACTACATCAAAACTCTTTTACAATAAGATGATTCCAATTCAAGATGGTAACACAGGAAGAGCCCGAACGCGCCTCCTTCCATGCACACGGAATCTACAGCTATAAGTGAAACGATTTGCTCTGAGGGAAAAAAATGCAGAAACTAGCTAAGTAGACAAGTGAGGGGGAAAACACACACACACACACACAAATACATCAAAGCAGGTAGGAGAGGCTGATATATAGTCTTGGCATAAGCCTTACCCCTAATGTGGCAACCCAGGACTTCTTGAAGAGCTTAGTATGAAGCCCACTTTTGGCACCTGATTTTAAGAACTGCACCTGAAAGACAAGGCCCCAAAACATCTAGCTTTGAAAGCCAACAAGGCTTGTAGCCACAAAGCTTGAGGGAGCTGATAAAACGGTCCTTAAAGGGCTTGCACACTTGATCTCAACAGCCCAGCACAGAGGCAGCCAATTGAGAGGCTCCTATACTTTTATGAAAGAGGCCTACATGGCTTGTCAGCCTGAAGGTCAGGCATCCAGCACAGACCTAGATGAATTACTCACCAGGGACAGAGGCTGATGGTGCTGCCGCTGCTCTCCTTTGCTCCGGCCAGCAGGTGCCATCTTGGTGCTCATCCGCGGCTTCACTGCAGCTTGCCAGCAGTTCTGGGAAGGAGCTGGCACCCTGCTCTGGTGCCTCAATATCTGCAGCTGCTCCCAGGGGACCCCTCTAGGTCACCTAGTTCTGATGGCCAGTGCGACTGAACCCTTGGGGGTCCCACGTAACTATACAGAATATCTGCATACTTTAAATGCCGCTGCCTGAGGATCTGGCTTCTAGTCAGCCTGAGCCTAGGTCCTGACTGAGATCCTCCCCACTTTGGAACTCTGACAGATCTCAGCACCCCCTCAGCTACTGGGGGGCCGCTTCAATTATATAGGCTGCTTGGACAATCACAAAGGTTTGAGAGACAACTAGTAGCTAGAACAAGGTTCAGTGATAAGCTTCATCTCCTCCAGGAGGCCACTCCCTTAAGACCGTAAGAGGTGGCTCTTTTATCTAAAGCACAGATACCAACACTCAGTATCAGGAAATGAAGAAAGAGAGGAGTATGTTCCAAACAAAACAAGAGAAAGCCACAGAAAATGTCCTTAACCAAACTGGGATAAGGAGCTCAAAATAATGGTCCTAAAGATGCTCACCAAACTCCATGAGACCCACAGAGGAGGAAACTGGTGAACACAGAACTTTAACAAAGAGTCAGAAAATACAAGTATCAAATAGAGGTTACAGAGCTGAAGAATACAATAATTGAACTTAAGTATACACTAGAAGAGTTCAACAGCAGACTAAATGAAGAATCAGAGTAGCAAAACGAAAAAAGATGGGTAAGAAAATGAAGATAGCTTGAGGAATGTGTGGAGCAACATTTGCCTTATAGGGGTCCCAGGAGAATAAGTAGAAAACTCCCCTGACTTGGGAAAGGAAACAAACATCCAATCTAATGTTGTAAATGTGGTAGATTAGTAACTTAAAACTAGTATGAAGGTTAAAAGGCAAAAGGTAAAAAAAAAAAAAACTACAGAAATTAAAGGATATATACAACAAAAGAGGATGTAAAATGCAACATCAAAAATATAAAATGGGCTGGGGGTGTAGAGCTCTGGAATGGATTCAAATTTAAGTCATCAACCTAAAACAGACTATTATAAATATAGGTTGCCTCATGGTAACCACAAGGCTGAATGATACAGTAGATACACAAAAAATGACGAGAAAGGAATCTAGGCATACCACTACAGAAAGTCATCAAATCATAAATGAAGAGAGCAAGAAAAGGAACTCCCAAAGAGCCAGAAAACAGTTAACAAAATGGTCATAAGTACAAACCCATCAATAATTCCTTTAACTGTAATTCTATCAAAAGACAGATTAAGAAAACAAGACAAGACCATCTATGTGCTGCCTATAAGCGCTTCCCTTCAGATCTAAGGATATACATAGACTGAAAAGTGAAGGAATGGAAAAAGATATTCCTTGCAAATAGAAACCAAAAGCTCTATTTAGACAAAAACAGCTTTAAAACAGACGGTGACCGAGAGAGATGTCAGCATCGTGGCCATGTGAATCGTTCCTTTTTCCTTTCCCCTTTGATTTACAACTCTTCAGACTTTCACAAGCAAGCACAGGTGACTGCACAGTACACCAGGATACCTGAGGGGTCCTTCCACCTGTGCACCTGAAAAGGGGTGGATGGAGCTGCAGAGGAGGTGCGGAGCCAGGGGAAGGAATGGTGGCATAGCAGCAGCCTTGCTGGCAGAGGAGGTGGAGGGTGAAGGAAGTGGGGAGGGATCTTCCCAGCCAGGCATACTGCAGCAAGGGAGACCCGCTGCTCTCTGAGGAGAGACTGCAGTGATGCTTTGGGGGGATGGGGGGCAGAAACAGAACTGAGGGCAACTCATTTCTGCCTGGGGATTACAGCAAAAAGTCTGCCAACAGACTTCTAGGACTCCCCAACTCAAGGACCTGCAAAAAAGCCAGAAAACAGTTAACAAAATTTTAATCTGTCTTTTGATAGAATTACAGTTAAAGGACCGGGCCATGGGCATACCCAAAGCCCCATGTGCTAAGCATTTATCTCTCCCCACACTCCCACCAGCCTTTTAATTTTTTTAAAGCCAGCTTATTTTCACAGGCACGCTCCCAACTTTAGCAGCAAATCAGTAAGAGAAACCAAAAACTTGTGCTATACAGCCAATGTCTGGAAAAGTCAAAGTATTCTAATCGCCAGTCAGCTAAACAGAATCAAAAGTAAACAAAGCATCACCTAAAGAAGAACGGCGTTTGTGGCTTCAATGTGATGACAGAGGCACATTTCATCAAACACTATGAAAAATCATAGCGATACAGTATCACAAAAAGAAAACCACAAATTTGCAACAACCAAACTCAAAGACATATGGAACATTATTATCTAACTGATAATTCACAATAGTTGCTATAAAGAACCTATAAGAAAGTTCAAGCCATTCAATGAACTAATGGAATAAAATTAATGAACAGAGGAGTACTTTATCAAAGACATAAAAATTGTAAAAAAAAGAACCAACCAGAAATTCTGGAGCCAAAGAATTCAATAAATGAGATGCAGAATCCATTAGAAAAGCGTTGGAAATGGGGCCGATAAGACTGAAGAAAGATTAAGCAGTCTGGAGGACAGGAATCTATAAACGATTCAGGTGGAAGAGGAGGGCACTAAGGCTTTTTAAAGGGAAGAAACCCTAGGAGAGCTATCAGACTCCGTGCTAACAGCCAATGCAAGAATAATGGGTCTACCAGAAGAAGAGGGCAGAGAGTTTACTTAAAGAAATAATAGCTGAGACTTCCCAAACCTGGGGAAGGAACTAAACATAAAAACCCATGAAGCTAATAGAATGCCTTATTGTCTCAATGTAAAAGACTTTCTCCAGACACATTATAATGAAATGTGTCAAAACTCAATGATAAAGAATTTTAAAGACAGGGATAAAAAGAAAATCCCCGTTAAGATATCTGCAGATTTCTCAGCAGAAACGCTATAGGCCAGGAAAGAATGGAATGACATAATCAAAGCACTGAGAAATGAAAACTGCCAGCCAGGAATATTCATTTTGGCCAAATTATCCTTCAGATGTGGAGAAATAAAGGCTTTTTCAGACAGACAAAAGCTGAGGGAGTTTTGGTGCTGGGAAGATATAATTATAACTGCCTTTCGAGAAATGCTGTGAGAAGTTCACACTGAAAAGCAAAGAGAACAGTACTCAAAATGTTGATTACGGCGATATTCAAAATTAGAAAATGCTAATTCTTAGAAAGATGTGTTAAACAATTACAGCATAAAGGTTAAAGGAAAGAAGCATTAAAAATAAATATAGCTACTGCAATTTATAATAAATTTATTATAATAAATTCAGTATAAAAAAGATAATATGTCATGTTAAAAGCATAAAAGGGGAGAAGTAAAAGGATGTAACCTTTATAGGTGAATGAAGATAAGCTGCTATCAGCAGAAAAAGGACTATTTTTTCTACTTTTAAATAATTTTATAATTTCCCAATAGATTTTTGTCGATGAGTAAAAAAGAAAAAAAAAACGAACAAAGTGTTTACAAATAAGTATCAAGGCAAAGTTAATTATAACACATATTTCTTTAAAGTGTCATTATTCTGTCAGTAACATGATTCTGACCACTACACACATACACACGGAGGCAGTGGGTTTTTTGTTTGCTTGCTTGTTTGTAAACTGCATGGAACCACAAAAAATATCTGGAGCAGAGACACAAAACAAAAAATGGTTGGTAGGGGTGGAGCGAATAAACAGCTGTCATCTTAAGAAGGTAGACAGATCAGAAGGAAAAAGAAACAACAGAATTATAAAATAACCAGAAGGCAAGATATAAAATGACACCGGTAAGTCCTTACATATCAATAATCACCTGGATTAAGGTCACAATCAGAAGCCACAGAGCAGGTAGATGAATTTGTTTTTTAAGGACCCAACTACATGCTGCCTACAGGAGACTCATTTCAGCTCTACAGACACACAGAGGTTCAAAATGAAGGGATGGAAGATAGTATTCTAAGTAAACATAAACCTAAAGAAAGCAGGTGTAGCCATGTCAGAAAAATAGACTTCTTGCCAAAAATGGTTACAAGAGACAAAGAAGGTCATTATATAATGATAAAGCAGTCAACACATCAAGAGGATATAACAGCTCTGAGGATCTATCCTTCCAATACCCAAGCACCAAAATATGCAAATACTAACAAATATCAGGGGACAGATATACCATAAACAATATAGTAGGGGGCTTCAGTATTACATCAGAAATGGATAGATTAATCAGAACGTCAATAAGGAAATGTGGGAATTGAGGCATACTTGAAAACGAATTGACTTAACAGACATACAAAGAACATTCCATCCAACAGCAGCAGAATACACATTCTTCTGCATTTGGGACATTCTCCAGCGTAGATCATGACAAGATACAAAACAAATTAGCAAGTTTAAGAGGACAAATCATACCAACTATTTTCCTCTACTGCAATGGTATGGAACTAGAAATGAACAAGAAGAGAGATCTACAAATTAGTGGAAACTAAACAACACTCTGAACAACCAATGGGTCAAAGGAGAAATTAAAAGGGAAATAAGAATTATCTCAAAACCAGTAGAAATGGAAATACAGCATATCAATTCTTGTGGAATGCAGCAAAAACAGTTTAGATGAGAGTTTATAGCAATAAGTACATATATTAAGAACTTAGAAAAGTCTCAAAAAAAACAAAAAAACAACAATAGAAAGGATCAACAAAACTAAAAGCTGGATCTAAAAAAAAAAAGATCTTGATTACTTATTAAGAAAACAGAAGACTCAAATTATATTAGAAATGAAAGAGGAGACATTACAACTGGTACTACAACTATTCATAAGAACATAAGAAATTGCTATCAACAATTATATGGCAACAAATTACATAATTTAGAAGAAATGGTAAAATTTCTTACCTACCAATACTGAATCAGGATGAAACAGAACATCTGAACAGACCAATAGAGAGTAAAGAGATTGGATCAATAATCAAAAAATTCCCAAAATACACACACACACACACACACACACACACACACACACACCCCCCAAGACAAGATGGCTTCAGTGGTGCATTCTATCAAACATTTGGAGAAGAATTAACACCAAGGTTCTTCAAATGCTTCCAAAATAGCAGGAAAGAGGGAACACTGCCAAAGTCATTCTACGAGGCCATCACTACCTTGATACCAAAACCAAGTAAGGATGAATATAGATGCAAAAATTCTCAAAATATTAGCAAACTGAATTCAGGAACACATTAAAAGAATTATATACCAAGACCAATTGGGATATATGCCTGGATGCTAGGAGAGTTCAACATACGTAAATCAATAAATGTAATATATCACATAAATAAAATTAAAGATAAAAATCACATGATCATCTCAATAAATGCAGAAAAAGCATCTGTTAAAATACAGCATCCTTTCATGATAAAAACCCTTAAACTATAGGGTATAGAAGGAACATACTTCAACATAATAAAGGCCATATGCAACAAACCCAGAGCAAACATTATATTCAATGTAAAACACACACACACACACACAAAAAAAAAAAAAAAAAAAAAAACCTGAAGCTTTTCTTGTAGGATTAGGAACAAGAAAAGGATGCCTACTCTATTTAATACAATATAGGAGGTCCTAGCTAGATCATTTAGGCAAAACAAAGAAATAAAAGATGTTCAAATTGGAAAGGAAATAGTAAATTGTTCCTATGTGCTGGTAGGGTTTTGTATATAGAAAATCCCAAAGAGTCAAAAAAAAAAAAAAAGTGTTGGAACTAATTAGTAAATTTTCAGGATAAAAAAAAATCGACATACAGAAATCACTGGTATTCCTTTACACTTATCACTGGTATTCCTTTACACTAATGATGAAACATATGAAAAAGAAAATATTCCATGCACAATAGCATCAAAAACAATAAAACAGGAATAAACTTACCCAAAAAAAGTGAAAGATTTGTAGACTAGAAACTGTGATTGCTGAAAGATATCTAAGACAATATAAACCAATGGTGAGATATCCCATGTTCATGAATCAGAAGAATTAACATTACTAAGATATACTTACCACCCCAAGCCTATCAATGCAATTCGTATCAAAATTCCATGACATTTTTCACAGCAATCTAACCTCTATGTACCGTATTTGCCAGCGTATAAGATGATTTTTTGGCCCTGAAAAATACGTATTTGCCGGCGTATAAGACGACCCCCTAACATTTCCACTAAAAATACAGAGTTTGTTATATACTCACCGTATAAGAATACCCCCCACTTGGAGGCATATTTTTCAGGGCCAAAGGGTCGTCTTATACGCCGGCAAATATGGTATTTCTCCAAAGAAAATGAAAACACTGACTCAGAAAGATATGTGCGCCCCATATTCACTGAAGCACTATAAGAGCCAAAATATTAAAACCTAAGTGTCCATCTAGGGATGGAATGGTTTTTAAAACTGATGTATATATGCACAATAGATTACTATTTGTCTATAATAAAGAATTAAATCTTGCCATTTGTGACAACCTGGGTGGACCCTGAAGGCATTAGAGTTTCGTGAAATAAGTCAGAAAGACAAATAACATATGATCTCACCTATGTGTGAAACCTCAAAGTTGCTCATGCCATTATCTCAAATAGATTCATTTGCTTATTACTTAAGTTCAGTTATAGAAAGCATATGACCAACCCTTTCACAAAAAGCAGAAAGCATAATAACCCTACATGCTGAATGGGTTAGCTGGCCGGCAATCCCCCCCATTGCAGGGAGAAGGAATCACTGTAGAATGAAGGAACAATTCCATCTAAGAACACCTACATATTCTTTTCTTCAATCACCTTGGTCTTAAAAAAAAGTAAAGAAAAAGAAGAAGTCTAGAGTAAAACATTTAGAATCACTTAAGGTTATTTTTAACTTATAAACTTGAAGGGGAAGAATTCATAGTGCTTTGGTTAAAATAAAATAAAAATTAGAACCATCTCATTTTCCCTAATTGATTACCAAGTTTTGCCCCTTTAGTTTTTAGAAGCCCATCTCCTCAGAAGGATCTTGTGGTTGATCAGTTTTATGATACTTAATCCAAAAAAGGAACAGCTTTTGATGGTTTTGCTCTCCCTTTTAGGCAAAGGAGGAAACCTCCAAGCCAAAAGCTGATGAAAAACAAACAAGTTAAAGTTCACACTATTTGGTAAGTTGGATGTTTGTTGCAAATGAGGGCAACGGTACCTTCTACAAACCTATGTGTTACAGGCGAGAGAAGCTAAGTCTGCTTCTTGAGTATTTCATGTTTTCAAATATTGGTATGAAATGCACATTGCAAAATCTATAGAGTAATTCTCTGAAAAGCACTGAATGGGATGATTGTGCTATTGGAATGTTTAAAAACAACCTTATAATAAGAGCTCTCTAAAGTATTAGGCCAGGCTCTTGAAGAAAATGACAACTAAGTCTAGGTGACACTTTGAAACCCAATTGCTCAGATTTTTGCAGATTAATGTGGCAAAGCAAAATTAGCATGTTGTAATACCTCTTATAGTAAAATGTCCCTGTTATTGATACCAAGACGTGATGGGTGCAGAGAAGTGCCCTTTAAGGTCTGGTGGAAAGTACGGGCTTTTTGAAACCAACGGCAAAGGAAAAGATTGACTACTTTTGGCCAAATACTATGTTTGATTATATGTTATGATGACTCACGAGCTTATATTGATGAATCTCTGTGATCTATCTTGAGAGCTGGACCCTTAACTTGAGAAAGAAGAGAGATGTTATGAAGTACCGTATTTGCCGGCGTATAAGACGATTTTTTGGCCCTGAAAAATACGTATTTGCCGGCGTATAAGAGACTGGGCGTATAAGACGACCCCCTAACATTTCCACTAAAAAATACAGAGTTTGTTATATACTCGCCGTATAAGACTACCCCCCACTTGGAGGCATATTTTTCAGGGCCAAAAAGTCATCTTATACGCCGGCAAATATGGTATAAAAGCTTATAATTGCTGACCAAACAAAGCCTAAAGGAAATAAAAATATAGATTTCTCTCACCATGTTTCACTTTTAGTTCCCATAATGAGGGAGGCATGCTGATGAGAACTACTCTTAAAGAATCCCTTCAAAATTTAAAAAAAAAAATTCTATGAATAATTCACTTTCATATTTACTTATAGGAAATTCCTTCTTATCTCTATATATGCTTTTGCTAAATGTTACATTTATTAGGCCTTGTAACAACAAAAATTACATACCAAGGTGGTTCACTGGATTTTTGTCTGAATTTTTCAAGGTATCTACAGATAAAATCTTCAGCTGGTGGTTGGTGACTTCTGGAGAACAAAAGGCTTTGACAACAAATTTTTCTGGGTGGCTTCTACACAGTGATCTCGGCTGAGTGTTTTTGACATCCTAAACATTGGTTTGTTACTCTTTTCCCAGAAAGAAATTGAATTTGTCTGGTTTACCTGTGCTATTGTACTGAGTATTGATAAACTTTGAATTTTTAAAAATTGCCTTCAGTTGGGAGAGAAAGGAACTTTATATTTCTAAGAGATATATTTGATAGTTTCTTAAAGCAGCATACACACACAAAAACAAACGGGAAAAACCTTTGCAAAATTTTGCACATTCTACACTCAGTGCCTGTAAATCTCATTAGTATATTTGGTTTGCACTTAATTTGTTGTTATTGTTAGCATTTGGGAAAAAAATGCTGTAAACATTCGCCAGTGTTCTGATTTCTCCTTACCCCTTTCCTCTTGGGTTTTTGAACTGTATTTGATGTTTCTCTGGGTTAATGTTTATAAGCCCATTAAGTATTGTACATCGGGCACATATCTCCTCTTGGGCTGCTAACAATAAATTGGTAGGTAACCTGGACAGACCAGGAAGCACTGCACCTCTTTTCAGGTTAAACTATTTGCCAGAGGTTAGGACTTACGCACCTTATAGCCGCGCAAAGCATACTGAGACTTGAATCAAGTCAGAAGAGCAAGATACAGACTATATTGCACCGCATAGCAAGTTCCAAGAATAAAATGTACTCAGCATATTCATATGGCTTGAACTCTGTTGGTTTACTATGCTAAGCTGTGCTTCCACTCACTCTATATAAAACCTGAGCAGCAGTAGTTTGCCCAGTCTGTTGCACTGTACAGCACCTGGCCTTCCTGGGAAGCTAGGTTTATCAAATACAAAACCGAACTTCTGCTTTTAAAAAAAGAAATCTGGAATTTAAAAATGTGCTCCCTTCCCCCGCAGAAACTTAAGAACTAGGCTCTGTTGTGTCCTGCAACTTTGACTGGTTTCTTAGATCTTTCTGAATGAACTGCTTCTGAACGTCGCACTGAGGTCATTGATGAGGTTTTGATAAATATTTAATTTCATCTTTACTTCCCGATAGTGAATGCAGGAAAGATATCAGGTACATATCATACACGGATTTGGAATTTCTTACTTCAGAGCGCACAGCCTTCCTTAGCCTGTGTGTGAAGGTTTTATTAGGACTTAGCTGACCTCACTAAATATATCATCACCAATAATGCCTAATAAGGGGAGAGAGAGACACAAACACAATAACACTGCTTATAACGGGCATCAGATTTTGTTAAGACCCTCGATAAATTCTCTTTAAAAATCATGCAGTACCTACGGGATTTCAAGCGTCACCCACTTTTAAATGCTATGTCTGTCCTATCAGAGAGACAGAGCATTTTCCTATTATTCTAAGTCTGGGAAATATAAGCCAGTGTTATGGTGACTGAACAGACCTCTTTAAGGCACTGACAAGAAAATAAAACACGTGTTTCCTGAGGGATTTTCACTATGTATCTAATTCTTCCATTTGAGTAGTACAAAGTGGGTTTTTTTTTGTTTGTTTGTTCAAAAAGGTAAAACCTTGGACAGTGACAGATATGGCTGCAGTATTAACTTGATGCATATATAGTATTTTTAAACAGCATACCAAAATCCTGAGAGTTAAGAAATGCCTGTAAAAGTAAACAATTAAGGTACTCTGTGCTTTTTTGTCTATTAGAAATGTCTTCAAGAGTTGGGTGTTTGTTAGTAATTAATGATGGCTTGAGTCAGCTTCAGCATCCAAAGCAGTCCTTTTAACCTGTCTAATTAGGAAGAAATAATGGCAAATAGCTGCTTACAGGTAAATTATAGCCTTTTATTACCAAACAGGTTTTGCACATGGTTGTGGCAATACCGTGTCCACTTAGGACATGGACTTCTCCCAAAGCAATGGAAAGTAGGTTCCTCAGGTGACCAAACTGAAGACCACTATTTCCACGTTTCATATTTCACTAATCAAGATGTAAAATACAATTAAAAATATTTTACATTCAAATTTTGGCTCTGTATGTTTTTGGAAGGAAGATACCTGGGGTAGCAATCACCAGTGATTTCTGTTTCTATTTCTCAAACCACACAATGTTTTAAAAATGGAATTATAAGTGCATTTAGGCCCAGAAAAGTCACTATTCCTGGTGTAAGAGAACACATTTTGACATTTTCCCTATCACGTTCCTTTATCTTGAAAATCCTGCAGTACATTAAAAACCTCATAAGAGATGTCTCACTTAGAGGAATATACACAAATATTTTCGGTTTCACCAGGCATTGTCATCTACAGGAGACTCTGCAATGACTTATTGGCAATAACTGGCAATCATGAGTCGGGAATTGTAAGCTGGGCCAAAGAGCAGGGAGGGGACGCGGCACCTACCTAAGGATCAAGAGCTCTCAGGTTCAACCTCACGCGACAGGTTCCTTCTCTAGACCTGAATGTACTCTGCCGCTTCAGAAGGGACACTGTCAGTCAGGACCCCTGAGGAGTAGATGACACTCAAATTAGGATTGCTTGGGGAGGGTGCCGTACAAGGTGTTTTGTTTTTAAACAACGGCGGGACAGGGATGTGTGGAAGCCACAGGTACAGCCACGGCTGGTAAAAGCCAGGCTGCAACTTCTCTCTTCCCCCTCGGGGGGCGAGAAGGAAGCAGTTGCTAGAAGGCAGAGATGGGGAGGGCTCAGTGGGCAAAGGGGCCACCTCCGGAGCCGAGGCCTTCAGTGGGGGCCAGCCTGAGGCAGCCTGAAGGGACGGAGGGGAGGACACCCACTTCCTCTCTCCCATCCCAGCTCCCATCTGCCCTCCTGGGAGACTGACCACAAACCGGGGGGCAAGGAAGCCCGGGGAGGTGGCCCTACATTCTCCCCGGGGCATGGGCAAAGAAGAGAAGGTAGAAGCAGAGCAGACAGCCTGGCTTTGAGTGTGTCTATTTCATGTGTATTCCACATGTACACACAGATCTTTTTAAAGCACGGTATTTAAAAGGCGGATCCCAACGGTCACTTCAGTAGTTCCCACCATTCACAGCGTTCTAAGGAGACTAACAAAACAGATTCTGAATGACAAATGTGAGAGGGAAGGGTTTGGAGACGGTGGGGCTTTACTCCTCAATAGTGAGGAACCCGCCACTTGGGTTTACATTACAGGAAACACCTGTAAATGAAACACACGACAGAAATAACCCATTGATGGAAAAGTTAATAGCCAGGCTTCTCACAGGCCCGGTCAAAAGAGGAAGAAGCTTAAAGAAAAGGAGGTTTCTTCAGGGGGCAGCCCACACAGCCATGTCTAGGTAGAAGGCATTCTCATCCAACAGCGTGTAGGTGACGAGAGCTCACAGGTACCGACGAGGACACGGACTGTTAGAGCAGTTCGAGATTCTGGTTTTGGAGCCACACTCTGATTTTATCAAAATTCTTATCCATCCAGCGTATGTTTTCCTCGATGGTTTCAATTGTTTGTTGGACGCAACGGAGCTGAGAACCATTTTCTTTCAAAGAGCTGAAGAATCCTTTTACCTTGTGAGGAGGGGGGGGGGGAGAAATGAGTTTTTAAAATTTTGCTTTGTTACGTTATACAAGTCCAGGCTCGTTAAAAGAAAACTGGAGCCAGCATTCCAGCATTTGTCAAAATTCTACCCGGAAGGCAGTGCCAGGTGTCTGGATACGATTATGTACACAAACTTAAGCTGCATGAAATGAGCTCATGCCTCATGAGGTCAAGTTCTGTGAGGTTGGTTTTTTCCTCTCTCTGCAGTTTCTTAGTGTGTGTTCACAGTTGCCAGATTCTAAAAGACTTCACTGTTTACCACTTTATAATTAAGGTTTAATTGAGTGTGTCTGTTTAATGTGCGTTCTGTTATAGACACACAGATGCTAACTGAATTTTTTTAAACATGGTATCTGAAAAGCAGAACATGCAGAGTGTCGTCTGTGCCAAGCAAAACAGTTTCAACCACATTAAGTGGAGTCTTTCTCCACGGACCTGGCCTCGTGTGTTGTTATAGAAACACTGTGGGAAATGGGGTTCTTAGCAAGTTATGGTGGTAATACCCCTAACTTTGCCAAGTTTTTATTATCATAATCCACAATTCAGGTATTGTTTCCTTAAGATAAAAATCCATACAAAGTTCCTCATGGTTTTAAAGTGATAAGAAACTCTTGGCTACCTCCATGAAAATATATTCTTGTTGTTTCATCGCTGGGTATCTGAGCCCCTTTCTGCTCACAGGAGGAATGGCCGGCTTTGCCACACCATTGATCACGGTGCTACTCTGTTTCACCTTACAGGGTCCTTAACCTTTTCCCATAAATTTTCACAGCGTTAATCCATCAATTTTTGACTTTGCAGACAAAAAGCAAGTCTAGGCCAAGATGTATGGTTTATTCAGCATGGATTCCAGACAGTTAATTCCTTAAGAAGAAGGGGAAATAAAAAAACCACACCCACCATGCCATAATATCATGAGTTTGAAAATAAGAGGGAGGTCAGTATAGGTGTTTAAAAGACCAAATTCCAATTTTAAATGATGTAAGGTTGTTTTAAAATTATCCCCGTGTAACTTTTCAGTGAGCTTAGGCAGGGGTGGGCAAACTTTTTGACTCGAGGGCCACAATGGATTCTTAAACTAGACCAGAGGGCGGGAACAAAAGCATGGATGGGGTGTTTGTGTGAACTGATATAAATTCAAAGTAAACATCATTACATAAAAGGGTACCGTCTTTTTTTTTTTTTAATTTCAATAGTTTAGAACAACCAAGCGGGCCGTAGTTTGCCCACGGCTGGCTTAGAGGCATGCCCTCCTGTTGCAGCAGCCTAGAAAACACTGCTGCTCGGTCCCAAGTTGCAACTCAACCTTCTTTCCCACTGAACTCAAGATGAGTTGATATTCAGCTAAAAAATCACTCTGAGCACTCCTCAACAGTCATACCTCATCGACAGTCTTACCGCTTGGTCAAACTGCCTAAACCTGAAGGAGCCCATCACGATAATACCTCTAAAGAACACCTAAAAGATTGGCAACAAAAGCAGTTTTAACACTTGCTCTTACTTTTTTTTTCTCCTGATGCCCCAAGTCTCTCTCCTATATGATCTGATTTGTTATCTGAGTATTCGATTCAAACCTGCCTCCTTGAGAACATTTTCTGTGCAACAAGCAGCATGACCCAGGGATAGGAAAAACAGTTTATCCTACCTTTGTTGGACCTTGAGCAAATAATTTCCCTTCCCTGGGACTGTCTCCTCATTTGTTAAATGAGGGCCATCTCCACGTTGCAGAGGACGTGGTTATGGGATGCGGTGAGGTGCAGAGCCTCAAACCCAGCTGAGTCAGGGCTTCAGCCCTTCCAGTTAGTCATGCCTGTTTGCACTGGTGCTTCCTCATCCCTCGCCTTCATTTCTGTGCTAGAACTGAGGATGTGGCCGTGAATCGAGCAAGCACCCTACGCTCAGGGAGCTCACAGTTTCCCTGGAAGACCGGCCATGAAATCTTGATTGCTATAAACTGTGAAATAAACTAGGGCTATGACAGTAACTGTGGAGGGGGGGAGGGGATGGCCTTCTGCACACAGAGTGGTCTGGAGAGGTGACCCGTGAGCTGGAACCTCTAAAGGATAAAATGAGCCTTTCCAGTGAGAAGTTGGGGAAAGAGCAGGCCAGGCAGAGAAGAAAGTGCGGAGAAATAGCTGGTGGCCTGGGAGCAGGGGAGGCTGAGAGAGAGAGTGAACGAGGAGAGCGAGGGAGAACTGGCTGGAGTGGTGGACAGGAGCCGGGCCACCCCAGTGGGGGCACACGGGAAAGAGGGGTTTGGGATTTATTGAAAGAACAATAAATAGGTGGGGTTACCAGAAGGGGGTCAATTCAGTTTTAAATGTGGAAAGCGGTTTGGTTAATGGCAAGCGGCAGGAGGGAGGCCAGTTAGGAGGCAATCGCCATGGACCAGACTAAAAGTAAATAAAAAGAAGCTTGGATGGGGTTAAGTGGCAGAGAGAAGCTCAGAGATAGGATGCACATGCCATAGACAGGGCCGACAGGACTCGGGCGTGGATCAGATGTGAGGGAAAGAAGGGCTCAGGAGGACTCCTATGTGTTAAAAGGTGGTACGATGTTCTCTATTATGACAGTATCTCAGGCTTCTTCATGTCCACGGCCTATCTCCGCTTGTGCACCTGATGATTCCTATGCACACAACCCTCGCCTCCTCCCAGATACCTGCATTTCCTTTCATGTCCACTGAAACGTCTCCGAATCATCCTATAAAACACAGCCGCACTGCCCACCCCAGGCGCTCTCTGTCCTTGCCTTGCCTTAGTCTTCAACCTGACAAAGGTGGTCTGTCTGTAACTGTCTCATTCCCCCGGTAGAATTTAAGCTCCATGAGAGCAAGGGCTTGGTCTATTCTGTTCATCTTCATTCCCTAAACCCCAAACCAAGCCTGCCATATAGTAAGAGTAGGGCGTCTTGAATGAATTCATGAGAAAACACATGAACAAGTGAGTGAATAGAATATTTTGTTGCCACAGATCTGGTCTATGGACAGCTATCGAGCTAGATCCAGCCTGTGGACAACTCTCAGGTCATCACACAGAAACACCTCTGCTGTAGTCCTCAGTGGAGGTCAAGCTTGAGATGTTATAAAAGTTAATTTTACAAGCCCAGGTGAGGCTGGGGACATGACATTTCTTTTGCATATTCAAAGCACTCTTCCTATATGCAGCTGGATCGTGGTGTAACCAGACTACATATGAAACTATTCCTTAAAAAAATCATTAGTATTTGGCACTCAGACCTTACCTAAACGCAGCCTAGTTTTGAAACCACGTAATATTTCTCGTATGACCTTACTATAGAAAACATTGCCGAAACCGGTTTGGCTCAGTGGATAGAGCGTCAGCCTGGGGACTGGAAGGTCTCAGGTTCGATTCCGGTCAAGGGCATATACCTTGGTTGTGGGTGCATCCCCAGTGGGGGGTGTGCAAGAGGCAGCTGATCAATGATTCTCTCTCATTGATGTTTCTGACTCTCTATCCCTCTCTCTTCCTCTCTGTAAAAAAAATCAATAAAAATATATACTAAAAAAAAGAAAACATTATCATAGAAGAAACAACCCATTGATCTGATTCCTCAGAATTTAAGACTCAGAAAAAAAGTACGCTTTTGTAGTTCCCTCTTACTGGACAATGAGGATAACTAATACTGCTTTCTCATTTTTCCTTGACTGTTAGGAAGCTGTGATAAAGTTAGGGTTCGAGAGCAATAAATTATCCTCTGCATAAATGCTTCAGACAGTTACCTCTTTCTGTCCATTGTGAAGCTTTTTGTTCTTTAACATTTATTTTATACCTGGACCTTATAAGTTGCCTAAAATTACTTCTGAAAAGTAAATGGCATTATAATAAGTAGCAGGAACTCATGAACGTGGAAGTGGAGAACCTGGATGCAAGACCTGCCTCTTCCGTAACGGCTGGATGATCTCTTCAGTTATCCACATATCCCATGATCACTTTTATCATCCCAAACAGGGATTCCATATCTGAAGTAGCCTTTAAGCTCTAACCTTCAAAATGGCCAGGATTAGGACTTCTTCATGTGTTTGGGAAGAGGCACAGTTTTTACTAATTCATTCATAGCTGATTTTTGCTTATGTTAACAACACTACAGCACCCAAAAGGAACATCTACTAAGCGACAAGATTCATTGCTAACTCGTCTCACCCTTAAATATTTTGTCTACCCCATACTTATTAACTAGTTGTCAAGCTTAAAAAGATTTTTTTTTTTTTTACCTCTTCAAGCCGTGCTCTTGTGGAGAACTGATTTGTTGTTCCCATCACCATGTGGGCTATGGAGGAAGAGCCAAGGTCAAACCTAGAAATGGAAACTGTCGTGTTACGTTGTGAAATGTTCATTCTCTCAACATGTATTTCTATGCGCCCCTTTTATTATAGCATTTAAGTAAGAACTGGTTAGGCATGGAAAACATGGACATGAACCCTGCCCTCCAATGGATTAAGATCTAGCTGCAAACACTAGGTGAATAAACGATGAAGCGCCCAGAAGAAAATGATAGAGGTAATGATGCTACACAAGTTAGACAAGGACAGATGCTAATCAGCAAAGGTGCTGAGCAGGAGACTTCTAATAGGCCAGCAGTGGGTGCGGGGAGGGATTATTCCAGGTGGAACCGAAAACCTAGTCAGGTTTTCCAGATTCATGG
This sequence comes from Vespertilio murinus, assembly GCA_963924515.1. Lineage (NCBI taxonomy): Eukaryota > Metazoa > Chordata > Mammalia > Chiroptera > Vespertilionidae > Vespertilio > Vespertilio murinus. Next base: position 51,679,017 of record OZ004705.1, read on the forward strand.
GCTAACAGCGATTTAAGAGTTTTATATTGTCTAAGGATATTGTAAGGACCTCTACTTTCTAGCTTCAGTCAAAAACCCCCTTTGGATGATCACTGTTATTTTACAAACAAAATTTTAAAAAAATAACCACATTGAGGAACTTCCCCAGTATAGCACAATCTTTGGCACTACTTACTTTTGTACAAGTTTATCCCAATTGTCCCTCAGAAACTGCCAGGCCAGTGGATATCCCACTGGGTTTCTGCCAACAGAGCGAAGAATACCTGGAAACTCTTGAGTTTTTATTACATCTCCCTTAAAACTTTGGTCTAGTAACCTAGAATGATGAAGAGAAGAAATGTTAGCAATGAATATGCCCTGGAAAAGTTATGAGAAAGTTATTCCATAAAGTAATTTAAAGCTAGCCGGTCAATAACAAAGACCGAAAAGATAGTGAACCAGAGCCCTGATAAACTTGCTATAGCTATCATATCTAATAAAAAAGTGATATGCAAATTAGCCATCCCTCCGCTATACCTACCAGCCATACCCACAAGCCTATCAGGAGAAAGTATGAAAATTAACCCAACCAAGATAGCTACTGCCACAGAGCAAGCAGGAGGGAGGATTGGGTTTCCCTGGTGATGGAGGAAGCCAAGCTTTCTGCACACCCTGGCCGGCCCAGGCTTCCACTTAAGGCTACAAAGTTTCAATTGTAGAAGATAAATAAATTCCAGATACCAGGGCCTCTACTTGGGTTGCCAGGGGGCATGGCCAGCCTGCAAACCACCACAGGCCCCTCGCCCAGGCCACCCCACACCCCAAGGGAACCCCCACCCTGAGCTGGAACACCCTTCAGGGCATACCAGCTGGCCCCCACCCATGCACCAGGCCTCTATCCTATCTAATAAAAGAATAATATGCAGATTGACCATCACTCCAACACACAAGATGGCTGCCCCCATGTGGTCAAAGATCCTGCCCCCATGTGGATATAAGATGGCCACCACAAGATGGCCAGCAGGGGAGGGCAGTTGTGGGTGGTCAGGCAAGGAGGGGAGGGAAGTTGGGAGGCATCAGGCCTGCAAGGGAGGGAAGCTGGGTGGGACCAGGCCTATAAGGAAGGGCAGTTGGGGGTGATCAACCCTGCAGGGAGGGAAGTTAGGGGTGACCAGGAAGGCATAGGAGGGAAGTTGGGAGAAATAGGCTGGCAGGGGGGCAGTTAGACATCAATCAAGCTGGCAGGGAGTGATTAGGGGGTGATCAGGCTGGCAGGCAAAAGTGGCTAGAGACAATCAGGAAGGCAGGCAGGCGAGCAATTGGGAGTCAGCAGTCCTGGATTGTGAGAGGGATGTCTGACTGCCTATTTAGGCCCAATCCCAGATTGGAGAGGGTGCAGGCTGGGCTGAGGGACATTCCCCCCCATGCACGAATTTCATGCACTGGGCCTCTAGTGTAACAATAAAACTGACACACAGTATTCACAATACACATTCTCACATATGCTCTAATTTTCTCATAAAAGGAGCTAAGAAAGTATATGTTTCTAAATTTGTTATTTTAAAGATACACAAATATATGCTTCTTTAAATATGTTTCATGGCACCTGCTTCTCCCTTATTATTTACCACTAGAGGCCTGGTGCATGAATTTGTGCATGGGCAGGGTCCCTAGGCATAGCCCTCTATAAGGGCCAATCAGGGTCAGGCCCATCAGGGCCTGCTGGATGTGGGGGAGGGTCAGGGAGAGGGAGCATGGACCAATCAGGGCCTGCCAGCCAGGGGTGAACAACAGGGCACGGGAGGTTGGCTGGTGCAGGAGGTTCACTGCCAGCCCCACGTAGGGAGCCAGCCCTCAGCTCCACTGGGAAAGGGGCCTTCTCTGAAGCCACATCCCCTCCTCCCCCAGGTCCTTGTCCTAGCCCGGGGCCCAAAAGCCCCAGCGGGGCTGGAAAAGGAGGTGATGGTCACCGGGCCGGGTGAGAAAGAAATGGACACTGGTGACCCACCACTGTGCGGTTCCCAACCTCCCCCACTCCTCCTTCCCTCACTGCTGCACCACCACTGCGGTGGGTGGGCGGCAGGCCAATCAGGGCCTACCAGCTGGGGGGTGGGGGAAGGGACGGGGGGAGAGGATGGGGCATGAGAGGTTGGCTGCCGGCCCCAAGAGACGGCCCTTGGCCCTCCTGAGAAAGGAGCTGTATCCACCACCACCCACCCCCAGTTCCCCGTCCCAGCCCAGGGATAAAGATCTCGACGGGGTCAGGAGAGGAGGCGACAGTCACTGGGCCAGGCATGAAAAGAACGGATACCAGACACTGAAGCTGCCAGCCGGCCGTGGGAAGTTGGCTGTGGGAGTGCCCTGACCATCACGGGGCAGCTCCTGCATTGAGCATCTTCCCCCTGGTGGTCAGTGAACATCATTGCGACTGGTCAACCAGTTGTTCCAGTCGATTGGTCCTAAAGGTCGTTAGGCTTTTATATATATATAGAAGATACCCATTAGCTGTCTCTCCACTAATATAAATGTTCCCAGCAGAACAGGCAATTCCTGGTGAAAACAACAAAAATAGACACGAGAAGGATCTGATCTAAATTCCTTTGTTCACACATGAGCATGAATGAATTACTCACCACTGAAGCTTTTCCTTGTTTTGGCTAATACAGAGGGCAAATTCAATTTGGTTTTTCTCGGTACTGGACAGAGAAGACTGATATTTACGATAGAGAAAGTCCCATCCTTCAGTGGTCTGGGCCCCCATAGCAAACACTGCCATCGTCACATCATTGGGCAGCCTGTGGGAAAGAGCACGGGGGCGAGAGTCAGAGTTGTAGGAACGGTGTTGGGATGCCGAATGGTGACCAACTGTGAACTGATAAATGGCCTCCTGATCAGAGATGCAAGCCTGGAAATCTAAACAAAAATAACCTTTCCTTCAGTTAAATTTTTTTGAAAGAGGCAAAGAGAAGATATCTAAAATTCGGTTGAGAGTAGTCTTCTCAAAAATGTCAACAGGAAATGCCACTTTCACAAACACCTATGTGTCTAGCACACTTTAGTAACACTGGGTGACTCCCAAGAGGTGGTCACCTTTCAAGCCAAAAAAAAGAGTTTCAAACTAGACTCAGGAACAAACATTAGGAATCCAATAGAACCGCCACTTATAAGCATGTCTTTCAATGGAAACATGTATACTACGGGCTTAATGTTTCCCAGATGGGATTTAAGACCCAGATATACCTAAGTGAAAATTAATTTTCCAAAGAGAGGAAGAACTGCACTTAGGCAGCGTCAGCAACTACCATGCACCTCCTGTCAGAGACTTTGGAGACGCAAAGAAACTACTGGGAGAGGCATCGCCTCTGTTCCTTGCAGTGCCGCTGTCTCGGTTCTGGTAGGTTTTGTACCCTTGGCCGCATAAAGTGGGAACTATTCTAATCCCCTTCTAACTCTCCGTATATTTGACTTTTGTGCATAGAAGTTCCCTCCTAGCATTACTGCAAGTTGAGAGAGACACAGATAAATCTTAAAAGTAATTGATTTTCCTAAAAAAGGGAAGCCAGGGAGATGTCTTGTAGTTGGTTTTGCTCCCAACAGGTAGCACCAGTGATGGAAAATGGAAAAGGCACCTCTTTCATGAACGAACTAGCTAAGGACAGACCTCAACTCTCCATCGGATTCCTTCCACGCTCTGAAGTAGCCTTCCGCCCTCTGCACGCAGGGCTGATACTTGCGCACACAGGCGAGGAGGAGGAGCTGGCTCCGTAGCATTCGCTCCGAGACAGAGCCCTCGTCGGTCCACGTCTGCTTGTCAATGAGGCCCCTCAGCAGCCCTATGAGAAAGCGCTGAGGGAAAGCCAGTGTCAGCAGTGCAGTCCCAGGTTCCCGCGTGTTTTATGTAATTCCAGTACACTCAGGTGAGGGGGATATTTTACAAAGTCTAATAACAACTCTTATTTCTAAAACCATGCTGTTCTGTTTATATAATAAAAGGCTAATAATATGCAAATTGTCCCCTCAACTGGGAGTTCGACCAGAGCGCGGGGCCAGATGGCCAACAGCTGTATCTCCTCCCAGTCTGGCTGGACCCCACCCATGCACAATTCATGCGCCAGGCCTCTAGTTTCATTATAAAAGTTGTCAGGCACAAGAAATGATGAACTATTTTAGTGTTTGCTTAACAATCTTTCATAACTATATGCTTATCTACTTAAAGATAAACTGCCACTTTAAAAAAAATAAACTAAGAGAGTTTATATGACTACATTTTGAAGGCAAATTTTACAATGGAACTTCATGACTTTTTGCCAAAAAGTAACTTTGTACTTCAAGTACCTGAGTCCCAGAAAATCTTAACAGCAACCATCATAATACAGAAGTAAAATAAAGGGTTTGCAAAAGGAAGAAATAAATCCATGAAAATTAAGTAAGAGTCTCATAGTCCCATGTCTACTTTTAATGCTAAAATAAAACCAAATATCTTTGCTAGTCAATCCAAATACTGAGTTTTTATTTACTTTTCTTTTATATATACTGATATATATATAAATATATGTACATATATATTTACACACACACACACACACACACACACACACACACACACACATGCACGACAGTAAGAATTATTGCACAACCATATAAAAGCAAACCACTTAAGTAACCACTCAGTTTATTTTAGGCTTTTACCTTGAATTGAATTTCCACTTCATTCATATCTCTTTTCTCCATTAACTTATACATAGGTATCAGCTCATCTAAACCTTGGAACACAGGCATAATTTCCGTTTCATATTTCAAATACAGGGTTAAATTCAAGGCTTTTTCGATCGGTAGCTTTCCAATGCTGGTCCGGAGACACCATGATGAGAGGTTTAAAAGAAAACTTAGGAAATCAACTTTTTGTTTCAAAAAGACATTTTAACAATCTACCAGCAAAAAATTCAACCCGTTGTTAATGCCCCTCGTAAATAATGGTCTTTCTATTAGTATCTTTTCTATCATGAACAACACAACACTGGCATGTTTGCACAGTGAAGGGGGTTGCTCAAACACAACAGAGCTAGGGCTAACATGGTTAAGACAAAAGGCAGGGCAGGGTCTGTTCCTCTGCGAAACACTGGACTGTGTGCTGATCTTTGATCGGGATTTTGATCACAGATCCTTCAGGAAGCCTAATCGGAGAGATTCCACCCAGTTGATATTGTTAAGTCTTTTGAGTCAACACATCCTCTTCTCCATTCCAACAGAACTGAATATGGATAAAAAAAAAACCTTCGTTATAGAGGGTTGATGCTAAAGGCCTCAGAGGTGAGGTGTGTGCTCATAAACACAACATCCTCTGAGACTTAAGATTTAAGCAGCAGTAGGCTACAGAGGGGAATATTTGTAGGGCATGCGGAAACAGCCTGCTAAGCACCCCCTATATGTATCCCCTATTGCTACTTTTCACCTCAAGAGGCCCCAGTGAGGAAGAACTTGACATTTAGAGCAGCGGACGTGGGGTATGAGGAGACTTATAAGTTATTCCTTTCTACCTGAGTAGATTCCCCTTAGGGCTTCTGTTCTGCCCAAATACTGAGAAAGTGTAAGTTTTTGTCTTGCAGACTATTTCCTTAATGACCATTGTCATGGGGCAAAAAATCTGAGTAAACACTGAACAGCTCAAAGGTCATTTGTTTGGGCAGCATTTTATGAGCTGTATTCCATTAAGAGGCTGAACACGCAGTTCAGGAATCTGAGTGTGGGTAGGGGTGGGTGGAAATCCCGTTAGCCCAGCAGGTGAGGAACCAGATCTGGTAAAGCAGGGCTAGGGCAAAGCCACAGGACAACTCTTTAGAAACCAGCCAAGGAGTTTCTCCAAGGAGTAGGTCTCCTGATTTTCTACACTTTTGCCTCCCTGTGATCACAGTTGTTAATGAAAAAGGTTAAACTACAGATGCCTTCCTTTACCTGACTCAGCAGACACAGACAGGAGGGTAGCCGTACGGCTACCAGCCACCGTGGATTGTTAGAAGCACTTAGGGGAAAACTTCGTATTAGCAATCATTTTCATCTTTAGAAATCAAAAATGTGAGTGATAACAGCCACATTCAGAAATAAACCAAGGCTCCGAGGAGCGTGTGTTACCTGACTAGCTGAAATGCGTTGTTAATGAGACTGGCCCGGTCATTACTGCTGATTGCCGTGTGCGTTCCTTGTAAAAGGCCCGTCAAAGAATCCCATCCATCATCCTCGTAATGCACAATGTAATAGCCATTCATGCCCACGTTAAATTTGATCCATTCCACCTCTTCTGGGAGGATGAGCACATCTAGAGCAAATAAAGTAAATCAGAGCTCTATTTTCTCTCTTGACGGATGAATGCTTTTCTGATCAGAGACTAGACCACGAGACTACAGGCAAGTTTAATACTGAAATGAGTTTCAAATTGAACAAGTTTCTTTTAGAAACCAAAAAACAGCATCCCCATCGACAAAAGCCAACACTAGTTTTAGGCACCGATTTTGTGAGATGTATAGATCTATGAGAAAAATGCAGCCATGTTGTAGGCCATACATACGATATAACCCAGCAATGTTAACAAAGTAATGGGGATTTTTCGCTCATAATCCCTTTTCTTTATCATTATATAATCATTATATAAATCAACTGTTTTAATTTCTATCTGGCAAGATACTGTTTTTTTGTTTTTGTTTTTTTGTTTGTTTGTTTGTTTGTTTGCAACAAGATAGGATTTTCAACCTATAGTCTTCACTAGAAAATGAAAGCTAGAGATCTGTTGAAGATAAAGGTGGACCTGGTCCTTTTTGTTTTAACCAAGATAAATAGCTAAAGAAAGGCAGTATCTAAATCAGGGGTGGGCAAACTTTTTGACTCGAGGGCCACAATAGGTTCTTAAACTGGACCGGAGGGCCGGAACAAAAGCAACCTGACCATGCTGGCACTCTCATCTTGGGCTGCTGGTGAAGGAGCGGAGGGGAGAGCAAGAGAACCCTCCGCTCTTTCGGCTCCGCGGGCCGGATAGAACAGCCGAACAGGCCGGATCTGGCCTGCGGGCCACAGTTTGCCCACGGCTGATCTAAATCCTGCACATTTCTATAGCTCCTTCTTGCATTAACCTGGTTATTCCCCCCAACAAATTACCTGTTTTTGTCTTCAGCAAAAATCTCTGGGCTGATTCTGATTTGCTGGTGATGAATGTCAACGGAACATGCCACAGGTACCTAAAAGAAAGGAGGATGAACTGCTCATTTGTTGATTCAACTGAACAAGCAGTTATTAAATCACCTATCATGTGCCAGGCACTGGCTAGTTTAAGAAAGAATGGTACCAAAGCTGCTACAGAAAAGAGATTAAAACCCCCTCTTTCCTGTTTTCCAGGCACTATTCATCCTTCTCAAGCTCCTTAAGTAGAGTTAGGAATTTGGGCTCAAGCGAGCCCTGACAGCCTTTGCAGTGATTGGCTGGGAGCTCACAGAACTGAACTTAAAATCCATGACCACTAGTAATGGCACAAATTGACATCGTGTACCTCCTAAATCACACCCTAAGAAGTACACATCGCTTCTATGGAATTCCTACTAATGATGCATAACCTGAATCTGATCATGAAGAAACAGCAGAAAACCAAGCTGGAAGACATTCCATAACATAACTGGCCTGTACTCTTAAAAAGTGTCAAGGTCGAAAAAGATAAAGATTGAGGAGCAATTTCCCAAAGAAAAAGGACTAAAGAAATGTGACAATTAACACGAGGTGACCCTAATACTGAATCCTGCCTGAATCAGAATTTTTTTTTTTTTTGCTACAACGACATCATTAGGACAATTGGAAAAACTTAAATACCGTATTTGCCGGCGTATAAGACGATTTTTTGGCCCTGAAAAATACCGTATTTGCCGGCGTATAAGAGACTGGGCGTATAAGACGACCCCCTAACATTTCCACCCAAAATACAGAGTTTGTTATATACTCGCCGTATAAGACTACCCCCCACTTGGAGGCATATTTTTCAGGGCCAAAAAATCGTCTTATACGCCGGCAAATACGGTAAGGTTTATATTAGATAATAGCATTTCATTAAATTTATTTAATAATTTTGATAACTGTGCTATAGATATATAAGCTTGTTCTTGAATGTTCTTGTCTTTTAAAATATACCACATTAAAGGATTTTGAGGTAAAGGATTATCATGTCTCCAAATTATGCTCAAACAGGGGAAAGCCATATATATATATATATATATATATATATATATATATATATATATATAATATATATATATAAAATATATACATATATATATAAAATATATACACATATATATGGCATACAGGAAGAGAGATAGAGAAAGCATATCTTAGAGAAATGTGGTAAGAAGTTAACATATATCAGGGTTAAAAATATATGGGAATTCTTTGCACTCTTCTTACAACTTCTCTATTAAGTGTAAAATTACTTTGAAACATTTTCAAAATAGTGTCCATCTAGGGCCGGTCAAACAGCAGTGTGTCGTTTCCAGTGACGTCCCTCTGTCCTGCGAATCTGGCAAACAAGTTCCAGGATCCAGCTCAGACTTCCCAAAGAAAAGAAACGAGTCTCTCCCTAATTCCCAGAAATCATAATTTCCAGGCACTATTGTAATTTAGTGACGGTTCCTTAGATCAGAGCTTACTACAAGCCAATAGCTGGACATCCGCATCCCATCCAAGCACAAAACATGGCCATTCTACATCACCAGCTTCACCGAGAGGAACCAAGGTGTAGAGCCACCTTCATCCTCCGGGGGGGAGATGGTGGCGTATTACGTCAACTTCACAGAACGTGCAGATTTGACTGACACATTTTAGCAATAAAGGTAAGGGCGCTATTTCAAAAACTAGGTTTTATCCCACAAGGCAGATGTTATGGCAGCAACCGCGTGAGTTTTCCTCGGGGCCCCTCACCCGGATTCGGGGCTGCCTTCATGGCCTTTCATGTAGTGCTCCTGCTTCAGGTGGACGTTCCGCCCTCTCACGGTGACGGTGACCAGGGGAAAGCCCTTCTGCAGCGTCCAGGTGTTCATCATGGTTTTCACATCAAGGCCTTCCTGTTGCCAGTGCTGGTTTACACGGGAAAACACAGATGCGTGACCCACTTAGACCCAACTAAGGAAAGGCAGAGCCGCGCGTTTGCTCACAGACGGAGCTGCTGTCAGTGGCCGCCTCCCCTCTGAGCTCCCTCTCACCCCCCCTCTGCTCCCAGCCCCTGCCCTGCTTCCTTCACACAGCACGTCTCCAACCACAGCACGTGGTTCAGGAAAGCACTGACAGTTACTTCTCGTTTTTCTCTATACATGTTTCTTGAGAACAAGTACCATATCTGGTTATATGGGGCATACCCTGGGCGTGGCACCAGGCACAAAGCAGGCATGTGCATGAATGAATGAATGGAAGCAGAGAAATGAAAGTGGCCAGGTGTGCAACACCTACAGAATGAGGCTGGCTCTTAGACAACAGGTGGGGGAAAAAGTGTCCAAGAGCCTGTACTTCCAAAGCCCAAAGCGGTAACACCCAGATGGCCCCACACTCCGCAGCAATCATGAGCTCAGAAGAGGATATTTCCTTTGATACTAAGAAAAGCTTTTAAGAAATATTTAAAAGTTAGTAACAGGATAAAACGTGCTATAGAACTCGTCTACAAACTTCTGAAGAAAGCTGCCTCTAAGAACAAACAAGCCAAGAAAATAAAAATATGATGGATGAAATTCTGGTAAATCTCCAGACTAAGCCATAGCCGCCTAGGAAAATAGTCCACAAGTCCACATAAGCAGAGATGTAGACTGCTCTGTGATTCAGATTTTTTTAAAATTCTTTATAGCTTATTGGTTAAAAACACAAGTTAGAACTAAATTCAAATCCCAGCTCTGTAATTTAATAGCCACATGCCTTTGGATGTCGTATTCATATCTGTAAAAATAGGGATAACAGTGCCCCCCACTCACGGCCAACAGTGGAGAGGAAAGGCGATAATGCACATAAGTGCGTAGCACGTGCCTGACGCGGAGTAAGTGCTCGGGAATGCTCGCTGCCATCACCTGTTTCCTTCCCAATGAAGAGCTCTGGAAGCGATCGACACAGCCTGACTGATAAAGCCCCAACTCTCACAGAATCCTGTCAGAAACCCACTGCTTTACGAGAGTGAAGCTGAAGAAATTAGTATCGGTGAGACGCGTTACCAAAGAAGGCTGCGCGACTCCCTGGTGCAGATAACGTTTTAAAAAGTTGCAAAAGGCTGTCAGTCTGGTATGGTTTACATGCAGTCCTATCAAGAGCGAGGGTGATAGAATCGAGGACCTCAGAGAGTCTGGCACAGAGCCGACCTCCAAAGGCTGTGGTGGAAAAGAATGCAAAGAGGGGTACCGAGTACAGATGCAAAAACTTACTGAGGTTGAAGACGACTGTTGACCCCTAGAGCAAAAGCCCTCCATCCTTTGTGTGCTGTCTGTAGGGCAAATCTAAAAACCGAAAATATGCACGTCACTCTCAGGCAGGCCTGTAGAAAACCCTCATGATTCTTCTCAGAGGGATTAATATGATGCAGAAAGAAAAAAACAACAACACCCAAAATTATAATAAGCCTGTCAATCCCAAACACAGGGATACACTAAAACATACTCACACTTGCCATACTGTTCCACAGGTCCTCATTTTTTGTGTTTCTGTAACTATATGTCTGGAGATAATGTACAATACCACGTTTAAATGTATCGGCGCCAATATAATCTCTTAGCATATTCAGAATACAAGATCCCTGAAAAAAAACAAAAAACAGTATAAATAAGTGTTAACTATACTCCCTCAACCTAATCCACCATCACACTTTATTTTAAAATAATTCTTTTAATAGTCTCCTTTTCTGGAAGAATTTCCTAGGTCCCTTCAAGGTGGAGGTAGTCTCCCTCTCCCTTTAGCTCTAGGGAATGGTGGGGTCACAAAATAGGCAAAGCCTGGATCCCTGAATGTCTACATGAAGTGTATATCCCTGCCTACAGGACTGGTACTTATTTTCTTGAGATACTAGAGGCCCAGTGCATGAAATTCGTGCACAGGTATTGGACCTATCAGGGCCCATCGGGGCCTTCCTTTGTTCCACGCCGCCCCCTGGTGGTCAGCGCACTTCATAGCAAGCGATCGAACTTCCAGTCTCCCAGTTGAACTTCCAAGGGGACACTTTGTATATTAGCCTTTTATATATATATCATATATATATATGATAATGACATAGCATTATATTAGTATTAGATGGATAACATGATTTATTTGCATATATCACAAAATAATCACAATAAGTCTAGTAAACATTCATTAACACATACAGTTACAAAATTATCTTCTTATGATGAAGACTTAAGATCTACTGTTAGTAACTTTCAAATATGCAATATATTATCAACTATTGTCACCATGCTGTATATTACATCCCATGACATTTTTATACTTAGAAGGGTATACCTCCTGACTCCCTTCATCTATTTTGCACAGCTCCCTTCCCCCATCTTTGGCAGTCACCAATTAGTTATTTTATAAGCTTGTATTTTTTTTTTAATATTCCACATACAAGTGAGATCATACAGCATTGGTCTCACACGTATTTCACTTAGCATAAAGCCCTGAAGGTCCATCCATGTCAGAAATGGCAAGACTTTCTTTTTATGACAATAATATTCCATTGCATGTAAACGTGTATGCGTGTGTGTGTACACAAACACACACACACACACATGCTACAGGCCCAGTGCGCAAATAGGGTCCCTCAGCCTGGCTGGCAATCAGAGCTGGTCAGGGCCTTCCTTCCCCAAGCTGCCAGCTGTCAGCTGCTGGCTGGGGGCTTCCTTCATTCTGTGCCACCCCCTGGTGATCAGCACACATCATAGTGAATAGTCAAAGGGGAACTATTTGCATATTAGGCTTTTATTATATAATATATATATAATATATTATATAATAAAAGCCTAAGTGATCGTTAAGACCAGTTGGCTGATCACTGTGATGTGCACAGACCACCAGGGAGACTCAATGCAGAAGCTTCCCCCTGGTGGTCAGTGCACTCCCACAGCCAACCTCCCACAGGCAGCCAACCTCCCGAGGTCTCTCCCCCCCAGCTGGCTGATCAGACACAACTGGGACTAGGAGAGACAGCCCTGATCAGCCCCAATCACTGGCCAGGCTGAGGGACCCCACCCATGTACATGTACAAATTCATGCACCAGGGCTCTAGTATAGGATATGTGCGATGTGTGTGTGTGTGTGTGTGTGTGTGTGTGTGTTCATGCGCGCGCGAGCACACGTGCACTCTACACACCCTTTATCCACTCATCCATCAATGGACATTTAGGTTGTTTCCTTATCTTGATTATAGCAAGTAATGCTGCAGTGAACATGACAGTGCATATATCTTTAGGTTAGTGTTTTCATTTTCTTTAGATAAATACACAGAAGAAGTAAAATTACTGGATCATATGGTAGTTCTATTTTTAATTTTGGGGGGAACCTCTACCCCGTTTCCCATTCTGGCTGCACCAATGTACATTCCCAACAATATACAAGGATTCCCTTTCCTCCAAATCCTTGCCAACATTTGCTTTTTTAACTTTTTCATAGCAGCCATTCTAACAGGTGTGTGGTGATATTTCATTGTGGCTTTGATTTGCATTTCCCTGATGATTCGTGAAGTTCGGAATCTTTTCATGTACCTGTTGGCCATTTGTATGTCTTCTTTGTAAAATTTCTATTCAGTTCCTCTGCCCATTAAAAAAAAAATTATTGTTGGAAGTATTACAAATGTCCCATTTTTCTCCCATTGACCCCTTCTAGCCTGCACCCACTCTGCCACGCCGGCCTTCACCACACTATTGTCTGTCCCTTTTAAAATCAGATTGGTTTTGTTCCCGAGTTGTATAAGTCCTTTATATATTTTGTATTCTAACCTCTTATTAGATACATGATTTTCAAATATTTTCCCATTCTATATGTGGCCTTTTCATTTTGTTTCTTCTGCTGTGCAGAAGCTCTGTAGTTTACTGTAGTCCCGCTTGTTTGTTTTTGCTTTTGTTGCTTGTACTTTTGGTGTCGAGTACAAAAAAAACATTGCCATGACCCATGTCAAGGAGCTCTCCCCCTATGTTTTCTTTCATGATTTTTAAAATTTAAGGTCTTACATTTAAGTCTTTAACCCATTCTGTGTTAACTTTTGTGAATGATATAAGACATGGGTCCAGTTTTCCCAACACCATTTATTAAAGAGACTGTCCTTTCCCAATGGTATATTCTTGGCTCCTTTATCATAAATTGACCACTTATGTGTACTTTATTTCTGGACTCTCTATTCTGTTCCATTGATCTATGTGTTTATTTATACCCGTTTTTGTGTTGTTTTTATCTCCCCTGCACTATTACAAAAGCATCCAAGCAAGAAATACTTTTCTGTTTGCAACAAACAACAGCCAAGCACAAAGATAAATGACACATTTCCACCTCAGTGAGAAGACAAAAGAAATAGTGACACTGGGAGGGAAACTGGTAAAGCAAGAAACCTGACCTCATAAAGGAGCTATCACTTAGCTGCAGCCTATGTTGCCAAGTTAAGGAAATACAAGCCCCATGTGACCAGAAGCCTCCTCCCCTCCCCCAAGAGAAGCCATAAATTTGGAGTTTTATATAAAATCTCCCAATTATTGAATATTGGAAACTATTTCCAATTCTGTTATTAAACACATTGTGCAAAACAATACTGTGCAGTTCAACAATGTACACCATTCCTAAAGGCATGGAATGTTAAGCTACACAAGGGCGATAATTTTTTCCTGGAACAAAGATAATGCTCAATCGCAACATATTTGTTGAATCTATATATATAAAAGCCTAAGCGACTGTTTGACCTTTCGGCTGGCAGCTATGACGCACACTGACCACCAGGGGGCAGAAACTCCAAAACTCCAGTAGGTTAGCTTACTGCTGGGGTCTTGCCAATGGGGACTGGACAAGATGCGCTGGACACACCCTGGAAGCCTCCTGCGGACCCTCCCCACCCCTGATCGTGCATCGATGGGGTCCCTTGGCCTGACCCTCTCGCAATCTGGGACCCCTTGGGTGATGTCGGAGAGTTGGTTTTGGCTTGATCCCCAAACACCAGGCCAAGGGACCCCACCAGTGCACGAATCAATGCACCAAGCCTCTAGTAATAAATAAAAGGCAGAGTTTTGGTAAGCCATAAATTTTCAATTTACAACAGAGTAAATAAAGCATTTACCAAAATGTAACCTTTAGGATTATGAGACAAATTGCAAGTTAGATTTAAACGGGTGAACTCCAGCCAGCTCAGTTCAGAACAGAAGGCAGTCAATCCAGATTGCTCCTTATGAAAGGACAGTCACCCCACAACCATAGCTATAATCTCTCCACCCCAGTATTTATAAATTTTAGTATCCAAACTGCACCCTTATAGTCCGTTTTTACCTTATCATAAGAAACCTCATCAAACATCTCCCGAATCTGAGCAGGATTCTCCACGGGTGTGGACACAGGGTGTGAGGAATTCAATGCGTCTACTTCCATTGCATTAAAACACTTGCCAAGGAAATAATCTTCCTATTGAGACAGAACACAGACACATCAGTTATGATTAAGATGTAGATGAAAAGTATAAAGGGGGATAGCTTGATCTGGGGCAACAGATTTATACTTCAAATTTTTGGTCCAATATAAGTCTGCATTTCAAGAATTTACAAAATAAAATAGAACTACTATCTTCTAAAGAGCATCTAAGAAACAATGGTTTTAGGTAAACATTTTACATTTCCCTCATCTTAAATATTACTTATCACTTTAGAATAAAGAAAAGTTCGTATTAACTTAGACACAAACCATTATGCCTTTAGCAAAATAAAAACAAACAAAAAACCAAGAAATTAAAATGTATAATAATTTCAACATTTCCAATCAGCCTATATTATTTTAAAGCAAAGAGATTTAGCTTTAAATGCATGTAGTGAAAGAAAAATAGAAGAGGACAAATTCCAACTATAACCTGATTATTAAGGCCTATTAACCAATAGAATAATATGCCTACCTAATCATTTTTAAAGATTATGTGGAAACACAGACAAACATTCATGATCTATTATAGTGTAATAATAACTAAGTATAAATTATGTGTACAGGGAGATGAATATGAACCATTGAAATCATTATAGAAGAATAAAGAATTTTTTTTACATAAAGTTTACATAGTTTTGTAAAAATTTTACTGCATGTGATTTTCTCAAGTTAAATACATGACTTTTAAAATAACATACAGAGGTTCCAAAGCATTAAATCTGTGACCCATGAGTCTAGGTTCACATATAATCAAGTGTGCAGTTACCTTAAGCATAATTTATTTGATTTGGCAAGTAGAATTCTACTGAAATAGCAATCTGTAGCTAATACTTCAGTGAGAAAACTCATGGTTGGAGAAATTACACAGAACAGACAGGCTTTCATTATTTCTAGTTCTCTGATATTAAAGGACAAAATTTAGTATAATTTTACAACCATCCTAGGTTCATAATTTATTTGGAAATAAGCATTTGTGATATCTTGAAAGTTCACAAGCATTTTGGGAACATGATTCATATATAAACTCCCAAAGAAGCTATTAACCTATGAATCCTGTCATCAAAACTCAGTAAACATTTTCAGGAAACACTGAACAAAACAACAGATTAACCTAAAATGTAAAAGAAAAAAAAATAAGTAAATACTTCTTACAACTTTAAGTTCTGGATGCGTCACACTGACAGACACAAACTCCATGAACTTGGCAAACCCCTCATTGAGCCAGAGATCATTCCACCATTCCATAGTGACCAGGTTCCCAAACCACTGGAAGGAAAACATTCCCCAGATTATCCACACATTTCTATGGAGACTTACTTATCTACACAGCCATACACATAAAGCCTTTAGAAGGAAATATATTTTACATGTGTCATGTCCGTTAGATGGATGTTAACGTAGTCATAGAACTCATATTTTATCAAAAGAAAAACATCTTAATATGCATTATAAAACATGGTATCTAATGTTTGTTTTTTTTTTAAAAAATCACTTTTCTTACAGAATAAAACTCCCGACAAAGTAGACATTGTCCCTACATGTTACAAACAGCCCCATATGTCCTGTGAAGCAATGCAGACGCAGTTTCCGCTACGGAAGAAGTGTGAGTGGGGGCTTCAGTACCTGGTGGGCGAGCTCATGCGATACGGTCATCGTGATGCCAAGCTTACTTGAGGCAGAAGCCTTTTCCGCATCAAACAAGAGAGCAGACTCCCGATAGGTGGTCAGTCCCCAGTTTTCCATGGCACCGGACTGAAAGTCAGGAATGGCAGCCAGATCTTGGGACGGAAGCAATAAAAATATATTTAAAAGCTACACATTTTCCAAAAGCCCTACCTTTCAGAACGGGTGGGTGTAGTAATCAAAAGCAAGTCTAAGCTGCCCGTGGGGACTTGGAGTTCTAGCCTGGAAGAGCCTCTCACAGTGGAGGAAAGGCGCCTGGTGACTCATTTGGAGTCACGGTGCCACCACGTGACAAAGGCAGACACGGGTCTCAGGCCTCCTGCCTCCATTTCCAACTTCCTGACAAGGAGTTTAGGATTGAATAATGTTAACAACTGACTCCGTGATCCGCTCTACTCTGAATTCCCAAGACCTCCATACACCTAAAAACCTCAAACACAAAATAATTTTAAGGGGTCTTATGAGAAAATGCAGATTTTCTTCCACTTATGTAAATTCGTTCATTCAAAAAATATATTTATTTTAGCATCTTATCCAAATATCTGCCAATAATAGGAAAAGTGCAGCATTTGCATTTTGCTGTCTGCCCACAGACGTTACTGGGTTTCTCTCTGAAGGCCAAAGGCGAAATTATTTCCGTGCCATGTGCCTCAGGGACTGTATCAAGACCTGCTTTCACTATCACTAGTTTACTGAACAGATCAGGGGTGAGGAGGACCAGCCCAATGGTTGACACAGGCCAGGGTTTTAAAGACCTGAGGGGCTGGTGCGATAACCAGGAGATGCTAATTCGGGGGATATAATTGATGGCTGGGTTCAATAAAGGCCACAATGGGTAATATCTGTGCCAAATCTCTACCTTGTTTGGGTAAGGGATACGGAATGCTAAAATAATCCTCATAAAATTCCAGAAAAGTCACCGCAGCGTCCAGTGCGTAGTCTGCCTGATGGATCTTGTCTGGCACGGCATACACGGACACCTGGAGAGAAAGGCACACGGACTTTACTCGAACGCCACCAGGGCTGCTCTCCACAGCCGCACATGTTTAAGGGCTTCGTATGGAGGACAGGGTTGCCAATATCGAAGAAGGCAACTGGAAGTCCTATTTCTTGCATTAATGCTGACTGTTCCTGATCAACCCCCCTTCTGAAAGCAGCTACAAATGCTGGATCACATACACAAGAAGGTCTCTCTAAATGTTTTCATGAGACAGTGATAAAGACAACTTAAAGGCCGGAAGTGAAGTGACAGTTAAGACCCTCAGAAGTCAGAACAATGCTGCCAGCTTTTGCCCTATATACTAGCCCAATACAGAGCTCTTGTTTGCACGGTAGTGAAAGACTCAGGGGATAGGAGACAGTGTAAAGCCTGTTTAAGATGGTCAGCATAACAGGAGACGCACCCGAGCAAAAGGCTGCGCCCTGAAGGACATCCCTTACTGTAAGCGAACCAGAGATAACCACCCCCTTCCTCAAGGGAGTGCATTGAAAAAAGATGGCTTTCAATCTTTGCTACTATGTGGAGAATCTGAACCAAAAGCTGACCTTCACACTGTTTAACAGTGAGATTCACTATAAGCAGACGGTCCAAAAACCCAGAGTCAGTAATTCCATTTAAAGTGCGCCCAAAGTGTTTCCCATCACCCGACAAGAGCAAACCCCAATTCTCTCTGGAAGAATCCACCTCTGACACAGGTCATACAAGTTCACAGACATACCGGTAATCCTCAATATATACAAGGAACAAGACACCATGGGCAAGAGACAGCAAAAACCATAAACCACAGGACCGGATACACAAAGACTCTAGCCATGACAATTACTACACAGAGTATAAAATGTGTGTTTAATGCATTTAAAGAAACACAAGGACTAAAAATATTAGTATGTAAAAGGGATGCTGGGACCCAGTTCCAGTGTGGAGGGGTGTGGGGAGTGGCAGGAGGGTTGTAGGGGGAGTTTCCCCCACATTACCACGCAATTCTCCGACACCAGCTGGGCGTCCTACAATTTAACTCAGTTCTAACACTAGAGATAGCGTCTGATTCCACAGTTTAAGGGTTCAGCCCTCCATGGCTGCCCCCCCCTCCCACCTCAGATGCCGGTCCGAAGTCCAGGCTGTCAGCTGGCGCCTCTGACTAGCGGATATGAATTGTAGGTTTCAACATCCGCTCCTTGGGCTTGCTTACTTTGCTAGAGCGGTTCACAAACCGGAAGTTGACTTACTGGATGACTGGCTCACTGTAGAAGGATATAACTCAGGAACAGTCACATGGACCAGGTGGGTAAGAAGGATATAACTCAGGAACAGTCACATGGACGAGGTGGGTAGGACAAGGCACAGGGGAAGGGTACCGAGTTCAGTGCCCCCTCCTAAGCACTCGGCCCTCCCAGCACATCCAACCTGGAAGCTCCCTGACCCCTTTGTGAGGGTTTGGGTGGAGGCTCAGACACAGGCAGGGCTGATTAAATCGTGCTCTGTTGGGGCTGGAACTCAATCTCCAGCGCGAGGTCAAGGGCGGGGATTGCAAATTCCAACCCTCCAACCACCTGGTTGATTCCTGGCAGCCAGCCCCCAACCTAGGGGCTTTCCAAAGGTCACCTCATTAGCAAAACAAGAAACGCCTTTATCACTCCCTTAGCTTAGGAAGCACGAGGGTTTTGGCAGTTCCCTGCCAGAATCAGGAGGAAGACGAAATAGGCATTTATTATAAACCACAGTATTACAGTAGAAAAGAGAACTTATAAAAAAGATTCACAAATAATTCACAAAAGAGGGCAAACCAATGAGTGGGTGTTTTTGTTGAAAGATTCCCTGAATTGAATTGCTCCCTACATCCAAGTTTCAGCCTCACCGGCAAGTTCCCTAGGTAAGCGGCGGGTTTTCCACAAGGAGAAGCAGCCTGGGGCCTTAGAGGAACAAAAGGCAATGTAACAGAGAAACCCTAACTACCCAGGCCTCCATGTAAACCAGTACAAATAAGTGAGCTATCTCGAAATTGAAATCGTGTCCTGCAGCTCCTTGCCAAAAAACACATTTGCACTCAGTGTCACAGAAAAGTTGTATGCATTGTTCACTACCCAATGGTACCCAGACAAGGAGCGAGTGCTCCTTGAAACGAGAACTTTTTTCTCCAGTATTCCAGTATTTCCGAGAACCCAACAGCCTTCCCAGAGCCATTTAATACTCCAAGTCGACTGCTCTTTCTTCCATCCAGAAATCAGTCAGTGGCATTCATTTCCAAACTGCAGAAAGTTATAGCCAGAAGCCAGCTTAAAAACCACTGCAGGGTCATGTCCAGCTAACACACTTTAAAGACATATAAACCAGTCCCAAAGGGAGGGAGGCGGGCCGAGGTCAGAGAGCCAGGTAGTGGTGGAGCCAGGCCAAGCTTCTCCATGTGTTTCTGTGATTAGAACCTCACTGTAAATATGAGCATCTGTGACAGGAGGGTCACCAATCCTGGTTTGCCCCTGACTGAGGGGTTCCCAGGATGTGGGTTTCCACATTTAAAACCAGGACAGTCCCAGGCAGACCCAGACCAGCTGGTCATCCCACGTGACAATCACAGGTTCACCTTGACTCCGCTCTTGGTCATCTTGCTGACAGACTGAAAGTCTGAAATAATGAAGGCGACGAGGTAGGTGCTCATCTTGACAGTGACATCGAAATGGTCTTCTACGAGCCCTTCAGCAACAGTCTCCGATTTAACCTAAAAACAGAATAACTTACATCATCAAGTAATCCAATTTTATATAATTCCCTACCAGACATACCATTGAAAGTATATGGCATGACACTTGCATAATTAATTTCTCTTTCCAATATTCGATTGCAATTTAGATATCAATGAAACCAAAATGTGGGGTGTTTTTTTAGTCCTGCTTCAATGTCTCGTGAAATTGAAAAATGAAGACTTGGACAAAAATGGTTATTGGAACCGAAGTTGACTGAGAGAAGCCAGACCTGGAGAAGGGGCAGCTGGAGCAGACCAGCATCCAGAGCTTCCCTTCCACGCTACAGTCCAGAGTAGTTCAGCATCCAAGAGAATTAAGGTCTATTAGTCCACGAGTGGAGGCCCACGTGGCTCATGGCTGTAAGCCACACAGGCCACAGGATGTGTGCTCCCCCTCCCAAACCACTCTCCCGCTCCCCCACCTTCCACACCCCCGCCACAGGAACCCATTGCCTGCTGGGTAAAAGGAAGAGGGTAAAAGAGGAAGCTCATGCTTTTGAATTTAGAGAGTGGGTACAGCCTTACTAGCTCCTGATTGTTGTGTGTGTGTGTGTGTGTGTGTGTGTGTGTATGTGTGTGTGTTTTCAAAGAATTCTGCCTTAATAACGTTCTTGGGGTTGCTTATATGCCTCACTCAGTCTTAGGACTGGTTATCTGCAACTGCCTGTCTTAGCAACAGCCATACATGTCATGCCTCTCATTCGCCCTTCCTTCCCCGCCCAGTTGGGGTGCCTTAGTAACTCCGCCTCGATGGGTTCCCCTCTCTGCCTAGCTTCCTTTTGTCTCCTCATTAAGGCCAAACCATCCTATTCAATGTCTTCTTTATTGAGGTATCATTTATATGCCATAAAATTCACAATTTTAAAGTATAAAATTCAGTGGGTTTTCAAAATTATATTCAGCGTTTTTGCAACGATCACCACTTAATTTCTTAAAAATGACCCAGTTGACCGCAAACGGACTCGTATTTGATGCATGAGGATTGATGATATGGACGGGACAAAGCAGAACTGAGACTGCCGGGTTTGCGGAGACGTAGTCCACTTGTCCATAAATACTGGAGTGAGAATCATCTAGAAGTGTAACGCCCAATTTATTTTCCACATTGGGCAAGTATGTAATGATTACAAGGCCTACAAAGAGCTTCTAACCCATGCCTGGGCCTGCCCTGCAGATCTCCTCCAAACCGATTTGCTTCATTGGAATCAGCCTTTCAGTGCACTCAGGAGGCAGCCCAGCAGAGTGGGGGTGGAGCGAGGGAGGTACAGCCTACGATGTCTGTGCCTCCAAAGAAGGAAGTCTCGTACCTCAGCCCACAGAAAGCACTGGGCCAGGATTTGGAGGAAGGACCCTCCAAAACTAGCCTGGAGCATTCCATCATTAACATATGCATTTTTCCTTTAATCTCATTTCCACCCATTTTCTGGGCTCTGGTCCTTCTTAATATCCACCAGCTGGTCACCCTCTGGTCATTCAAACCCTGATGCTCACAGCCAACCTAGGTTTACACTTGAAGGACCCCAAATTACCTTTTCTTTTTAAAATGCCTTTACCAACCCCTCACCAAAATGTCCACTCCTCGTGTGCTAATTATTAGAAAAGTAAGCTAAATAAACTAATAAACGTGGTTAACTGTTTGCTTTTCTAACCTCCAAAAAAGATCCTCTGAGTCGCCACTGTCTTTCCCCTCAACTGCAGTCCGCAGCGTGGTTCAGGCCACTCCTACTTGGCTTTCCCGTCCAAGGGGCAATACTACATTAGAGAGTTTCTATCCTCCACAAGTGGGTCCTGGATATCCTTGGGATTTAGACTCCAGCATCTTCGCAAAGCCCTGGGGTGCTCCTGGCCTTCCCCCTGCAAGCCTACGAATTTCTCCACCAACCTGTGTAATCAGTCTCTCCTGGTTCCTTTATCCTCTGAAATCTGTAATCCTCTAATTTAAGAACTCACTCCCATCCTTGGGAGCAATACCATCATATTGGGGGAGGGAGAAAAAGCATGGTCTCTATCTCAAATTTATATTAGAAAAATGACAATTTTTTTCTTATCTCTTCATATATGAATGTGGGGAGGGGGAGACAGAAGTTCTTGGCTGGCAGGGATTTTTCAAAAAACGTTTCTCAGGCTGAAACCGGTTTGGCTCAGCGGTAGAGCGTCAGTCTGCGGACTGAAGGGTCCCGGGTTCGATTCCGGTTAAGGGCATGTGCATTGGTTGCGGGCACATCCCCTGTAGGGGGTGTGCAGGAGGCAGCTGGTAGATGTTTCTCTCTCATCGATGTTTCTAGCTATCTCTCTCCCTTCCTCTCTGTAAAATATCAATAAAATATATTTAAAAAAAAAAAAACGTTTCTCACAGGGGACAGCCCTCTACGGGGGCCTGTCAGAACCTTGTCTGAGGAAGGGATCCTTCAGGTACTTAGAGGGGACCCAGAGTTTTAAAGGTTGAGAAGTACTGTCCTGGGGGTTGGTCTGTGGCACTCTGGGTCCCTTCGTGAGAAGAAGTTGCACAGGGATGAGGAGGGTCACCCTGAAGGGCTCCCGACAAGGGGTCCACCCTGAGTCTCACCCACAGTGAGCCTCTCGGGACAAATGTGTGCTTCAGGAGTTGGCGTGCACCTGTTGCAGAATGACAGCTCAGCTGGTGTTTTTTCTAAGATACCAGAAGCAAAGGACAGGAGCCCTTGCGTCCCATTCATTTGGCGCAGTCATTTCTGATGGCCACTCTGAAAAATCAGAGGAAACACTTTCACACCTGCTTTAAAATGTGAAGGATAACAGTTTCTTTAAAGGAAACTGAGCTACCTATCATTACTAACTTTTAGTGCTGTAATATTCTGGGGAAAAAATTACTTTTTCCTTTTTTTCTATCTGCCCAATTTTGTGCATCTGGTTGCCAACTACATAGTTAATGTTAATATGTAGAAATTATAGAAAATAACCACAGGCTAGAAATATGGCCCTATTTAACAAAGCATGCTCTTTAAAATCCCTTTAAAAGATCATATGAGAAAACGGTAAGTGAAAGTGCTTTGTGAAGGACCTGATTTCGTCAGACTTAATCCCTCCTGAAAGCACGGATGACCTAGAATGTCACTCTTACTGAAATCTTGCATGTTTTTAGAGACAATTTTTTTCTCTGACTACAAAGAAATTGTTGCTTGAAACAAAAGTATAGGTTAGGCCAGCCGTGGGCAAACTACGGCTGCAGGCCGGATCCGGCCCGTTCGGCTGTTCTATCCGGTCCGCGGAACCGAAAGAGCGGAGGGTTGGTTCTCTTGCTCTCCCCTCCGCTCCTTCACCAGCAGCCCAAGATGAGAGTGCCAGCATGGTCAGGTTGCTTTTGTTCCGGCCCTCCGGTCTAGTTTAAGAACCCATTGTGGCCCTGGAGTCAAAAAGTTTGCCCACCTCTGGGTTAGGCAGTTAAACAAACGAAACGGGGAGCTGAATAATAACGATTGTTGGGGTAACACAAGTCACAGCGACCCGGTGGGTTTTCCTGTGAGGAGGCGGAGAGGAGCGAGGCTCACCAATGGCATATTGGAGATGGCGAGGTGCCTCGGCTCCCTTCTGATCCTGATGGAAAAACGCGCTTTGAAGGCAGGTTCGTCGAAGCAGGGGAAGGCCATTCTGGCTGCAGTAGGTTCAAACTGTGTTGATGCCAGAATCCTAAAATGACAGCAAACAAGATACAAACTCAGCATGAAGTACCAGGGACTCTAAAACAGGTGTGTGTGTGAAGGGTGAGCCTTCACCCAATGTGACTGATGTCCTTGTAAGAAGTGGAGATTAGGACATAGTCATGTACAGAGGGAAGAGCATGGGAAGACACAGGAGAAGTCAGCCATCTGCAAGCCAAGGAGAGAGACTCCAGGAAAACAAAACAAAACAAAACAAAACAAAACAAAAACAAAACAAAAAAACACGCTGTTGACACCTTGATCTCAGACCCTGGGCCTACGGAACTGTAGAAAAGTAAACTTCCTTTGTTTAAGACAAACACAATAAAACCTCTCTATATAAAAGCCTAAGTGGCAGGTCTAGCAGTAGCTATGATGCACACTGACCCCCAGGGAGCAGATGCTCTGCCCAGGAGCTGCCCCTGGCGGTCAGTGCGCTCCCACAGTGGAGCACTGCTCAGCTGACCCATGGGCGTCAGATGCCGGGCTCATGGCTGGTGAGTGCAGCTGCGGTGGAGGGAGCCTCCCCCATCTGGACTGGACTGTGGCAGCAGTAGGTGCGGCAGGGCTGGGGTAAGCGAGAGCAGTGTGGCGCCTGGCCTGGGCTCGGGCTCGGGCTCGGGCTCCTCCCTGGTTGCCTACTGCTTTGTGCACTACTACATCCCTCGTGGGATGTCAGAGAGCCAGTTTCAGCCCATCCCCACAGGCCAGGCCAAAGGACCCCACCGGTGCATGAATCCATGCACCAGGCCTCTAGTAATAATAATAATGATAATAAAAAGAATTAAATAAAATAAAATAATAAGTAAGATAAAATAGGTGTGTGTGTTTTAATTTCTAATGTTACCATGAGATAGATGGATTTTATACTACTAAAAATATTTTACAGTATATGACGAAAGCTATCATAAACTAAGCGAAAAGACAAATAAAACCCAGGAAAACTGAAAGGTATCTGACAAAGGGTTAAGAGTCTTAACAGATAATGAGCTCTTAACATGAGTAATAAATAGTACACTGAGCAACCAAGTGGAACAGCAGACACAGGTCATAAATAGGCAACTGACAAAAGAAGAACCTTCAAATAGTAACTATATCAAGAGCTGCCTAACTTCCACAATTATCAGTGTAATTTAAATTAAAAAGGAGATATCCGTCGGCTTCTGGTTCTAAGAAGATTGCCAATACACAAAATTGATTAGAGGTGAGGAATACAGCAAGGGAATCAAACATCTGTCGACACTTTGACTTAAGAATTTTAGTTCTAGGTATTTATTCCAAATAAATAATTTATGAAGATGTTCACCGAAGTGTTGCTGATGTTATAAATTTGGAAACAACCTAATCTCCACCATTGGGGATTAGTTAATAAATCAGTGCACAAACATACATTTTAATACGCACTAAAATGATGCACAGTGATAGCCATCCATATTAAACATCTTCTTAACATCTTTCTAAAAATCCCTTCTAAAACAGAAAGCAAAATGTATCTTCCATTTACATAAAGTAATGTATACACATATTCAGAGAGAAGTTTTTAAGATGTTCCCCTAAAATAGAAGTAGTGGTTATCTCTAGTGTTACAGAAAAGTAAGTATAATCTACTGACAAATAAAACTTAATTAAAAAATGTAGCATAACATCTCCCAAAATAAATTACCTCCTTAAACACAGAACTAAAACAAGGCAGAAGAAGAACCCTAAAAACCTTTAACTGAGAGGAAAGTATTTCCTCTAATAGACTGGTTTGAATTATGTCTTCCAAAAGGATATATTGACATCTTAATCCCTAATATCTGTGAATGTGACCACATTAATATAAGGCTATCAGGTTGGGCCCTAATTCAGTCTGACTGGGATCCTTATAAGAAGAGGGAAATCTGGAGAATGGCCCTGTAATAACAGAGGCAGAGACTGGACTGGTGTAGCTACAATCCAAAGAATGGCAACGACCAATGGCCACCACAAGTGATGAAGAGACAAGGAAGAATTCTACTCAGACTCGAAGGACAGGCCTGCTGACACCTTGATTTTGAACTTCAAGCCTCCAGAACTGTAAGAGGATAAATTGTTGTTTTAAGACACCTACTTTATGGTATTCTGTTATAGCAGCCCTAGAAAACTAATACTTAGGCCAAGAGAATTAGAGATGCTTATTACATCCCAGAAATCTAATTAAACAAAATATGTATTCATTCTGATAAGAGCTGAAAGCAAGAAAATTGGTTAAAACAGAATGAAAAATGAGATTTAAAAAAAAAAAAAGAAAACAAACTATTGCCATTTTTAACTCTACAAAGAAGAGCTAAAAACCAAGCACCAAAGAAAGAATTCAATATTTAAGGGAATTTTAAAAGGCAATCCATTTGAAATAATAAATGTATAGTGTGGGCAGCACTTAAAGCTTTAAAAAATAATAGAAAAAAATTACCTCACTTCCCCTTCCTTGGTTCTGTAGGTGCTTTTGTAAAATCCATGGAAGCTCTCAGAAAGATTGCCCACGTAATCAAGGACAACTATGTACGAGAGCCCAACCTCCAGAGGCGTGGGGGCCACAAGTGCGATTTGCTCGCGGGGTGGGTATTCCAGGACTCGCAGCGGCTCCTCAGAGGGCATCTCTCCAGCTCCCTTCCTCAGGGTGGCTTTCAGGATCTGCAGGTGCTGACTGTGCAGGACGATGGCACTGGTGGGCTGGCTGGCTGTGATGTTGATTGCCGTGGTCCCCTCGAAGGTCAGCGTGGTGAGGTTGGCATGGATCAGGAGATCATAGTGAACTGGGACGATGTGCTCAGGAAGCCTCATGTTATCCCAAGGAAACAGGGTCCCATCACTGGTTTTTGGAGGCTCGGTGCCACTGCTCTGACACCAGAAGGGAGTTGACACAAGTAAGAGGATCAGCAGTGAGGAAGGCAGAAATGACATGGTTCTAAGTGACCATTTGCTGGACAGAGAGATCATCTTCTTTATTCAACTATCCTTGGGGAAAAAAACCAAAAAACAAAGCAACAACAACAACAAAAGTCACTAAAATATTATCAAGACAGCATGATTTCAGAATGTATCCACCGAGCATGGGCAAATGCAGATATAAACTTTCGACAAAAGTATTTGGTCTTTTTCCTACAAGTAAAATTACCTTCCTGATGCTATTGCTTCATAGAAGTAAAAAGCTTAGCAACCATCATTAACACCTCCTCAAAGGCATCATCTGGTCTTCAAAGTTTAAATTAATTTGTCAGTGGGGTTCTTGGTTGAAAGCAACAGAGCAAGCTCTGGCTGAGGATCCTGAAGAGCTCACTAAACAGGCTGCAGAGTTGCCAGGACTTTTGGGGAACCAGGCTCACATAAAGGCAAAGATGAACCACCAGGACTTCATCAGAGAAGCATCGGATCAGAGGGATCAGAGAACCACTTCCCCCATCCCCTACACCCCCCCCCCCACACACACACACACACATTGGGGCTTGAGGGAAGCCAGCCGCCTTGCTGTCCTGGAGATCAGATGCTTGGCACCGCTACAGGCACCGCTACAGAGAGGTCTCCACTGCTCCTGCAACTGTGCTTTGCCTGTTTCAGCTCCAAGGCCCCCACTTTCAACTACGACTGCCTGTTGGAGCTGAGAGAGGTGTCCACACTACCGGGCAGGGAGGTGGAGAAAGCAGAATCAGGACTTGGCAGTGTCTGCGGTGGAGACTCGCCTTACTTCCCACAAAGCTTACACCGCAGAGACTTTTTAAAGCTAGGGGGCACAGGAAGCAGATGTAGATAGAGTAGCAAGGGCGCACAAGGCAAGTATCCATAACACTGGTATCTTTGTCAAATGATCGTGCCAGAAGTTAATTCAATATTTATTTGGCCAAGAATTACTGAAAACAGTCTATGGTGGTTTTCACCAAAATGTGTGAAAACCCACCAGTCACCCGGATTCTCTCTTACAATCAACCCAGCACATGTGTGTTGAATGCCTGCTACCGAGAAGGCCGTGTGCTGAACACTATGTGGAATACAATAACACGCAGGATACACATCCCCCAGTCAAGGGCTTCAGAACCTGGAAGGGAAAAAACCTTCACACACAAACAATGACACGCGGCGGAAAGTGTGGAGCGCTGTGAGAGCAGTAAAAGAGGGCGCCCAGGAAGAATGGAAAGATGTTTCCAAAGGAAGAGAGAGAGTTGGCTGCCGTGACTCTGGGATGCCTCCATGGGAGACCAACCTTTGAGTGTGGCCTGAAAGATTCGGTCGGATCTGGAAACGAAGGGAGGACACTGACGGCATTCATTGCAGGTGGAGCAAGCCAGGGCAGGAGCCAAAGCACAGGGGAGAGAGGGCCGTCCAGGCAGTTGATGGGGACCAAGGGAGCCTCCGAAGAATATAATGGAGAAGGATTTTTCATAAGCTAAGAAGACTGTGACTCTGGGATTATGCTCAAAGCATCCTGGGAGTCATACCATATTTTGCCCTTTGTTTTAGGGCTGCAGACCATATTTTCCCCTTTATGTTAAGACGATAGGACACAAAAGGACTGTGACTCTTAAGGGAGAACCCAGCATACTTCTTTCTGTCTTTGATAAAGACATATCTCTAATGGGGGTGTGCCGGGAGGGGTCCCTGTCAGGTGGGCCCAGGTAATTCCCTGGAACTCCTCTGTCTCCTAGACATCTGGATCAGGTGAGAAGAGTTAGACATCTGGATCAGGCGAGAGGAGTAATGCTGCAGTAAGGATCCCTGGAAATGATGGTGGGGCGTGGGATTCCCCCCCTACACATCAGTGGTTTTCAACTCTGGCTGTGTATTAGCATCGCCCTGGAGACTTTTAAAGTAACTGTTGACTAGATCCCTGTCTAAAACAAACGGGAAGCTATGGTGGTGAGGATGAGGCATCAGAATTTAAGACTCCTCAGAAATTCTATTGAAGAGACAGGTTGAAAAGGTCCTAGATAATTCTTGCCAAACTCTGGTCTTATCCCTTGAATCCCATATGGGGGGGGGGGGGGGAGAGAGAGAAGAGAGTAATAGTTTAAGGTAATCACTGATGTGCTCTCTCCCACCCCCACCCCCACTTTCCATCCTGTTCCCTTCCCAAGCACACAGCTAAGGGCACCTACCTCCCCTTCCCCATGGAGATCTTCAGGCTAAGTTCCAGGGGTGGGCAAACTACGGCCTGAGGGCCGGATGGCTATTCTAAATTATTGAAATTAAAAAAAAGACCGTACTCTTTTATGTAATGGTGTTTACTTTGAATTTATATTAGTTCACACAAACACTCCATCCATGCTTTTGTTCTGGCCCTCCGGTCCAGTTTAAGAACCCATTGTGGCCCTCGAGTCAAAAAGTTTGCCCACCCCTGGAAACAGAAAGGATACACCAATGCAGTAGAGACAGCCAACCACAGAGACTTTTCAAAAGGCATCAGCCAGACCCGATTCAAAAGGCATCAGCCAGAAAAGAGAAGTGAACATGTGGTAAAAACAGGCTTCCCCCCCCCCCCCCCACCTCAGAACGAACTAAAAGATGCCTCCAGCTCCAGAGGATCAGAATGATTTGATAAACAACAAAGATTAAATATCAAAGTGGTCAAGAGGTCTTCCCCCTACCTCCTCAGGCAGAACGCCAGGGCAGAAGAAGAAAAATGGATTTCCCTTCAAGTGGGGGACCAGAGGTGAAGGGAGTTATGTGATGCTTCCATTTGAAATTTCTGATGGCAGTAGCTTAGTGGGCGTGGCCAGGGACCCAAGATGGTAGAAGAGGCCAGTGCAGGTCCAAGTTCAGGCCTGTGAGGACTCTGGAAGCCCCTGAGTGTTCTCCAACAGCCAATAGGAAACCTGAAAATGCCAACTGGTTCTGCGCTGACAGCAAGGCCCAGGGGCTGCTCAAGAGGTTGGCAGTGAGGATTCACTCAGTGCAGGATAGAGTCCATGGGGGGGGGGGGAGGGCGCAAAGTGAACATGGCTGTGTCCCAAGGAGGGTGCAATGCCAGGAAACCACAATGGAACATGAAATACGGACAACTTAAATGTCAGACTTCATGCCTGCATAGACATGCAGATATAATTATAGCTATATTAATCGTATGTATACTAGGCTTACAGTCAGAAAAATCCTGGCTTTGAGGCCTTGCTCTGCCACATACTGGATGAAGTTGGGCAGGTGGTTTAATGCCAGTTCCGTTTTCTTCAGGTGTAATATGAGAATAGCAGCTCTCTGAGATAATTGTGAAGATTAAATGAGTTAAAATATTTTCAAGCACTCGTTCCACAAATATTATTGAGGGCCTACTACGTGTCAGGGGTTTTGCTGACCACTAGCAGCGCAAGGCTGCACAGGTCTCTGACCTCAAAGAGCTTACAGTGCTGGGGGCAGGAGGCGAAGGCACAGGTGGGTGGGGGCTAACAAGTTCACACACACACACACACACACACACACACACACTCACACACACACACCGTTACCAGCAGTGAATACCTATAAAGGAAAAGCACACACATTTACTGAAAGAATAACAGGGCAGACCAGTTTACATGGGAGCTCTCATATATTTTTAGCTGAGATTTAAAGGACAAATTCATGTGAGCTGAGCAAAGAGGGGGAGGGAGAGTTACCCAGACACAGGGAACAGCAATCATATCTGCAGGCTGAAGCAGCAGGCGGTGGGGCGGGGGGAGTCTCACTCTGAGGACAGCATGCAGAGGAGAGATGTGCCTTGGACAGGTGGGCAGACGCAGACCACTACACACAGTAGGCTTAAGGACTGTGGACCCGACCCTAAGTGTTACTAGGAGCCACTAGGTTTTGAGCCAGGAGGTCTTAGGATCCAATTCACACTTTAAGAAAGTCACTTCTGTGTGAAGCAGGGAAGACTACTAGTAGAAAGGAGCAAGAGTGAAGGCCAAGAGAGCAGTTAGAAGGTCTAGACAAAGTAAGCTGGCGGGTTATACTGAGGTGGTGCCCATACAGAGAGGGCGAGGATGGGGAGGGGGGAGACACAGAGACACTGGGGGAGGGAGAGATCCCACCTCCTAAGTGGGGATAAGGAAAGGATGCATCAGGATTGCCACATGGTTTCTGGAATGAACATCTGGGTAGCCACATGTGCCCTTTACTGAGAAAAGATGAGAGGCTGAATACATTTAAAGGGAGGAGAGGAATCAAGGGGTCCTTTTCTAAATTTAATGTGTGGTATCTCTGAGATAGCCACGGGGAGATATCAAGTAGGCAGCTAATTCACAGGTTTGGAGCACACAGATACGGGTTCAAAGGACTTCCCTGTACTTGACTGTATTCCCTTAGTTTTAAACACTATTTTTTTTTTTTAGCATCTGATCTTACTAAAAAATCTTGCAGTCAATGTTGTCAAGGAAAGTTCAGCAGTAACAGTACCTAATTTGAAAGTCAGAAAGAGTTTAAGGTACCTCAGGAATTTTATTTAGGCTGCCTTTTCCCACTCACACAGCAACTGGTTCTGTTCTTTCAGCCTTCCCTTTATCAGGCCGCTATGAAAGGTGAAATCCATCCCCAAGAGGCAACTGACTTTCTCCCCAAGTCTTCTGCACAAAGACATCACAAGCACTGACAAACTTGTCAGTACGGGTAAATAATTTTAAATTGTTGAATTAATTCTGTATTTTTCATACCATACTAAAATATTTTTTCTATTTTTCAGGCCCACCTGGAAATATGCTAGGTATTAATTACAACTTCAACTCTTTAGGGAACTTCAACTCCTTGCAGTGTTTCCCAAACTTCTCTCGTGGTGAGAATCACCTGGTGGAGTTGTTAAACTACAGATTCCTGAATCCCAACGAAGAAGTGCTAAACTAGAATTTTTGGGAACATATAGGTAAAATTGTATACTTAACTAGTGCTCTAAGCTTCGTATACAATTTTACTTATATGCTCCCAAAAACTGTATACTTAATTAGTGCTCTAAGCTTAGTATACACTTTTACCTATATGTTCCCAAAAATCCTAGTTCAGCACTTCTTCGTTGGGATTCAGGAATCTGTATTTTAACAACTCCACCAGGTGATTCTCACCATGAGACAAGTTTGGGAAACAATGCCTTAGGGAAACAGGCAACTTTGGCCAATTGAAATATTTTTTTAAAAAAAACCCTTGACCCCACGCTGAGTAGAGCTGGGGGCCCGCGCGGCCTGCGGAGCACGAGGCGGGGCCGCCGCCCGCGCCCAGGAAACCGCCGCCGCACCTGCGAGCCAGGCGCCTGAGCGGAACCGACTAGCCCGCACCCTCCGGGGGCTTCATCTGAGCCAAGCCCTCCGGTGGTCGGTCCACTGGGAGACGCCTCGCAGGAGGACGGAGATGGGGTTCCAGAGACGGCTGGAGGGGAGTGAGGGCGGGCGCAGGACTGCGGGCCAGAAGCGCACGCCGGAGGCGCGGAGCGCTGACAACGCCAGTCCCAACCCGCCCGCGCCCGGCCGGGCAGTCGCCCGAAGCCACCCGCAAGGTGCCCCGGTTCTCCTAACCCCGCACCCACTCACCCACCCACCCCTCCGTCTGGCCCAGCCTGGAGCCTGGAGCCCGGGGGCCTGGCAGACGCCCCGCGAGGCACCCGGAGGCCCCGGCCCGCGGAGAGGCGGCGAAGCCGGGACACGCGGAGCGGGCGCGCCGCCGGCCCTGCGCCCCGGCCCCCGGTGGACGGGGACCCAGCGGGGCCCGGCCGGCCGCCGCCCCAGGCGTCCTCCCCGCGGCCTTGGGCCGGTCCCAGCCCCTGGGCCCTCCTTCGGCCCTCTCGGGGCGCGGTCAGGGTGCCCGACGCGCCCTCCTCCAGCCACGCACCCCCCTCCCCGCGGGGCGCACCGGGACGACCCGCCGTACCTGGGCCGGGTCCCCGCCGCTCAGCCTCCCGCCGCCGCCGCCACCCGCCGCCGCCACCGGCCCGAGAGCGAAAGTGAAAGCGGAGCCCGGGAGCCGCACGCGGCGCGAGGGGCTCGTGACCCGAGGCGGGCGCGGGGGCCCGGGCCGCGGCGGGAGCTGGGGCGGGGGCGGCCCGGAGCGGGGCTGCGCGAGGAGCCGGCCGGCCCCTCGGCGGGAACGCGCGAGTCATGCCTGGGAAGCTGTGGGGTTGCCATGGGGGGAAGCAGTGGGGTTGCCATAGGGGGAAGAGCCCCCTTTCTGACTCTAACCATTCTCTCTGCGAGTGTCTCTGGGGGTGTTTCTTTTCATGGGTCACATCAGGCGCAGCGGGGATGGGGCAGAAAGAGCCAGCAGGTGCTCCGGGGGCACGGAGCTGAGTCCCACCGTCCAGCCTGGACGGCTCCCGCCCCTCATTGGACTCAGCGGGTGTCCATCATCTCTCTCTGCAAATGGGCTGAGGGCTGTCGGCCCGCCTCCGAAGGAACCAGGAACCCAGAACAGCCCTCGGCTGCAAAATGCGAAGCCCCCAGGTGGTCAGCGGAGAGGGGTTTCAGAAGGAGACGCCTCCGAGGAGGAAGGAGATAGAGATGGTTCCCGAAAACCTCCCACCTCTCCCCAGGGGACGTGGACCCCAAGGATTTGCTGCTCCCTACATTAAACGTTCACCTTGCTTTAACAAATCAAGGAACCATTCCTAGGCTCCCTTAAAACATTAACATTGAATGAAATGCACACCCCTGGGGCCTGACCCCATTCCCTCATCTCCCCTCCTCCCCCATCTCTGAACAGCTGATGGTAAACGAAGTCACACATGTTCATCCTCCCCAATGCTACAAGTGGGGGAGGGTATACTACCTCTGGGACCCTTTTCTTCCTATTCTTGGGCTTTCTCCTCTCACTTCCCTTTTAGCCTTCTTACTTTTCAGAACTGGTATTTTAAGTCACGGAAACAGTAAATGTTAACTCTTTTCCCCCAGCCTTATGCATCCTTTTGAAAAAAACACACTTTGTTCTGCATATTCTCTCCAGACAAGGTCTTTTTGTGATATAAAATTAGCACCCCGGCCCCAGGTCCAACCAGGGTGTGGTCAAGGAAAAAGTTTTCACGAAAATTCAACAGGAAACAGGGCTTTGGGATCAGGTCATTCCCCAAGTGTGGCAGGCGCGTCAGTGCATAGCTGTGGCCTCCGGGGCCTCCAGGGGTCAGTGAGCGATCCCAATTTGCACGGATGAGAGGTTCTTGTCCAGGAAACCCATGCCTTCCTTTCCTTTTATATTTATGTTTTAGGATGTAATGGGTCCCCTTTAGTTCTAAATACAGTTTCTTTAAAATATATATCTTGAAGTTCAGGATGGAAGGGCACCAATCAGACTGAAGGAGGGGGGGGGGGGAAATGAGGAACATTTGTAACAATATGAACAATAAAGATTTATTTAAAAAATAAAAAATAAATGAAAAGAATTTCTTTGTATGCACGCATAATAAGCAAAACCAATGGATGAAAAACTCTGGTGAGGGAGGGCATGTATGGGAGTGGGGGGGCAATGGAAAGATATGTACACATATACCTTAATAAAAAAATATTTTTAAAAATGTTGACTGAAGTGGGGCGTTGGGGGGAGGGCGCTATGTGGGCAGAAGAGAGGTGAAGAGTCGGTAAGGAGGGTGCTGCCACAGGTCTCTAGACTGTTCTCTCACAAGCTCCTCCTTGTTCGGACTTTAGACTCAGTGACACTGGCCATGATTTCCTCTTCAGAATCCCAAGTGCACAACAACAAGTAAAGCAATAAAACAGAGAGTTTGGCTGTCTTCCCTTCCAATATCAAAGCTCTAGCAGGGGCATGAGGGATGCAGACCTTGGGGTGAGGGCTTTAAACTTGAAGGAATCCCAGCTGAAGAACCTGTGAAATCAAAGCTTAGCAACTACCACATGTAAATATAGTATCAGAGGGAAGCGGACTGAAAAAAGGGCACCTGAGTTTGATTCCTTACCATTTATTACTGCACTAAGTGCTAACCGTATGCATATGTGTGTGTAATTTACTCTCTCCCGGCAATCAGGTAATGTTATTGTGCTTTGTAGGCAGGAAAAGTGAGAGAGATTGGCAGCTTGGTCAAAGGCAGAGACCAAATAAAAAGTGAAACCTAAATTTGAACCCTAGGTAGGTCTATTTGACTCCAAAGAGCATGCTTTTTCCACCAAATCACACTGCTTCCTCTGTTAGCACTTTTCCACTTGTTCCTCCTCCTCTTCACTTCACCCCCAATTCAGTGGGCACTCCCAACTTTGCTCTTTCCCATCCATTTCCCTATGGACTTCACATCCTGGGAAATCTTCCTGGAACCTCCAGATTTCTTCTCAGTGGAGATTAGGGTATGCTGCTGTAACGGAGCAACCCTAAGTTGGCAGGAGGCTAAGAACACAAAGCTTGCTTGCCCACTCAGGCTCACAGCCCTTGAAGACAGGCAGGGTCCTCTGCCCTGCGTGGCCGCTGGATACTCAGGGTGACATAAGCTTGTCATCTTAGAGGTGCATCCATCTGAAACTTGGCAGGAAAGAGAAAGTTCAGAAAATTATGCATCAGCTTTTCCTCACCTAAGTGCTGAATAACACACATCACCTCCACTCACATGTCATTGGACAGAACTATGAACAATATAAACACTAATAATACTGTCTACCACACAGTGTAAGAGGATCAGTGGAGCTAATCTATAAGGCTTCTCAGAGGCCTTAGTCCCAGATGCGGGCAAAGATGTGGGCGCAAGCCATTTAAGCATCAATGACTTTAGGCTACTACTGATCAGTTTTTTTTATACTGGATTACAGGTTTTGATCAAATGGGGTTAAATTTTGCTCCAATTGATTGAATCGGTTCTGTCTTCATTGGCTTTTAGTTGATTACTACCAGCATTTGGCTAATTCCTTCTCTTCTGCTGCCAAAACTGCTGCCATTTTGATCATATTACCACACTCCTTTTTGATGTAAAATCTTATCTAGAATCATGATGTAGAAAACACACAGAATCAAGGCTACTCTGATTAAGTGGGATAGCTTCACCCATTCAGTCTTTGCCAGCTGCCTGCCAGCACCTCCTGTCTCGCCTCCACACACACATATACTGTGGTCCCTGAGACACCTCCACAGGCCCTAAAGACCCAGAACTCATTTTCTAAAATGTCAGCTTATAAAGGAATAGCAATGTCCCTCATTATTTATATTCTTGGTAGAGAGGATGATACATTTTTTCCCCTGTGCGTCAAATTGCAGGATATTCCTGCTCAATAAAATAGATACTGTTTTATTAATAATCAGAAACAGGGAAGAAGGTAGAGATGCCAAGTTAAAAGAATGACTGTCTCAAAGCAGACCTCGGATCTAATAACAACTAACAAATTCCTCTGAAATATTGTGGTTTGAAAGCATTTACGTATTCTCTATCTCTTTGGATCCTTGTGTAGGTGGCTTATAGTTCCATTTTTCTAGAATGAGGAAACTGGGGGTGTGAGGGGGTAAGTGACCTAACAGGGGATACCACAGGGGGGAGGGTTTGCTCTAAAGTTGAGCCAATTCACAGGAAAGCAGAGACAGAGAATAAGACAGACAAAGACAGAGAATAACCCCTCTGAGGCTCTCATAGCCATTGTCCTAAGCCAGTGTTTCCCAAAGTGTGGTACGCGTTCCCCCAGGGATACATGTTGCACCGGAGATTGGTGGGGATATGCACTGCACCCTGCTTAGCTGCACCTAATTCTACGTTCTCACAAGTCAAGTCAATTTCATCCTTCTCATTGATCCAAATAAATGTTATTTATAATATAACTTTTATTTATATTTTATTATTAATAATTTTATTTTTCGTTTATTATTATTTTGTGTATGTACCAAAAAATAAAAAAATAAATATATTTTGATTATCATTAAAAAACATCCATTTTGGCCATCTTGGAAGGGAGAAGGTTCGAGTCGGAGGCCTGATTATCCACAGCCCCAAGGAACACCAACTGAACACAGTCAGCGCGAACCCTTGATCTCAGAGGAGCTCAGATTTCGCAGCGATCCGGTGGGTGAGTTCCCCTCGGCCCGGTAGTTCTGACTGAGTTCCACTCAACGCAGCAACCCCCGCCCACCAGTTCTCGTGCACCAGCTCGCGCACGCAGCGCCAGGCGCACAGAGGCTGAGGGACTGGTCCTGGATTTGCAGGAAGCCCCAGGGTTATCGGTTGGAGGCGCACCTGTCTGTGGACTGGTCTCCTAAGACTAGGGATATCTAAGGAGCAGCACATCTGGATCTGAGTCCAAGAAGTATCCGCAGAATTACAGGGGAGTGCAGCCAGCTCCGGACCGCCCCATCCCCAGCCCAACATAGAGCAGAGACACAGAGAGGGGGGGAAAAGATAGAAAGGCTTTAGAGTCCTGGAAGTCATCCAGAAACACTGCCACCCAGAGGCTAAAGCACATATGGTCTCTAGATTGGCCTAAAAATCAGGACTTGTAATCAACACGGAAGAATAGTGAAACACAGGGATCTGCAACTACCGCCCAGACCCAGACGGGGAACAGGCGTGCCAGACAGAACAACACAGAAACTGAATGACCTTCATTACAGCAAATTTTGTTTAATTTTCAATTTTTACTTTTTAACTGTTTAATTTTTGTTTTTTACCTACTTTAATTGCAAAGTTTACTCAAGAAATTTTTTTCATCTGCCCTCACTTGATTTTACCTTTTTTAATTAATTCATTTTTATAGGTAATCAACATTATTACTACTACTATTTTACCTTTTTTATCTTTTTTATCTTATTTTCTTTTGTTTATTTTTATAACTAATTTTTAAGTAACATATTATAATCCTTTTCTTTCTTTCTTTTTTTTCTCTCTTTTTCTTCTTTTTCTTTCTTTTCTCTTTTTTTCCCCTTTGGGATTACTATTCAACAGACTATTTATACCTTTCCTTCTCCAACACTCTATTCTAACTCAACCCTACCTTTATGCCACCACTCTCTTCCTAACCCTTTCCCTTTTGTGCCCTGCTTATCTTAACTCTTTACTGCTCTAGATTTTCCCTATTTTTTTTCTATTTATCCCCTCCTAAAATTTCACCCTTCCAGTGTATATCTAACCCCCAACCCCCTACTCCAAGTCCATTCGCACCTACCTTGTCACTGTCCTTAAAAAAAAAAAAAATCCTTCTCTCTACCCCCTTGTAGTTGTATGCTAAATGCTAACTATATCAAAGTTTTATGCTTTTTTGTAAGATTGGTTTGCTTATTCTGTTTATTTGATTGTATGATTTTGTTAGCTGGGATCTAGTCACCTTTATTGGAGGATATTAATATTGCAAACGCTTTTCTGTTCAGTGCCTGGTGTGTTGTACCTGGTTGTGTTGTATTTTGTACCTTTAAATCTAAGCAGGAGAGAGAGAACTACATAAACAGGCGTCCTAAAAAGATAAATCATGGGGAGGCTAAGAAACAACCCGCCTATGAAAGAAAATCAGCCATCACCGGAAAAGGAAGTAAACGATTTAGAGGCAAGCAACCTACCAGAGCAAGAATTCAGAGTAATGATCATGGGATGGCTAAAAAGAATGGAAGACAAATTTGACAATATGAGTAAGACCCAAGAGGAAATGAAGAAGAACCAAGAAGAAATGAAAAATGACATAGCTACTGTAAAGAACTCAATAGAAAGCATCAAAAGTAGGCTAGATGAAGCAGAGGACCGGATCAGTGAGCTAGAAGACAACATGGGAAAAAATACCCAATTAGAGCAGCTTTTAGAAAAAAAAAATTAAAAAGCAGGAAGAGAGCCTACGGGAACTTTGGGACATTACAAAACAAAACAATATTAGAATAATAGGGGTTCCAGAAGGAAAGGAAACAGAGGAAGGCATAGAAAAACTGTTTCAAGATATAATGACAGAAAACTTTCCTGAGATAGAGAAGAAAAAAACCATACAAATACAAGAAGCTCGTAGAGTCCCAAGCAAAATGAATCCCCAAAGACCAACAGCTAGGCACATTATAATTAAAGTGCAAAACAACAACGACAAAGCAAGAATCTTAAAAGCAGCTAGAGAGAGACAGAAGGTTACATATAAAGGAACCCCCATCAGACTAGCAACTGATTTCTCCACAGAAACTCATCAGGCCAGAAGGGAATGGGATGAAATATACAAAGTCATGCAAAGGAAGGGTCTGAATCCAAGAATACTGTACCCAGCAAGGCTATCAATCAAGATTGAAAATGAAATCAAGAGCTTCACAGACAAAAAAAGACTAAAGGAATTTATCTCCACCAAACCAGCAATGCAAGAAATGCTAAAGGGTTTACTGTAAAAATGAAGAAATAGGAAGCAAAGAAGGAACACAGGGGTATAGAATAAAAATGGCATCAAATACCTACTTATCAATAATAACTTTAAATGTAAATGGTTTAAATGCTCCAATCAAAAGACATAGGGTAACAGAATGGATAAGAAAGCAAGACCCATATATCTGCTGTCTACAAGAAACACACTTCAGAAAAAAAGATGCACACAGGCTGAGGGTGAAGGGATGGAAAAAGATTTTACAGGCGAACGGAAATGAAAAAAAGGCTGGGGTAGCAATACTTATATCTGACAAATTAGATCTCAAAGTGAAGGACATAAAAAGAGATATTGAAGGCCACTTCATTATACTAAAGGGAGCAATCCAACAAGAAGAAATAACCCTGATAAACATATATGCACCCAATACGGGAGCACCCAAATACATAAAGAAACTGCTGGAGGACATTAAGGGAGAGATTAATAGCAATGCAATCATAGTAGGAGATTTTAATACTCCACTGTCACCACTGGACAAATCATCTAAACAAAAAATCAGTAAAGAAACATCAATCCTAAATGACATACTAGACCAGATGGAATTAATCGACATCTTCAGAATATTTCATCCCAAAGCCACAGAATATACATTCTTCTCAAGTGCACAAGGTCCTTCTCAAAGATAGACCACATGTTGGGACATAGGCAAAGTCTCTTCAAATTTAAGAAGATAGAAATCTTATCAAGCATTTTCTCAGATCATAGTGCCATAAAATTGGAAATCAACTACAATAATAATAAGCCAAAGAAATTAAACACATGGAGACTAAATAGCATGCTATTGAACAGAGACAGGGTTACCAGAGAAATCAAGGAAGAAATCAAAAACATCATGGCAACTAATGACAATGAAAACACAATAATCCAAAATCTATGGGACACAGCAAAAGCTGTTTTGATAGGGAAGTTCATATCCCTACAAGCCTATTGCAAAAAAGGAGAAAGAATGGTAACAAATTATCTAACCCTACAACTCAAACAGTTAGAAAAGAACAGCAAGAAAGGCCCAGTGTAAGCAGAAGGAAGGAAATAATAAAAATCAGAGCGGAGATTAACGACATAGAGACCAAAGACACAATACATAAGATCAACAAAACCAAGAGCTGATTCTTTGAATGGATAAACAAGATTGATTAGCCTCTAGCCAGGCTAACCAAGAAAAAAAGAGAGAGGACCCAAATGAACCAAATCAGAAATGAAAGAGTTGAAATAAGAACAGATCCCGCCAAAATACAAAGGATTGTTACAAAATACTATGAACAACTCTATTCCAAAAACTGGACAACCTGGAGGAAATGGATATACTCCTAGAAAAATAAAACCTTCCAAAACTCAAGCAGGAAGAATCTAAAAATCTAAAAATCTCAATAGACCAGTAACTTGGGAAGAAATTGAAGCAGTCATCAAAAAGCTTCCAGCAAACAAAAGCCCAGGGCTAGATGGCTTCACAGGAGAGTTATACCAAACATTCAAGGAAGAACTAAAACCTATCCTCCTCAAACTATTCCAAAAAATTCAAGAGGAAGGAACACTGCCAAACTCCTTTTATGAAGACAGCATCACCGTAATACCAAAACTAGATAAAGATAACTCAATGAAAGAGATTACAGGCCAATATCCCTCATGAACTTAGACGGCAAAATCCTCAAAAAAATTCTAGCAAATCGGCTCCAGCAGTACATCAGGAAGATCATATACCATGACCAAATAGGTTTTATTCCAAGAATGCAAGGATGGTACAATATTCACAAATCAATATTGACCAATGGAATAGATTAGAGAATCCAGACATCAACCCAAATCAATATGCTCAATTAATCTTTGACAAAGGAGGCACGAATATACAATGGAGTCAAGACAGTCTTTTCAATAAATGGTGTTGGGAAAATTAGACAGATACATGTAAAAGTATGAAACTAGATCACCAACTTACACCATACACAAAAATAAACTAAAAATGGATACAGGACTTAAACATAAGACTAGAAACCATAAAAATACTAGAGGCATCCACAGGCAGCAAAATCTCAGACATATGCCTAAAGAACTTCTTCACTGACACTAACCCTAGGGCAATGGAAGCTAAAGAGAAAATAAACAAATGGTACTACATCAAAATAAAAAGCTTTTTTACAGCAAAAGAAACCATCAACAAAACAACAAGAAAACCCACTCTACAGGAGAACATATTTGCAAATGATATCACTGATAAAGGTTTAATCTCCAACATCTACAGACAGCTTATACAACTCAATAAAAGGAAAATGAATGAGCCAATTAAAAAATGGGCAATGGACCTGAATAGAATCCTCTCAAAAGAAGACAGAAGGAAGGCCAAGAGGCACATAAAAACATACTCCAAACCACTAATTATCCGAGAGATGCAAATCAAAACAACAATGCGGTTCCATCTCACACCTGTCAGAATGGCCAACATCAACAAAACAACAAACAACAAATGTTGATGAGGTTGCGGAGAAAAAGGAACCCAAGTGTACTGCTGGTGGGATTGCAGGTTGGTGCAATCATTGTGGAGATCAGTATGGAGCTTCCTCAAAAAACTGAAAATGGAACTCCCATTTGACCCAGTAATCCCACTACTAGGAATATACCCCCAAAAAGCTAGAAAGACCAATAAGAAAGGATATATGCACCCCTATGTTCATAGCAGCACAATTTACAATAGCTAGGATATGGAAACAGCCTAGGTGCCCGTCAGCAGATGAATGGATTAGAAAACTATGGTACATCTACACCATGGAATACTATGCTGCCATAAAAAGGAAGGAATTCTCATAATTTGCAGTAAGCTGGATGGAATTGGAGAGCATCATGCTGAGTGAAATAAGCCACTCAATGAAAGAGAAACACTACATGACCTCACTCATTTATGGATATTAAAGAACATTATAGACAAATGAACAGAAAGATAGATATAGTGACAGTAAAACAACAGTCAGACTGTCAAATGACAGCGGGTGGGGGGGTAGGGAGATCTGGGGGAGATAAGAGATCAACTGAAGGACTGGTATGCTTGCATATAGGAACAACCAATGGACACAAAACTCTGGGGAGGGAGGGTATCTATGCGGTAGGGAACAATGATATGCTATGTACACAGATAATACCTTAATAAAAAATAAAAAAAAGAAACTCTGCTTTGAAGTCTACAGTGCACCGTGATTTTCATTTAGAAAAGTAAGATACCCCGCCATAAACTGAGGTGGTAAACAGCAAGCGTATAATCTTACCTGTGCAGATCCGTGGGAGCTGGGTCCTGGAGGCCGATGTCCGGCTACCTCACTGGCTGCTGGTCAGAGAGACCAACAGGTCTGAAGCTTCTCACTTTATGTTCTTCTGGGCCTGCGTTGGCCCCGCCCTCTTTCTGCTCATTTTCCTCAATTGCAGATTCCTGACTCTTTACTTCAGATTTTAGTTGTTGCTTCTGTTGGCTTTACTTTGGGTGAACATTTTAAGATGGGTGTTGGCCTATGATAATATTTCAGTTCCTCACACACCTTTTGACTTAGCTTTCCCAAACTTCTCTTCAATAAAGATTTTTATCGCCAATCTCATCCTCTAGGTTTGTTAAGAAGTTTACCAAACAAGATAGAGAGGGGAAAGTATTCAGAAATGTAGCAAAATTATGTAGAATATACCTCAAATCTGCCTTATTTTTTTTTCTTTTAAAAGTTCTCCCAGGTAGCCCCCCACAATACCTCTTCCAATCATTGAAAACATTTCAATACTTCCTGCTATCACTCCAGTAGCTTTTGTATTTGTTTACAGGTGGCATGAGAGGGCTGCCACACAAAATAATGAGTTTCTATGGGATAGACGCAGTGTTTCTCAAACTTCTCTTATGATGAGAATCACCTGGTGGAGTTGTTAAATTACAGATTCCTGAATCCAACTAAGAAGTGCTAAACTACAATTTTTGGGAACATATAATATTACAGCACTAGTTAAGTATACAATTTTACCTATATGTTCCCAAAAATTCTAGTTTAGCACTTCTTAGTTGGGATTCGGGAATCTGTAGTTTAACAACTCCACCAGATGATTCTCATCATAAGAGAAGTTTGAGAAACACTGGGAGAGTTCATTTTTGCCCCCCCTACAATAA
Organism: Vespertilio murinus; assembly: GCA_963924515.1. Taxonomy (NCBI): domain Eukaryota; kingdom Metazoa; phylum Chordata; class Mammalia; order Chiroptera; family Vespertilionidae; genus Vespertilio; species Vespertilio murinus. The sequence goes on from OZ004705.1 coordinate 51,722,113, forward strand.
TGTTTGCCTACAAACTACTACATACATGTGGAATTAAATTGTAGGGGAATAGCTGCTTTTTTAGGGAGATGGCAAAATTTATGTTTTTACTGCATATAGCTCCCACCTATAGAGCATAAAATGCAAAAACACAGCCGAATAAAGGATTCCCATACACAAACACACCCTCATGGGCTCACACATACATTCCTGGTATGCAATCAGTGGTACAAAATCTACTCCTGTATTTTTGCTGATTTTACCCACTGAACAACCTCTGCCTCACCAGGAGTTGAGACTTTTCACTTCTGCTACTATTCGACACACACACACACACACACACATACACACACAAAAGACCTTATTCTAGAAACTGTTGCCACATGGCTGCCTTCCCAGTTCCCTATTGCTCAGCTTGGTACTGGACGATGCCACATGTATCTGTCATTGCTGGTTCCCCACTGGAAGTATTTCTTTATATAAAGAGTGTCAGGAGTAAATTAAATCAAGGTAAATGCCCTTTTGTGTGTGTGTGATGTATTTATGTATGCATTTACTTGAGAGTTCCAAGGATAGTTTTTAACATCCCCCATTTTTTTGGACTAACACTGAAATCCATCTCTGTTCCATGTATTCCTGGAACACCATCAACCTCTGTGATTGCATTCACCACCTTTCCGGGCATGCATGTAATCCAGGCTGGGTTTTCCTTTTTTGGGTCTGTGAGCAGGTACACCTCAGAGATATGGCAGGTTCATTCCAGACAGCCAGAATAAAGTTAGTCTCATGATAAAGCGAGTCATATACTTTTAGCCGGTAAAGGTTCCTGCCTTGATTCATAAAAAAATACAACACTTTTGGGGGAAGGCGCCCATGTGTTCCTGTTTCCAGGAGGAGGCTGAAAAATGGCAGAATAGGTAGGCAAGTTCTGACCCGGGTCCTAAAGAGAAAGGAGAGAGCACCCAAGGGTCGTGCTGGGAGTGCTGGTCAACAAGTCAAGAGAAATGGGAACACCTGGGGAAATTGGGGGGCAACTGATCAGGGTGTCCCTGACAGTTAAGCACCCACAGCCCTATCCTTTCCCGGAGTGACCTAAGGGTGAAGATGGGGAAATCTCGCCATCTTGACGGGAAGAGATTTGATTAGAGGACAGACTAGCCACAGCCTTAAAGACCACCATGTAGATGTTCGCCCCTAAATGCTGACCACAATCAGCGCGAATGCTTGGATTCAAAGGATGTCTCACCACAGGGTGAAAAATCAGATTTTGCGGAGATCTGGTGAGTTCGCACCATGGCACGCTTCCCCTGAGGCGAGTGCATCCTCTGCACAGCAGCTCTCCTGCAGCAACCTGCGCATACCAGGTCTTGCGAACCAGGCACACAGAGTGGTCTGTGTTCATAAGAAACCCAGTGCTGGGCTGGAGGCACCCCTGAATGTGGTCAGGGCTCCTAAGTGGGGGGATATCTAAGGAGCGGCACGTCTGGATCTGACTCAGTGAGAGTTACAGGCGAGTGTGGTCAGCTCCTCCTGCCCAACCCCCACCCCTCCATAGATCAGGGACCCAGAGAGGGGGAAAAAGCTAGAAAGCCCTCAGAACCCTGGCTCTCTGCCACCAAGAAACACCGCCACCTAGAGGCTACAGTACATATGGACTCTAGAACTGTTTAAAAATCAAGACCTGATTACAACAAGGAAGAAACACAAGGAATTGCAATTAACGCCCAGACTGGGAACTGGTGAGCTAGACAGAACAACAGAGGAAGTGAATGACCTTCATTACTGCAAATTGTATTTAATTTTTGATTTTGATTTTCTAGTTGTTTAATTTTTTCTGTTTTTGTTTTGTTTTTTAAGTTACATTAGTTGCAAAGTTTACTGAACAAGATATATTTTTTGTTAATCTTTCCTCACTTGATTTTACCTTTTTAATTAATTCACTTTTATATGTAATCAATATTATTACTACTACTATTTTGCCCTTTTTATCTTTTTTATCTTATTTTCTTTTGTTTATTTTTATCATCTTTTAAGTGCCATATTATATACTTTTTTTTTCTTTTCTCTTTTTTCCCCTTTGGGATTACTATTCAACAGACTATTTATACCTTTCCTTCTCCAACACTCTATTCTAACTCATCCCTACCTTTATGCCATCACTCTCTTCCTAACCCTCTCCCTTTGGTGTCCTGCTTATCTTAACTCTTTACTGCTCTAGATTTTCCCTATTTTTTTCTATTTACCCTCTCCTAAAATTTCACCCTTCCTGTGTATATTTAACTCCCAACCCTCTACTCCAAGCCCATTCACACCTACCTTGTCGCTGTCCTAAAAAAAAAAAATCCTTCTCTACACCCCTTTGTAGTTGTATGCTAAATGCTAACTATATCAAAGTTTTATGCTTTTTTGTAAGATTGGTTTGCTTATTCTTTTTATTTGATTGTATGATTTTGTTAGCTGGGTTCTAGTCACCTTTATTAGAGGATATTAATACTGCAAACAGTTTTCTGTTCAGTGCCTTTTGTGTTGTACCTGGTTGTGTTGTATTTTGTACCTTTAAATCTAAGCAGGAGAGAGAGAACTACATAAGCAGGCATCCTAAAATAGAAAGATCATGGGGAAGCTAAGAAACAGACCACCTAGGAAAGAAAATCAGCCATCTCCAGAAAATGAAGTAAACGATTTAGAGGCAAGCAACCTACCAGAGCAAGAATTCAGAGTAATGATCATGGGATGGCTAAAAAGAATGGAAGACAAATTTGACAATATGAGTAAGACCCAAGATAAAATGAAGAAAAACCAAGAGGATCTGAAGAAGAACCAAGAGGATCTGAAGAAGAACCAAGTGGAAATGAAGTTGATCCAAGAAGAAATGAAAAATAACATCGCTTCTATGAAGAACTCAATAGAAAACATCAGGAATAGACTAGAAGAAGCAGAGCTCTTCTAGTGAGCTAGAAGACAAGATGGGTAAAAATACTGAATTAGAGAAGCTGCTAGAAAAAAAAATCAAAAAACAGGAGGAGAGTCTATGGGAGCTTTGGGACAATACAAAACAAAACAATATTAGAATAATAGGGGTCCCAGAAGGAAAGAAAACTGAGCAAGAAATGGAAAAAGTATTTCAAGAAATAATGACAGAAAACTTTCCTGAGATAGAGAGGAAAAAACCGACACAAATCCAAGATGCTCAAAGAGTCCCCAACAAAATGAACCCCCAAAGATCAACACCCAGACACATTATAATTAAACTTGCAAAAAACATTGACAAAACCAGAATCTTAAAAGCAGCCAGAGAGAGACAGAAAGTTACATATAAAGGAACCCCCATCAGACTAGCAACTGATTTCTCAACAGAAACTCATTAGGCCAGAAGGGTATGGTATGACATATACAAAGTCATGCAAAGGAAGGGTCTGAACCCAAGAATACTGTACTCTGCAAGGCTGTCAATCAAAATTGAAGGTGTAATCAGGAGCTTCACTGACAAAAAACAGACTAAAGGAGTTTATCTCCAACAAACCAGCAATTCGAGAAATGCTAAAGGGTCTAATGTAAACATGAAGAAAGAGGAAGTTAAGAAGGAACACAGGGGGATAGAATAAAAATGGCATCAAATACCTACCTATCAATAATTACTTAAATGTAAATGGTTTATATACTCCAATCAAAAGACATAGGGTAACAGATTGGATAAGAAAGCGAAACCCATACATCTGCTGTCTACAAGAAACCCACCTCAGAAAAAAAGATGCCCACCAACTGAAGGTGAAGGATGGAAAAAGTTTTCCAGGCAAAAGGAAAGGAAAAAAAAAGCTGGGGTAGCAATACTTATATCTGACAAATTAGATTTTAAAGTGAAGGACTTAACAAGAGACAATGAAGGGCACTTCATAATACTAAGGGGAGCAATACAACAAGAAGAAATAACCCTGGCAAACATATATGCACCCAATACAGGAGCACCCAAATACATAAAAAAAACTGCTGGAAGTCATTAAGGGAGAGATTAATAGCAATACAATCATAGTAGGAGATTTTAATACCCCACTGTCACCTTTGGACAAATCATCTAAACAAAAAATCAGCAAAGAAACATCAATGCTAAATGACACACTTGACCAGATGGAATTAATTGACATCTTCAAAACATTTCACCCCAAAGCCACAGAATACACATTCTTCTCAAGTGCACATGGGTCATTTTCAAAGATAGACCACATGTTGGGACATAGGCAAAGTCTCTTCAAATTTAAGAAGATAGAAATCATATCAAGCATCTTCTCATATCATAGTGGCATAAAATTGGAAATCAACTACAATAAAAATAATCCAAGGAAATCAAACACATGGAAACTGAATAGCATGCTATTGAACAAGGACTGGGTTGGGTTACCAGGGAAATCAAGGAAGAAATTAAAAACATCATGGCAACAAATGACAATGAAAACACAACAATCCAAAATCTATGGGACACAAGGAAAGCAATCTTGAGAGGGAAATTCATATCTCTGCAAGCCTATTGTAAAAGACTAGAAAAAACGGTAACAAATTATCTTACTCTACAACTCAAACAGTTAGAAAAAGAGCAGCAAGAAAAGCCCAGTGTAAGCAGAAGGAAGGAAATAACAAAAATCAGATCAGAGATAAATTACATAAAGACCAAAGAAACAATACATAAAATCAACAAAACCAAGAGATGGTTCTTTGAAAGAATAAACAAGATTGATGAACCTCTAGCCAGGCTAACCAAGAAACAAAGAGAGAGGACCCAAATAAACAAAATCAGAAATGAAAGAGGTGAAATAACAACAGACCCCGCCGAAATACAAAGGATTGTTACAAAATACTACCAACAACTCTATTCCAACAAACTGGACAACCTGGAGGAGACGGACATATTCCTAGAAAAATATAACCTGCCAAAACTCAATCAGGAAGAATCTAAAAATCTCAACAGACCAGTTACTTGGGAAGAAATTGAAACAGTCATCAAAAAGCTTCCAGCAAACAAAAGCCCAGGGCCAGGTGGCTTTACAGGAGAATTTTACCAAGCATTCAAGGAAAAACTAAAACCTATCCTCCTCAGACTATTCCAAAAAATTCAAAAGGGAGGAACACTTCCAAACTCCTTCTATGAAGCCAGTATCACCCTAATACCAAAACCAGATAAAGATAACACAATGAAAAAGAATTACAGGCCAATATCCCTCATGAACATAGATGCCAAAATCCTCAACAAAATTCTAGCAAATCGGCTCCAACAGAACATCAGAAAGATCATACACCATGACCAAGTAGGTTTTATTCCCGGAATGCAAGGATGGTACAATATCCGCAAATCAATAAACGTGAAACATCACATAAACAAACTGAAAGTTAAAAATCATATAGTCATATCAATTGATGCAGAAAAAGCATTTGACAAAATCCAGCATCCTTTCCTGATAAAAACTGTCAACAAGATGGGAGTACAAGGATCATACCTCAACATAATAAAAGCTATATATGATAAACCCACAGCAAACATCATATTCAATGGGCAAATACCAAAACCATTCCCCCTAAGAACAGGAACAAGACAGGGAAGCCCACTCTCACCACTTCTGTTTGACATAGTACTGGAAGTACTAGCCATTGCAATTAGAGAAGAAGAGGAAATAAAAGGCATCAAAATTGGAAAAGAAGAAGTGAAGTTGTCCCTATTTGCAGATGACATGATATTGTACATAAAAAACCCAAAAGACTCCATAAAAAAACTAATAGACTTAATAAATGAATTTGGCAATGTAGCAGGATACAAAGTCAATGCCAAGAAATCTACGGCATTTCTATACACCAATAGTGAACTCATAGAAACAGAGACTAATAAAGCAATCCCATTTTACCATCACACCAAAAAAATTGAGATACCTAGGAATAAACTTAACTAAGGAGGTAAAAGACCTATATGCTGAAAACTACATGACACTGAAAAAAGAGATAGAGGAAGATGTAAACAGATGGAAGAACATACCATGTTTATGGATTGGTGGAATCAACATCATCAAAATGTCCATACTTCCCAAAGCAATTTATAAGTTCAACGCACTCCCTATTAAATTACCAACAACATACTTCACAGACCTAGAAAGGACTCTCCAAAAGTTTATTTGGAACAATAAAAGACCCCGAATAGCCGCAGCAATTCTGAGAAAGAAGAGTAAAGTAGGAGGTATCTCAATACCAGATTTCGAGCTGTATTACAAAGCCACTGTTCTAAAAACAGCCTGGTACTGGCAAAAGAACAGAGATATAGATCAATGGAATAGATTAGAGAACCCAGATATCAATCCAAATCAATATGCCCAATTAATATTTGACAAAGGAGGCACGAGAATACAATGGAGTCAAGACAGTCTCTTCAGTAAATGGTGTTGGGAAAATTGGACAGACACATGCAAAAGAATGAAACTAGATCACCAACTTAATCCATACACAAAGATAAATTCGAAATGGTTACAGGAGTTAAACATAAGACGGGAAACCATAAAAATACTAGAGGCATCCACAGGCAGCAAAATCTCAGACATATGCCAAAAGAACTTCTTCACTGATACTGCCCCTAGGGCAATGGAAGCTAAAGAGAGAATGAACAAATGGGACTACATCAAAATAAAAAGCTTTATTACAGCAAAAGTAACCATCAACAAAACAACAAGAAGTCCCACGGTATGGGAGAACATATTTGCAAATGATATCACTGATAAAGGTTTAATCTCCAACATCTACAGACAGCTTATTTTCCTCAAAAAAAAGGAAAATAAATGATCCAATTAAAAAATGGGAAACGGACCTGAATAGAATCCTCTCAAAAGACAACAGAAGGAAGGCCAAGAGGCACATGAAAACATGTTCAAAGTCACTAATCATCTGAGAGATGCAAATCAAAACAACAATGCGGTTCCATCTCATACCTGTCAGAATGGCCAACATCAACAAAACAACAAACAACAAATGTTGGTGAGGTTGCAGAGGAAAAGGAACCCTCGTGCACTGCTGGTGGGATTGCAGGTTGGTGCAATCACTGTGGAGATTGGTATGGAGCTTCCTCAAAAAACTGAAAATGGAACTCCCATTTGACCCAGTAATCCCACTACTAGGAATATACCCTAAGAAACCAGAAAGACCAATCAGAACGGATATATGCACCCCTATGTTCATAGCAGCACAATTTACAATAGCTAGGATTTGGAAACAGCCTAGGTGCCCGTCAGCAGATGAATGGATCAGAAAACTATGGTACATCTACACCATGGAATACTATGCTGCCATCAAAAGGAAGGAATTCTCATCATTTGCAGTAACCTGGTTGGAATTGGAGAGCATCATGAGGAGTGAAATAAGCCAGTCAATGAAAGAGAAACACCACATGACTTCACTCATTTATGGATATTGAAGAACAGTATAAACTAATGAATAGAAAGATAGATATAGAGACAGTAAAACAACAAGCAGACTGTCAAATGATAGCGGGGGAGGGGGGTAGGGAGATCAGGGGGAGATAAGAGATCAACCGAAGGACTGGTATGCATGCATATAAGTACAACCAATGGACACAAAACTCTGGGGAGGGAGGGCATGTATGGGGGGGGGGCAATGATAAGCTATGTACACATATAATGACTTAATAAATTAAAAAAATAAAATAAAATACATCTTCAAAAAAAAAAGAATTGCTAAAATAAAAATAAAAATACAACACTTGTAAAACACAATACATGAAGCAAATACAAGGGAGTGCTGCTGTATTCTTTCCAGCCAAGGAGCGTTTGTGTTTCTCTTCTTCCCCCAGGTGAATTGAGTTAGAATTGTTACTATCACTCAGTAACATCTAGAGACAAATTACTCGTATTGTACATGTTGGCTGGTAATCTCAGAGTGCATACTATGCACAGCCTACTTTAATCTTGAGAAGTTCAGAAACTGAACCTTCCAAACATGGAATGGTTAGATCATCTCACAAAATGGTGGAGTCTTTCTAAAATATTACAGGTATTTTTATGAGACTATAGACTAATTTTCTAAGTACAAAAAAAAAAAGTTTTAAAGCCAAAGAGACTTTCTGTTCCAGCTTTTTGTAAAGTGGTGTGCTCAAAAGCAGCAGTTAGCAGTGAAATATACATCTTACTTTTAGTACTAGATTATCAAAAATTATTTTCTGATTTTAATCCTTCTCGATCTTAGAGATAAAATTTTGCACAGTAAAATTTTACCTCCTAGCTCTTAACCACTTCTTCAATCCTATAATTCTTCACATACAGATAAGAAATGACCTCTGGATTGACAGATTTGAAGGCTAAGAAGAGAAAATGAAAAATAGATTGTACAGGCTGAGAACAAATTATGAGTACTTGGCACCTTAACACAGTGTATTACCAACTAGCATGAAGGCAGATGAACTTGCCTGAGCATGAAAAGACCATGAGAGATCTTATCCGCATAAAAGAAGATGTACATCGAAATGGATATTCCCCAGCCCTCGGGGTGAACTGGTAATATGCTTTAGTTCCATTTAAGCTGCATATACCATGGGGGGCATCACTGCCTATGGCTGACATCTGTTCTGATTAACTGATTCTCATAAAATAGCAGTTGTTAGCTTGCTACATGTCTTAAAGGTCATTCCAGAGCTCTAGCGTGGGACGATCTTGGTGTTGACCTGGAGTGGGCACTTTAGGTGTTTCCCTGCCGCTTTTCCCTCATACTCTGGGAATACTGCAATTTACACTGATGCTTCCAAGCTTCCATCAACTGATTTTGGAATAATTATTTTAGTCTTTTTCCCCCCTCCAATTCCAAACTATCTTTGATACCCACATCCCAAAAATACTCTTCCTGGAAAGGTAGTAAATGATTATATATATATATATATATATATATATATATATATATATATATATATATATTCTAGAACTGAGACCAGAAATATACTAAATTGTTCAAAAATATGAATTCCTATAATTGGCAGAGGCCAAGAGGGCACGGTGGCTGTACCACGCATTCACTCTGCTGCCCACGTGACATTCTGCCGCCTGTGCAGCTGCCTGCTGGTGCCCTCTGCATCTGGTTTATTTTATTAAACATTATATTAGAATGATCTATTCATACTATGGCTTATAAAAGTAATTGGTTCATTTTTACTGCTATATAGTACTCAGTGTTCTGATTCATCTGCAATGTATTTATCTATTATTTTGTTGATGGACATTAGTGTTGCTTCCACTTGAGAGCTATTATGAACAATGCTGTTATTTACATTTTTGAACATACATTTTGGTGAAAGCACACTTTATTTGAGCAAATACCTTAAAAATATGTACATACATTTAGCTTTAATACTTATTGCCAACACATCCTCTCAAAGAGATTGTGCCAAACCAGGTGGGAAAGCAGTTTACTTTGTATTTTAACAACATTTGTTGTTGCTATCTTTCCCAATATGTATAGGGATTTGTTGTGCTTTATATTTGAATTCCCTAAACACTGCTATGATTTGTCTTGTGTTCTCAAAATTCATGTGCTGAAATTATAAGCCTAAGTACTCAGAATACTACCTTATTTAGGGTCATTGCAAATGTAATAAGTTAAAATAAGGTTATACTAGAGTAAGGGTGACTCCTAATCCAAAACAACTTGTGTTCTTAAGGAGGATGAGGGTATAATGTGGATATCTCCACAAGGGAGAATGCCATTTGAACACTGGAGTTTTGCTGCCACAAACCAAGGAATGTCAAAGATGACCAACAAACTAGTAAAAACTATAAGAGAAACATGGGACAAATGCTTCCTCACAGCCCTTGGAAGAAGTAAACATTGCTGATAACTTGATTTAGCCTCTGAAATGTCAGAATTCCTGTGTTTTTAAGCCTGCCAGTTCGTGGTTCTTTGTTGTAGTAATTGTAGTAAAGAAATATAATGACTAATGTTTGTTTGTATTTCCTTGTTTACTAACGTTAGCATTTGGATATTCTACTTTATGGCATGCCTTCTGACTTCCTTACTGATTGAGTACTAAGGATATGTGAGCTACTTGGTTAAAAGTTGACTTTCAGTTACATATTTAAATATCTTCTTTGCAGTAATTTTTTTTACTCCCTTAAGGATTTCCTAATTTTGATATATTATTTATTAGTGTTTTGCCTTATGTTTGCTGCTCTTTATATTTCTAATTGTACCGTATTTGCCGGCGTATAAGACGATTTTTTGGCCCTGAAAAATATGCCTCTAAGTGGGGGGTAGTCTTATACGGCGAGTATATAACAAACTCTGTATTTTGAGTGGAAATGTTAGGGGGTCGTCTTATATGCCCAGTCTCTTATACGCCGGCAAATACGGTATTTTTCAGGGCCAAAAAATCGTCTTATACGCCAGCAAATACGGTATTTTTATTATTTTAAAATAAATTTTTGTTGATTTCAGAGAGAATGGGAGAAGGAGAGAGAAATAGAAATATCAATTATGAGAGAGAACCATCGATCGGCTGCCTTCTGCATTCCTCGCACTAGGGATCCAGCAACCCGGGCATGTGTCACGATTGGGAATTGAATCGTGACCTCCTGGGTCATAGGTCAATGCTCATCCCCTGAGACACACTTGCTGGGCAGTTGTAGACTATTTAAATCTTGATAAAAGACACCCCAAGGGTTAAGTATTTTTCTATTTTAAATGGTTATTTGAAAACACTTTTAGCTCCAGAACTTTACTTTTATTTTTTAAAATATATTTTTATTGATCTCAGAGAGGAAAGGAGAGGGAGAGAGAGTAGAAACATCAATGATGAGAGAGAATAACTGATTGTGTACCTTCTGCACTGGGAATCAAGCCTGCAACCCAGGCATGTGCCCTGACGGGGAATTGAACCAAGACTCAGGTTCATAGGTGTATCCTCAACCATGGAGCCAAGCTGGCCAGGCTCTAGCTGTATTCTTATATCTTACATATCTACTTCTACAATGTTGCTAGAATTGATTTTTTTGTATTTATGGTATTTAGTAGGGTGCAAAATATACTCTTTAAATAAAAAATGTTTATAATGTCCATGGTCTTCTTTTATGAAGCTTGGTCTCCTTTGAAAATTTCTTTATAAGAAACTAATTTTTTGTTAAAAAGTAAATTCTTGTGAAAAATGTGTTCATGTTGCATGTATAAAAAACTGAATTAAGGAAGTAATTTGATATGTAGCTGATCTTTGTAATTGCCTTGAATTCTGGACACCTTTATTCATAAATGTCTATATAGAGAACATGTTACAGTTTCCATATTTGCTTTCCCAGGTGAGGTAAAACCTGTGTCCAAAAACCCCATACTTTGTAATGGCATTATCTATTTAAATCTTGGTTAGTGTGAGTACTCCTTTTGAAAATGAATATGTCCCTTACAGTTTTGAGTTTATGACCACAAAGTTTTTTGACTTGGAATAAATATCTGCCTTAGGGGAGAGAGAAATTAGAGTGTTAGAGAAGAGATATAAATAGAAGTAGGCTGCAATTAATAGTGTTGCATTGAGAATGAATTTCTAAATTCCTCTATTTTTTTCAACAGGAAGGCCAGAAAAACTAGACCACATAGTTGTTTGTAAGAAGTAACAAAATCACAATACAAAACAAAACAAAAAATCCAGGAGGCTTTCTCATGTGACTCAAGGAAAAATTACAGGAACAATGTGAGAGAGAGGTGATGTGTTGAATTTTATAAGCTCATAGCCTGATTTCTCTTCATTTGACTTTAGCTTAAAGGTAGAACTTGTACAGACAGGGAGTGGAATTAAAGCAGAGAGTCGACCTTGCATATTCCACCCCAGTTGGGTCTCTGGAGGGAGACTGCATGGATTCTCCATACAATCTTTGGCAGCAGTCATGATCAGGAGAGGGAAACTTAGAGGATCATTCTATCTCCCTAATTGCTCATCTGATGTAAAATGTTATCAGAAATAGCCAAGCAATTTTTTCAGAAGTGTGACAGAGGAAATTGTGAAAGCTGGATTTTGCCCTGTCAATATAGCTAGTCATTTTCTAGTCAAACCATGTTTGGGTGACTTGTATTTTTCCCCATCTATCATCATTAATTAAAATTTTTTTGAATTCTCCCATAAGAATAGAATAGCATTACTAATAGAAGTCAGTTCACACTCATTGCTATTTCAACACGATGTCTATATATATATATATATATATATATATATATATATATATATATATATATTTAGTATAGTATTTTCATGAATGCAGCAAGTACAAGTGAATTCACCAGACATTTTAATCTACATCTAAATGTATGTTCTTGTCTATCTTTCCCATTACCTTGTTCTCTCTTACTTGATATATTCTTATCTTTCTAAAGTCAGTGTTCATCATTCAGGCTTTCCTCTTTATATTGTTTTATACATTTGAATATTTCCCAAGAAGTATATATTTATTGTTGCATAAAATGCAACTGATTTTTCAATTTTAGTTATGTTCAATTTATTAAAAGCATCGTGTCAGAGCTGTGGGGTTTTTCATTAAATATTATTCTGTTGAGCTTCATCCATATTGGGATTGTTACCATAATTTTTTTTTACCACTTTATGATAATCCTTCCTGTGAATACAGCATAGTTCATTTGTGTTCTCATTATGAACACTTGGAGTGTTTCTCATTTGTTTTTCTATTGTGAAAAAAAATTGCCAAGAACATTATTGCACATGGCTTCTATTCTATACAGACAAGAGTTTCTTCTGTATAAATTTAGAAGTAGAACTATTTCCTTATAATATATGCGGTGTTCAGCCTTATGAGATAATGCTAAACTATCTTGAATATATTTGCATCTGAATAAGAGATTCTGTTTGGCCATATATACACTAACATTTCATATTATAATTTATTTTTTGTCAATTTGAATAATGTGAGAGGGCATCTAATTATGATATTGATTTGAATTTCCCTGATTTCTAATAATTTTGCTTCTTATATTTCTTCTTCAGCAAAATTCCTATTCAAATACATTGAATAGGAATATACAAAAAGTACTTTGCCTTTTGCTTAAGTATTTTTCTTTTTTTTAACCAATTTTTACCTATTTTTAAAATATGCTTGATGCTATTCCTTTTGGTTGTGAAAATTGTAAATATATTCCACAATTTGTAATTTGTTCTTTTACTCTCTTTTTTTTCTGGTAATAAACTAATAAAGAATGCAAACTCCAGCTTTAGCAATCATTTCTATTTTATTTCAAGGATTAATGTTAACAATGGTGAGACTTTGAAAAGCATCTTGATTATACTGTGCTTTTTCCATGTTATGTCCTCTATTCCGTTTCCATTTCTACTGTGTGGAAACGGAATAGAGGACATAGCAAACTAAAATAAAATGAATCACAAAACTGTGCAGTATATTATCAGAGCACTTAACAGGCCATATTGTAGTAACCTCTTTACCTGTTTGTCTTTCTCATCAAAATAAACTCCTTGAAAGTAGAGGCTGTATGATTTCCAGAGAATCAGGAAATCCTAGTGAGTGCCTGGCACTCTGGAGAGACCTTTTCACTAAATAAATTAATTCATGCTATTATCATATGTGATATTATATATATTTGTAAATGTAAGAAATTGGTTTGAAGGTTATAAAAAGAGTAATTTTGAAGGAGTAGCAAAATACGATGCTTCGTCAAAGTGAAATTCAAAGCAACATTTCTGGGGAAAGAGTATATATCTATATGCAAAGTAAGTACAGTGTTCTCACAAATACTTGAGGATGTAATATGATATTATTCCTGAAGAGTAGCCTTGAGAATCACTTATCTCTTCTTTAACAGAACTCTCCTTAATGAATCAGGTTATTGTTCCCATTCCATTTCAGAATTGCTTTCTCTAGCTCTCAAATATAGGAGCTATCACAATGCCCTGAATAGTTCCCAGCTCGGCTACTCTGCTTTGGTAACACTTTCTTCTACAAGAAATAAAGGTTTAGGTCAAGATAAGTCAGTCTAATCGCACAAAAGTGGATGGCCACATACATGTACACACTTGATGAGGAGTAAAAAGGAAAGGGATGGGTTGGTTAAAAGGCACCAAGGAGCCTCAGATAAAATGATTGGATGCTAGAGCCAAAAATGATGAAACTAAATACCACCACCAAGTTCACAGGAACAATATAATAATGAGAATGGAAGCTACATAACCAGGTTATATCAGGTCATTTGGATCATTTGTTTCTCAGCAAGGGCTAACCCTCTAGCTTAAAAATGTTTTATGTAGTATTATAGGATTGATGCGTGAAATTTGTGCAAGAGTAGGCCTTCCTTCCCCCCAAATGCTAGCACCAACTTCCCTCTCTTACTGGGGACCCGGGCTTCCTTCTGGCCATGTGCAGGCACCCAGGACCTGGGCTAGCCTCGCAGCCTAACTTTGTTCAGAAGGTCATCTGGAAGGATGTCTGGTCTAATTAGCACAGACATTGCATTTTAATTATTATTTTTTAGTTAGTGTTACTATCTTACTCTACAATTCTTATATGTTTTAATGAGAGTGCCTATCTTAGCCTTATCTTTAATAGTAAAAGATGATCCAAAGTATATCTTAGATTACATATAGGGTTGACTACAACACTTAACTTCTTATGGAACTCTCAGGTATCATGAGGAAAGACAAAGTATTGTAACCATACATCTGATGACCAGGGCTTACACTCACTCCTTGAGCCTGCTCACTCCTTCTTTATTTGTTAAATACATCACTAAATTCTCTAGGATTATAAACTCTACATTTATAATACAGGTCAAGGAACTTTGAAGAAATAGACAAATGGGAAGCAAAAATCACAAAATAAAAATAACAATTAAGGTAACAGAGAGCTATTCAAACATGAATGTAAAAAGCCTTCTCAAAGAAACCTAGTGCCAAGACAAAACTGAAGAGACACTTGCAGAGCCCAGTGATAACTTATAAATGAGTAACACCGGGAAAAGTAGAAGAGCCTGGAAGTAACAAAACACTTTGAAAAGGTAATTTTTAATGATATCTATTGTTTTATAGTTTATTTGTATTGAGATTACTGGAGTCATGTTGGTTACAAAATATAAGGTATAAGGGTACAATTCCATAATACATCATCTCTATTGTGTTCAACCACCCAAGTGCAGTCTCTTTCCACCACTACTTAGAAGAGTGTGCTGGGGATGGCATTGAAAAATACTGTCCAGGACCTACTGGGCATACAGAAGACTGAGAAGGCTAAGTCATGGCCAGGTTCTAATGTAACTGCTGAGGTCTGGAAGTAAATACATATTGCTCTTAAGGGAGGAGTCATCATGTCTGTGGTGGGTGGCATGCAGAATGGAAAAAGCTTATAGAGTTCAAACCCTGTTGAGAGCCCAGCTGTTTCCAGAAGATATAGCTGGGGGCCTACAACAAGCCTAGAAATGAGGCCTCTGGCTTGACAGGAGCAGGATTCATGACAAGGGCCAGAGGCTCCCTCTTTTCCCAATCCTCTGGGGCCACAATAAGGAAAAGCACAGCCAAACAGAAAATGGGTTGTTGTAAAAATGTAGCAAACTACTCCCCATAGTGGGGGGTACTCAATAAATGAAAGAGTTGTGTGTAATTTTCAAATCTACGTTTATACACCGATATATACCTCACATATAACTCATGTTCATAAATCAGTTATATAGAACTGCCAATAACATATATATAACAATGCCATTTTCTGTAATATGTAAATGTGAGCCTCTTATGTGAAATGTAAGCATGATTCTATCTAAGCCTAATTTCCTCAGGTATTGCTTACCCTCATCACTGGAGGGTATTAGGAATGTGCTTCTCCTAAACATAATACCATTGCCTTTTTTCATTCAAGTCACCTAACCTCTAGTGTTGATATAAGTAAACAACTTAAAAAATTCAAGTTAATGGTAGTGTTTCCATTGGATCAAGGGATCACTTGGACCAGTGTGTATAGTGGCCCTGCAGTGCTGTGAACACTAGCTGGGTGCATGGGTGCGCTGATGTCACGCACTGGCCATGGAACACCACTGAAACCATGGCGACAACTTGCATCATAACTGTCCTGGTGGTGTACTAAGCCCTGGTCAGAACAGTGAGTTGGTGAGAGGAGAGATCTCTCAAGTGTCTTGTTATTGATAGTAATTTGTTTATATTGATTGTATTTGTTAATTTGATTATTTGTCATCACCATCTGACAAACTGAGAGCAGAGTTTGGGGGGAAAAGGATTTGATAGATCCTTTAGAGTTGAACCATGAAGCACAAAAAGAAGCAGAAACATCTGGAAGACAAGTATTTCATCAAAACTGCAAGAATGTCTGGAGGTATGTGTTACACACATTCTCGGGGCAAAAGGTAACCAGGTACTGTTTTATAAAGAGAGAGGGGGAGAATTCCTAGTTTTGAAGATGGAGAGAGAGAGTGGGCAAGTGAATAAGGAAGAGGGAGGATGGGAAGAGAGGGGAAGGGGAGTGAGGGGTAGGTGGGAGAGAGAAGAAGAGAGATTGAAGAGAAGGGGAGAAAGAAGAGAGAGAAGGGCAAGAGAGAGTGGGTGGTGAAAGAGAGGGAGGGAAAAAGTGAGAGAAGGATAGAGGAAAGGAGGGAGGAGGGAAAGGGAAGGGAGGGAGCTAGGGAGGGAGGGGGAGGGAGGAAGGGAGACAATGAAAGAGAGAGATGTATGTTTGCATGTTGAGGGCCCAGGGAGTCTGAAAATAAACTCAGATACCAGAGTCCTTGTCATTGTGGTTTATGACATGTGCTACCTACACCTTGTCCCCCTGTGTTACTCTGTTAGAGACACAGTGGTTGATTAGTAATTATTTCTCAGAAAATATATTTCCCTGTATTTGATTTCTCCCTAAAGGCATTGGTAAAGTGAATGTTGTTACTAATTTTCTAATAGTATATTCTCCTGTTAATAAAGAAGAAAGTCTCACTCTTATAGGTAAGGAATAAATTGGGGTGTAGGGCCGAAACCAGTTTGGCTCAGTGGACAGAGTGTTGGTCTGCGGACTGAAGGGTCCCAGGTTCGATTCTGGTCAAGGGCATGTACCTTGGTTGCAGGCACATCCCCAGTTGGGTCTGTGCAAGAGGCGGCTGATCGATGATTCTCTCTCATCAATGTTCCTAATTCTCAATCCCTCTCTTTTCCTCTCTGTTAAAACTTAATAAAATATATTTTAGAAAATCGCGGTGTGGGGTGGACTTTGAACACTTACACTCATTGTGTAGGGATGAGAGTTTAATGTCAGTTAGAAATTATTTACACAGAAGTAAAAAAAAAATGTTTTAGATTATGAAGATAAAAATGTGGGCCTCTTATGTGAAATGTAAGAAAAAATGGGATACACACAGGCAACACACACACACACACACACACACACACACACACACACTCACACACACAAATAAAACAACCATTATGACAATGATGGTTAAATTAAGGAGAAAGTTTGGCTCTTTCTGAAAAATGGAAAACTGGAACATTTTGGTTACTATGGAGATACAAGTAAACAAGTAACCAGTATATGGAAGAAGCATTGGTCAGGGGTGGGAGGAGGGCAGATTGGAGCCTACCCCCAAGTTCCAATGGTAGCTCACATTACTCAAGAGGACTGATATTTCCAACTTTGGGATTTGTGCATTCTCTAGGGGACTTTTGAAAAAGGCTGACTTCATTTCACTTTCAAAAAATGACTGAAAATATTTAGAGATGTTATTGAGCATAAACTATGAGACAAGCAAATGTACATTCACACCTTTTCACACAGACACACACACACACACACACACACACACACACACACACACACAATATAAATAAGCCAGGGAAAATATAAGTAAGCACAGGGGCGAGACAGGGGGGTGTCCCTCAGCCCAGCCTTCACGCTGTCCAATCTGGGACTCTTCGAGGGATGTTAAACTGCATGTTTAGACCCTATCCCAACAGAATAGGGTCTGAATGGGCTGTCATACATCCCTCTCACAATCCAGGACTTCTGGCTCCCAACTACTTGCCTGCCTGCCTTCCTAAATGCACCTAACCACTTTTGCCTGCCAGCCTAATCACCCCCTAACCACTCCCCTGCCAGCCTGTTTCCCCCAACTTCCCTCCTCTGCCAACCTGGCCACCCCTATAGGGTTGATCGCCTCCAACTTCCCTCCCTTGCAGGGTTGGTCCCTCTCAACTGCCCTCCACAGCTGGCCATCTTGTCATGGACATCTTGTGTCCACATGGGGGCAGCCACCTTGTATGTTGGAGTGATGGTCAATCTGCATATTACTCTTTTATTAGATAGGCTAGAGGCCTGGTGCAAGGGTGGGGGCTTGCTGGTTTGCCCTGAAGGATGTCCCAGATCAGGGTGGGGGTTCCCTTGGGGCATGAGGCGGCCTGGGCAAGAGGCCTGTGGTGGTCTGCAAGCCAGCCATGCAGCCCTGGCAACCCAAGTGGAGGCTTTGGTATCTGGAATTTACATTCTACAATTGAAACTTTGTAGCCTGGAGCAGAGGCAAGAACCCTTCTCACTCAGGCTGCCACCATTTCTGTTTGCATTTCATAATTGAAACTTTGTATCCTTGATTGGAGGCCTAGGCCAGCCATGGTATGTGGAAAGCTTGGGTTCCATGGCCAGGGAAACCCAAGCCTCTCTACTGCTCTCTGTGGCAGATATATAATGTCCACTCAACATGAAGTTTTTGGATTGACAAAGACACCAGAAAATGCCTCATCTCAGTGTTCTTTTTTATTCCATTCCCCAGGACCATGTAACACCCAAGAGGATGCACCTCTACCCAGGTCAACTGAGGAGACCTCAGCCTCCAGTCAGGCAGCAAGAGAAAAGTCTTCCATGTCTGAAACTTTTGTGTATGTTTTCTCACCTCCAAGAAAGCTTACCTGTCTGGATGAGGATGGTAAGAAATAAATAAAGGTGGGATCTGAACTTAATCAAGAGATGTAGCTCAATTGCTCAGCCTACTCTCTACTTAGTTCATTTGCCCCTCAAGAAAAGAAAAGGGGCTTCAGGAAAGATGGACTAGGACTAAGGCTCCTGCAGAGGGATAAGTAAAAAGTGTGTCTTCAAGGTCAGGGCCAAGATCGCTCAGCACAAATTTCCAAAAGAGCAGGCTGGAACAGCTGGAACTGAGGCAATAGACAGTAATGACGCGTGTGTGCATGATATTGTACTCAGACCTTACCCTCAGAGAAGCACAAACTGAGATCCTCACCCACTAACTCACACATCCATCCTCCTTCATACCAGCTAGGGCGTGTATGTCCTACATTTCCCTTGTTCTCTCATGTACACAGCTTTCACTCTTCACTCTTCATCTGTCTTTCCCATTCTCTAGCAGCATTACAGAGAATATGCTTACCTTCATTTCATCACATAATCATCAGTATCACCCATTAATACGATTAATTAATTCCATAAATAATCCACAACCCCTCACACAGATGTCCTTTTTAGGTCAAAGTCTAATAAAGTCATATGCCATTAAGAAAAGTTACCTTCATCTTTTGCCTTACTAATCTATATGGACTTCAGATACCAAGCCTTCAGATCTTCACTGAACTGAATATTCTGAGCTCTCAAACACACCTCCCCTAATACTCTCAGTCTCACGGTCTTACAGTAAGTTCAAGGACCAGTCCTGCACCACTTACATGTGCTGTCATACTACATTGCAAACAAGTACACATTCATTCTCCATCCCCCTTATCAAGATAGAAAACACTCACAGAATTATTCTAATACACACATACAGTTCCAAAAATACTTGCATACAAAACGACATCCGCAATCCCACATTGTCATACCATTTAAACACCTCAAAGTATCCCACACACTGAATTCTGAAATATAATATGTACAGGGACTTTCAGTCCAAATTCTCATGTGTGTCATGGACATCTTAACCCCTATAGCTTTCACACACCTCATCTACATTTCTTAGGATTGAAATTTTCTTTCCCAGAATCCCAACAAAAATATGGAAGAGTTTCCCGTCTTGAAGCCTTTGAGAAGTCTGCAGGCCAGTCACCAAGGAAACAGAAGAGCAAGGAGGGGCGCTTACGAGGTTTGTATGGCGAAGCCTGAAATGGCAGGTGTCACTTCCATTCGGTTTCCATTGTAGAAAGGTGATCTCATGGTCAGAGCTACCTGCAAGGGAAGCTCACAAAGATAAGAGAGTTGTATGTCCAAGCTGAATGAAGATAGCAATCTCGGTTACATTTTCAAAGAAGCCACTTTGAACAAACCCAGTCACCCGGGACATATGTATATTGGCACAAGAACTACTTCTCTGCATTTAATATTTTCATAGAAACCACATTACACTATCCATCAAGGCTCGGCGAGCTTAATGAATGTGGTACTTAGTAGACTCCTTGAATAAAGGATAGATGAGTATACAAATTATAATCATGGACTACATATCTGTTATCATAAATTCTCAGCAAAGAGAGTTTACCCTGCATCTCTTCCAAAGACAAGGGAAATGGTGCTGGTAAGGAGGGACTAGTGAGTAGGATGCAAAGGGATGAGGGATCTAGACAGAAACCAGAGTTGAGCTGAGATCTGTGCCCATTACGGGACAACAGGCTGTGCATTTAATATTTTCATAGGAAGCACTTAACAGTATTATTCATTCAGGCCACGTGTGTCCAGTGAAGGTGGTACAATCATGGTTGCACAGCTATTATTTTTATTTGATTTCTCAGCAAAGCGGGATCCACCAGAAGATGCTTTGCAGTGCAGACAAAAGGCAGTCCCCATAACTCAACCTGAGAAAGCCTGGACGATCTCTTCTACAGAGAGTTTACCCTGCAACTCTTCAAAAGACAATGGGAATGGTGCTGGTAAGAGGGGGTTAGTAAGTAGGATGCACAGGGAGGTGGGATCTAGAAAGAAACCAGAGGTGAGCTGAGTTCTGTGCCCATTACTGGACAACAGGCTGCCCAGGACAAACTGATACTCCAATGATTCTGCATCATCTTAGTGTGGTCAGCATGGAAGCAATGCTTTCCAAGGGAAAACACTGAAAACAGCTGGAGTGAGCCCAAGGAGATCATTGGAGAACAGTGTTGTATTTGAGGAAATAATGGAAGAGGGCCTAAGGGGATGAGATTTTTATCAAAGAAACATGGAAGAATATGTTCCTGTGAGCTGGCCAAGGGCATGTCATATTACCAGGAACCTGTGAAGCACTAACTCATCAAAACCCCAATGTGGTAGGATCCTCAAGAACTGAACTTGAGGAAGAATGCAGAGACACTCAGGCAAAGACACCATTATATCCATGTATTTTCATAACCAGGGATTCCCATTCACATTCATCCCATATAAAACCCCTTTTATTTCACTGTCCCCATCATTCATTTCCCTATAATCTTCCACATGCATCTAAATTCTCCATGCTGAATTTTTGTCCTACCATGAAAAAAGGTCTAATTTCTCTGACTCCTAAAACCCTATATTAGTTTCCTCATTTTTAAATTTTTGGAAATAGAAGGGCACAATGTATACTTTGTGTCTAGCTCCTATCACTAATCACTATATTTGTGGAATTTGTCCATGTTGTATATGGTGTTAATTTTGTTCCTTCTTAGTACATGTATATCATTGCATGAATATTATATTTTCATTGACTATACTTATCTGATCAATAGGGTTGCTGAACGACTTCAAAAAGTGATGTTGTGGGTAGTCTATTGCATGTATTTTCACACATTCCAATTTGGTGAATGCTAAAGAGTTAAACTGCTAGGCATTAGCTCCCATATTCTATCTTAATCCCTTCAGAACTCAATCTTTCATACTTTTGATTTCTCATGCAATCCCGTGTTACCACACATCTAATGTTATACAACCTTCTCTGAACTCTATGCCCTTTTTTTTAAAGCATAGGTATTATTTATTTTATATGCCTTTATTTTCACTTCCCCTATAATTATTTCCTCACATTTTGTAAATACACTATCTGCTCTTAGTCTCAAATAGTATATTCTCAGTAATAACATTCCTTACCTAAAAACATAAAATATAAAGCATAGTATATAAATAACATTCCTTATCTAAACAACATAATATATAAATCTGTATGTATGAAGATTGCATAATATACAAGTCAATGTACATACATAAATGTGTGCTGAATAAACAGACAGAAATCACATATAACCTCAATCTTTTAAGTCACACAATGTTAATCCATATTCACATTAGCAGATACCAAATCCTTCTATCAAACGTTAACCCAGTTTTAAACAGCACAGCAAGCACATTACATTCAAGTAAAACTTTGATATCCATCTCACTGATGATCACAAAACACACCATTTAGCAAGTTTACTTATAGTTTGGAGTTCATGAAATTTGAAATGGAAAACTCTTATTAATTTCTATGAGAAGAGGTGTCATGTGTAGTAATGATGCCTCACATGACATGTGTACTCAACATATAATTTTTGAATTGACACAGACCTCGGCAAATGCCTCACCTCCATGTTCTGTTTTATTCCATTTCCCAGAACACAACATCAGCCAAGACAGTGTGCCTCAGAATGAGTCACCCGAGGAGGCCACAGCCCATAGTCAGGCAGCAGGAGAAAAGTCTGGCTTCTCAGAACATCTTATTGGTGTCTCCACCCCATCCAAGCGTCCCCGTCTTGATGAGGATGGTAAGGAATACACAGGTGGGATCTGAACTTAATCAAAAGATGTAGCTCAATTGCTCAGCCTACTCTCTACTTAGTTCATTTGCCCCTCAAGAAAAGAAAAGGGTCTTCAGGAAAGAAGGACTAGGACTAAGGCTCCTGCAGAGGGATAAGTAGGTAGTGTGTCTTCAAGGATAGGGTCAGATCGCTCAGCACAAACTTCCAAAATGGCAGGCTGGGACAGCTGGAACTGAGGCAATAGACAGTGCTGACATGTGTGTGCATGATATTGTACTCAGACCTAACCTTCAGAGAGGCACAAACTGAGATCCTCACACACTAACTCACACATCCATCCTCCTTCATACCAGCTAGGGCGTGTATGTCCTACATTTCCCTTGTTCTCTCATGTACACAGCTTTCACTCTTCATCTGTCTTTCCCATTCTCTAGCAGAATTACAGAGAATATGCTTACCTTCATTTCATCACATAATCATTATCAGATTCACCCATGCACACACATTGATTCCATAAATAATCCACATCCCATCACACAGATAACCTTTTTAGGTCAAAGTCCAATAAAGTTACATGTCTGAAAAAAAGTTACTTTCATCTGTTGCCTTTCTAATCAATATGGACTTCAGATACCAAGCCTTCAGATCTTCACTGAACTTAACACTCTGAGCTCTCACACACACCTCCCCTAATGCTCTCAGTCTCAGGGTTTTACAGTAAGATCCAGGACCAGTCCTGCACCAATTACATGTGCTGTCATACTACATTGCAAGCAAGTACACATTCATTCTCCATCCCCCTTATCAAGATGGAAAACAGTCACAGAATTATTCTAATACACACATACAATTTCAAAAATAATTGCATACAAAACTACATCCGCAATACCACATTGTCATACCATGTAAACACCTCAAAGTATCCCACACACTGAATTCTGAAATATAATATGTACAGGGACTTTCACTCAAAATTCTCTTGTGGGTCATGGACATCTAACCCCTATGGCTTTCACACACCTCGTCTACCTTTATTAGGATGGAAATTTTCTTTCCCAGAATCCCAACAAATATATGGAAGAGTTTCCCGTCTTGAAGCCTTTGAGAAGTCTGCAGGCCAGTCAGCGAGGAAACAGAAGAGCAAGGAGGTGCGCTTACGAGGTTTGTATGGCAAAGCCTGAAATGGCACGTGTCACTTCCATTCGGTTTCCATTGTAGAAAGGTGATCTCATGGTCAGAGCTACCTGCAAGGGAAGCTCACAAAGATAAGAGAGTTGTATGTCCAAGCTGAATGAAGATAGCAGCAATCTCAGTTCTATTTTCAAAGAAGCCACTTTGAACAAACCCAGTCACCCAGAACATACCTATATTAGCACAATACCTACTTCTATGCATTTCATATCTTCATAGGAAGCACCTAACACTATTATTCATCCGGGCTGCATGTGCCCAGTGAAGGTTGTACTTGGTAGAGCCTTTGTTTAATGGACAGATAAATACACAAATTTCAATCAAGGACTGCACAGCTATTATTTTTATTTGATTTCTCAGCAAAGCGGGATCCACCAGAAGATGCTTTGCAGCGCAGACACAAGGCAGTGGCCATAAATGAACCTGAGAAAGCATGGACGATCTCTTCTACGGAGAGTTTCCCCTTTAACTATTCCAAAGACAAGGGGAAAGGTGCTGGTAAGAGGGGACTAGTGAGTAGGATGCACAGGGAGGTGGGATCTAGACAGAAACCAGAGTTGAGCTAATTTCTGTGCATATTACTGGAAAACAGGCTTCCCAGGACAAACAGATAGTCCAATGATTCTGCATCTTCTTAGTGGGGTCAGCATGGAAGCAATGCTTTCCAAGGGAAAACACTGAAAACAGCTGGAGTGAGCCCAAGGAGATCAGTGGAGAACATTGATCTATTTGATGAAATAAGGGAAGAGGGCCGAAGGGGATGAGACTTATATCAGAGAAACAGGGAAAAATAAGTTCCTATTAATGATTCCTCACATGTCATGTGCTCTCCACATGTATTTTGAATTGACAAAGGCCTCGGCAAATGCCGCATCTCAATGTTCTATTTTATTCCATTGCCCAGAACATGGCATCAGCCAAGACAACGTGCCTCAGCCTGAGTCACCTGTGGAGGCCGCAGCCCACAGTCAGGCACCAGGAGAAAAGCCTGGCACCTCAGAAAAACTTATTGGTGTTGCCACCCCTTCCAAGCGTCCCCGTCTTGATGAGCATGGTAAGGAATACACAGGTGGGATCTGAGTTTCGTCAAGAGCTGTAGGTCAGTTCCTCAGTCTAATCTCTGTTAGTCCACTTTCCCCTCAAAAAAAGGAAGGGGCTATAGGGCAGAAGGGCCAATACTAACACTTCTGCAGCGGGACAAGGAGGGACTGTGCCTTCCAGAACTGGCCTAAGTCCTTCAGCACAAATCCCCAACATAGCAGCACAGGGACAGCGGTGGCTGAGGTAGAGAACAGTGCTGACATGTGTGTGGGAGCTTACTCAGAACCTTCCCCTCAGATGAGCACAATCTCAGATCTCCACACACTCACACATCTGTCCTCCTCCATACCAGGTAAGGCTCCATTTCTGGTGCTTTTCCCTTGTTCTCTCACATACACAGGCTTTCCCTCATCTGTCTTTCCCATTCTCAGCAGCAATACCAGGTGCACTGTTTTCTTCCTTCATACACTCATTTCCAGACTCACCCATTTACACTCTAATTCCATAAATGATCCACATCCCATCACACAGATAACTTCTTTAGGTCAAAGTCTAATAAAGTTTTATGCCCTGAAGAAAATTTGCTTTCATCCGTTGCCTTTCTAATCTATATGGCATTTTTGATTTCAGGACTTAAGATTTCACTGCACATTCTGAGCTCTCACACACACCTCCCCTAATACTCTCAGTTTCACAGTCTTACAGTAAGATCCAGGACCAGTCCTGCACCACTTACATGAGCTGTCATACCACACTGCAAACATGCACATACACATTCCCCACCCCCCGTATCAACATGGAAAACACTCACACAATTATTCTAACACATACATGCAATTATGAAATATAATATGTACATGGACGTTCACTCCAAATTCTCATGTGAGTCATGGACATATTAACCCCTATAGCTTTCACACACCTCGTCTACCTTTCTTAGGCTGGAAATTTTCTTTCCCAGAATCCAAACAACCACAGGGAGAAGTTTCCCGTCCTGGAGCCTTTGAGAAGCCTGCAGGCCAGTCAGCGAGGAAACAGAAGAGCAAGGAGGGGTGCTTACGAGGTTTGTATGGCAAAGCCTTAAATGGCACTTGTCACTTCCATTCATTTTCCATTGTAGAAACGTGATCTCATGGTCAGAACTACCTGCAAGGGAAGCTCAAAAAGATAAGATAGTTATATGTCCAAGTTGAATGAAGACAGCAATCTCCATTCCATTTTCAATGAAGCCACTTTGAACAAACCCAGTCACCCAGGACATACCTATATTGGCACAATAACTACTTCTGTGAATTTAATATTTTCATAGTAATCACTTAACACTATTATTCATCCAGGCCGCATGTGCCCAGTGAAAGTGGTACATGGTACAGCCTTTGTTTCATGGACAGATAAATAAACAAATTACAATCATGGACTGCACAGCTATTATTTTTATTTGATTTCTCAGCAAAGCAGGATCCACCAGAAGATGCTTTGCAGCGCAGACACAAGGCAGTACCCATAAATCAACCTGAGAAAGCCTGGACGATCTCTTCTACAGAAAGTTTACCCTGCAACTCTTCCAAAGTCAAGGGGAAAGGTGCTGGTAAGAGGGGACTAGTGAGTAGGATGCACAGGGAGGTAGGATCTCGATAGAAACCAGAGTTGAGTTGTGTTCTGTGCCCATTACTGGACAACAGGCTGCCCAGGACAAACAGATACTCCAATGATTCTGCATCTTCTTAGTGGGGTCACCGTGGAAGCAATGCTTCCCAAGGGAAAACACTGAGAATAGCTGGAGTGAGCCCAAGGAGATCATTGGAGAACAGTGATCTATTTGAGGAAATATGGGAGAGGGCCTAAGGAGATGAGAGTTTTATCAAAGAAACATGGAAGGATATGTTCCTGTGAGCTGGCCAAGGGCATGTCATATTACCAGGAACCTGTGAAGCACTAACTTATCAAAGGCCCAATGTGGTAGGATCCTGAAGAACTGAACTTAAGGTGGAGTGCAGAGACACCCAGGCAAAGACACTATCATATGCATATATTTTCATAACCAGTGATTCCCATTCACATTCATCCCATATAAAACCCCTTTTATTTCTCTGTCCCCATCATTCATTTCTCTATAATCTTCCACATGCATCTAAATTCTCCATGCTGGATTTTTGTCCATACCATGCAAAAATCCCTAATTTCTCTGACTCCTATGACCCTAGGTTAGTTTCCTTGTTTTTACATTTTATGGAAATAGAAGGGCACAATCTATACTTTTTGTCTAGAAAATATCACTAAGCACTATATTTGTGGAGTGTATCCATGTTGTATATGGTGTTAATTTTGTTCCTTCTTGGTACATGTATATCATTGCATGAATATTATATTTCCATTGACTATACTTATCTGATCAATAGGGTTGATTTCAGTCTGAACGACTTGAAAAAGTGATGTTGGGGGAATTCTATTGCATGTATTTTTCACTATGGACACATTTCAATTTGGTGAATGCTTAAGAGTTAGACTCTCTAGACCTTAGTTCCCATATTCTATCTTAATCCCTTCAGGACTCAATCTTTCATTTTGTTTTCTCATGCAATCCCGTGTTACCACACATCTAATGTTACACAACCTTCTGTGAACTCTATGCCCTTTTTTTCAAAGCACAGGTATTATTTGTTTTATGTGCCTTCATTTTTACATCCCCTGTAAGTATTCCCTCACATTTTGCAAATGCACTAACTGCTCTTAGTTAGTCAAAGAGTATATTCTCAGTAATAATATTCCTTATCTAAATAACATAATATATAATGAACACAAATGTAACATCATTGATAATGCAATCTACATACATAAATGTGTACTAAACTAACACACAGACAGAAAGCACACATAACCTTATCCTTTTTAGTCACACAAAGTTCATCCCATATTCACATTAGCAAATACCAAATCAACCATACATCAAACCTTAACCCAGTTTTAACAACCACAGCAAGTACATTGCATTCAAGTAACACTTTGATACTCAATCTCACTTACATTCACAAAACACACCACTTAGCAAGTTTACTTATAGTTTGGAGTTAATGGAATTTGAAATGGAAAGCTCGTGTTAATTTCTATGAGAAGAGGTGTAGTAATGATGCCTCACCTGTCATTTCACTCAACATGTAATTTTTAAAATATTTTAAATGATATTTTACAGAGAGGAAGGGAGAGAGATAGAGAGCCAGAAACGTCGATGAGAGAGAAACATCAACCAGCTGCCACTTGCACACCCCCTATCGGGGATGTGCCCGCAACCAATGTACATGCCCTTGACCAGAATTGCACCCGGGACCTTTCAGTATGCACACCAACGCTCTACCACTGAGGCAAACCGGTTTCGACTCAACATGTAATTTTTGAATTGAACAGACCTCAGCAAATGCCTCATCTCAATGTTCTATTTTATTCCATTCCCCAGAACGCTACATCAGCCAAGACAAGGTGCCGCAGCCTGAGTCACCCGTGGAGGCCAAAGCCCGCAGTCAGGCAGCAGGAGAACATCCTGGCTTCTCAAAACATCTTATTGGTGTCTCCACCCCATCCAAGCGTCCCCGTCTTGATGAGGATGGTAAGGAACACACAGGTTGGATCTGAGTTTCGTCAAGAGCTGTAGGTCAGTTCCTCAGTCTAATCTCCATTAGTCCACTTTCCCCTCAAAAAAGGAAGGGGCTTTAGGGCAGAAGGGCCAATACTAACGCTTCTGCAGCGGGACAAGGAGGGAGTGTGCCTTCCAGAACTGGCCTAGGTCCCTCAGCACAAATCCCCAACATAGCAGCACAGGGACAGAGGTGGCTGAGGTAGAGAACAGTGCTGACATGTGTATGGGAGTTTACTCAGAACCTTCCCCTCAGATGATCACAAACTCAGATCTTCACACACTCTCTCACATCTGCCCTCCTCCATACCAGGACATTTCTGCTGCTTTTCCCTTGTTCTCTCATATACACAGGCCTTTCCACCTTATCTGTCTGTCCCATTCTCAACAGCAATACCAGGTGCACTGTTTCCTTCATTCCTTCATACAGTCACTTTCAGACTCACCCATTTACACACTAATTCCATAAATAATCTGCATCTATTCACACAGATAATCTCTTTAGGTCAAACTCACATACATAAAGGAAAGGAACGTTCATCTCTTGTGTCACTAACCATATGTCACTTCATCTGCCAGGCCTGGACCTTCATAGAGCTGAACAATCTCAGGGCACATACACACCTCCCCTAATACTCTCAATCTCACTGCCTCACGGTAAGAATAGGCACCACTCCTGCACTGATTACATGTGCTGTCACACCACTTAACAAGCATGTACTCACCCATTTGTCATCCTCTTTTAGCAACATGGAAACACTTCCTGGCTATGTCCAAGAATAAACACACAACTATATATGAACATGCTAAACATCCTCATTCTTACATACTTATACCATGTAAAGACCTGAGATACAGCACATCACACATAGAATTCTGAAATATCACTTAAATATCTATTTTTACTTCACATGGTCACATACTTCCATGTGTGCCTTAAATCCTACAGTCCTTACATATATTTTCTAATCTTTTTATGTTTCAAATTTTCTTTCCTAGAAATCAAGGAGATGCCTGTATCCCAGGGGGTCTTGGAGCAAACGGAGGAGTCCTCTGACTATTCACATACCGAAATTCCTTCCCGTGCGCTTAATAATAACGACCCGGTTATGTCCCCAGTACATGGGGCGGAGAAAAGGCTCATGAAAATTTACTATATGCATGTACAATTGAAAAGGGGTGTGGCCGTCTTATTCCATACAAAGGAAGGGTTGATGCCTCCCTCAAAAAAGATAAAAATGCAAGAAATGATCTATCTTGGAAATGTCCATAAAAATATACCTGTCTGTCACATGTCCGAGGAAGAAGACCTAATTGCCCCTGAGCCAATGTTAGACAGCAGAGCACAGGGGACAAGGGAGGAGGCTGACAGTCCAGCACAGCCTCCAGCTTCGAGCAGGTATCCCAGAGCTAAGACGCCAGAGTGGCTGGTGGCCATGCACAGTGGGTTCAGGTGCATGGCCTGCTGCAGGGTTTTCCCGAGTTTAGAAGTCCTCCAGGAGCATGTGGAGTGCGGCTTCACTGACGGCTTCAGCTGCCATGTTTTCCATAATGCCATGGCTCATCTAAAGTACAAAGAGCATAAGAGGAGGAATAAGGAGAGGAGAAGGCAATATTTACAAGCCAGACGGAAAACCACTTCTGGCATGAGGACAAACTTGGACAACTAAGTAGACTGTTTTTCAGCCCCTAAAAGAGAGGAAGTGAATGTTAGATTCCACTTAGGAGGCTTCATTCCCTTCAAACAAACATAACATCCAACCTTTCTACTCATATCTACCACCACCATCTCTACACCCCTACCACCTGTCTCAGCAGACAGCCCCTTGTAATACCATCCACCACTTCCCTGAGGGGCAAGAAGGCAGAAGACACCACCCCAGTTACTACTGCCTTTCCTCTATCCAAGTTTATCATATACCATCCTTGATGCATGCTTGATGCAAACGACTGTAAACACCCTACCAAGTGTCTCAGCAGACAGCCCCTTGTAATACCATCCACCACTTTCCTAAGGGGCAAGAAGGCAGGACAAACCATCCCCTATACTGCCTATCCTCTATCCAAGTTTATTATGTACCATCTTTGATACATTTTTGGCGCAAAAGACTGTAAACACCATAAAATTTTGATAGTACAGATTGAAATTCCCGTCCCCTCTACCCACCCCCACTTTTTCATGAAATTGGTCTTTGTTAAAAAATTCTACATATTTTCCTATATCCCTTTCTTTAAATGAAGATATATGTTTTTCCCCAATATTTCCCTGTAATGTATTCACTTTCACAATTATTTGGCTGGAAGACGGACATTATAGAGGTATACAAAGATGCCTCGTGGGTGAAAGCAAAAGCAACTATAATCCACCTCTAACCTCCTATGAACTTGTGGAAACACAGGTGCGTATACACTTCTTATACATACATATCATGGGGAAGGATGGAGCACACAATGAACAATCACAAGATACTCTAATATTTATATGAACGTGTGTATATATACAGGTTTCTAAAATGTCATAGTATATATTTAAGGTTAATATAATTTTAGAAGGGTGACAGCTACCTACTTAAAAAACACTATTTCCGTTTTTTATTTGATCTTTTAAATGATCTTTACAATTTGTAGCTTATACCCTTTTGAAATTATTAAAACTTAAGCCAGTACTATGATAATTTGGATACCTTTATGTATTCATATTAGATTGTCTTGTAACTTTTCATTTTGTGCTGCATCCTTCCCCATAAGAAATATGTATAAGAACTGTACATGCACCCGTATGTCCACAAGTACATAGAAGCTAAGAGATGGATTACAGTGGCTGTTGTTTTCATCTGAGTATTTTCTACTCCTTCCATTGAAAAGAGGCTGTTTTCTGTCAAATATGTGGGCACGTCAGACCAGTCAAGTGAATCATTACTTTTCTGCCTTCCTGTCATCATCTGACCCAGTAAACATCTATCCCTGACCAGTCTGTACTGATCACTTGGAAGGTAAAACAGAAGAGACACTGGGGTGGTCTATCCCTGACAAGTCTGTACTGATAACTTGGAAAGTAAAACAGAAGAGACACTGGGGTGGTAGTGGTGGTGGTGGTAGTGGTGAGTCATCTTTTGTCTGCAACTCATGGAAGTTGCTTTTCACCCTTCAATTCCTCTCTTTTGAAAGATCGGGCTGTTTAAACGGTTACTTTAAGTCATTATGCCTGAGCACCAACTCTTCAATAAGTTCTCAGATGTTTTTCCTCAATTGGCCTAAGCCATTGCCTGTTGTCTGTAACATGTTCTATAACTAATGCAAATTAGCTCCAACAAAATGATTTCTTCCATTTGAATAGCTGAAATGACATAACCTAGAAGGGAACACATTATATTCCTCTGACATCATATTGAAAAACTAAGGGATAACCTGGTAGCCAGTACATATGATATGTCCTTGACTAATTAGGAAAGTGCATTTAGCAGACTAGCCAATATTTTAATGCATGCATACCACCACAATCTCTACAACCATCCCAGCAGTATGAGCAGATGGCCCCTTTTAATACCACCTAGCACTTTCCTGAGGATGGAAGACCAACACATCCCAGGTACTGTCGGACCCTCTATCAAATTTTATTATACCCCCGGCATATGACACATATGAATAAATGCTTGATGGTAAAGACTGCAAGCACCTTAGAAATTTAGTAATATAGATTGGTTTTAATATTGGTTTTAATATACTTGTCCCCTGTACTCAGTCCCCATATTACAATGAGTGTGTTTTGTGATGATAGCATGTACTTGGAGTCTACAATGTGTTTAATACCACCTAGCACTTTCCTGAGGAAGAACAGCACACATCTCAGATATTGTGCTATTCTCTATCCAACTTTATTTTACCTCCTACATATGCAATCTATGAATACATGCTTATGCAAAAACTGTAAACATCTTAGAAATTTAGTAATATAGATTGGTTTTAATATTGGTTTTAATATACTTGTCCCCTGTACTCATTCCCCATATTACAATGAGTGTGTTTTGTGAGGATAGCATGTACTTGGAGTGTAGAATGTATTTAATACCACCTAGCACTTTCCTGAGGAAGAACAGCACATATCCCAGATACTGTGCTATACTCTATCCAACTTTATTATACCTCCTACTTATGTAATCTATGAACA
This sequence comes from Vespertilio murinus, assembly GCA_963924515.1. Classification (NCBI taxonomy): domain Eukaryota; kingdom Metazoa; phylum Chordata; class Mammalia; order Chiroptera; family Vespertilionidae; genus Vespertilio; species Vespertilio murinus. The sequence goes on from OZ004705.1 coordinate 51,754,819, forward strand.
CATGCTTATGCAAAAACTGTAAACATCTTAGAAATTTAATGATACACATTGTAATACCCCTGCCCTGTACTCAACCCTCATATTTCACTGAAAGACTTTTGTTAGGATAGCATGTACTTGGAGTCTAAAATGTATTTGCAAAATAACATATACTCATCTGTTCCTTAAGGAATTTTGTTAAATGGGTAAAGCAAATAAAATTTCTTACACGCTACCTATTCCGTTTTTGGCATTCACTATGTGTCCTTATTTTCTGTATGATGGCTAGTAAGTCGATTATCTGTATATGTTACACTAAGTTATTTTCCCGATTTTCTAAAAAAACAAAAAAACAAAAAAACAAGTTTTTATCCTATTGAGATTCAAAATCCTCTCTATGCTTGTCATCATTTTCTGCCTCATTCCAGTACATCTAATACTAAGTACACTATAAAATATGTCTTAAAAAGTCTAGTACTTTCTACAGTGTCTACCCAAGAATAATTCAAGTATCTAAAATTATGTTTTGTATTATAAGATAGCTTTTAATTTTCTACAGGTTAAAAATTGAGGACACTGGGAAAAAAAAAACATTTTCCCTTACTATTGAGTTGTGCCTTTGTTTTAAATTCATAGTAATTTTATATTATATAATTTTTATTTTTCATAGCATAGTAATGTTTTAAGTGTTTTCTCTTGAAGATAGAGTGAGCGTTTGCTATTTTTATAAATTTTTAAAAATTTTATTTTTATTGATTTCCAGAGAGGGAGAAATAGATGAAGACAGTGTGACTCGGAAAGAGTTTGCTATTTTTTATTATTTTAAAAAAATATTTTTATTGATTTCAGAGAGGAAGGGAGAGGGAAATAGAAATGTCAAAGATCAGAGAAAATCCCAGAGCAGCTGCCTGCTGCTCCTCCTTCCCTCCCTGGGGATGGAGCTTGCAACCGGGTCATGTGCCCTGACCAGGAATGGAACAGTGACCTCCTGTCCATAGGTCAAAACTCAAAGACTAAGCCACACATGCCAGGCAGAAACAAGTTATTTTTTTTGTAATTTTTTAGTATTTTTATTGAATTTCTTGGGTTGACATTGGTTAATAAAACAATGCAGGTTTCAAGTGATCTATAACTCAATAAAACATCATCTGCATATTGATCACCCAAACTAAAGACTCTTTCTGTCACCATTTATTTCTTCCTTACTACCTTCAATCTCCCCCTTATTCCATCCACCTCATTTTATCAGGCCTCCAACCACCCAGTTGTTAATCTGATCTATATAGCTGTGCTGCACTTTCTATTTTGTTTGCTTAAATGTTCTGTTCATTAGATTCCACATCTAAGTGAAATCGTATGGCATTTGTTTTTCTCTGATGGACTTATTTCACTTAGTGTAATAATCTGCATTTCCATCCATGTTGTTGCAAAAGGTAAAACTTTCTTCTTTTCTGTGCCCGAGCGGTATCTCATTGTGTAAATGTACCAAAGGTTTTTTATCTACTCATCTACTGAAGGGCACTTAGGCTGCTTCCAAATCCTGGCTATTGTTAATAATACTGCAATGAAGATGGAGGTGCAGATATTCTTTTGAATCAGTGTTTCAGGTTTCCTCGGATACATTACCAGAAGTGGAATTGCTGGGTCATAAGGCAGAATGCTCAAGAGCGTGGGAATAGCGGGAACATGCATCAGTATAATAATGACCATATACGATTGCTCACATCCTACTCAATGTGCAAAAACAAAGTGTTTCCCTTAATATCAGGTACAAGAGAGTGATGTCTGCTTTCACTACTCTTAATTACCACAGCCTTGGAAGTTCCAGCCACAGCAATCAGACTAGTAAAAGAAATAAAAGGCATCCAAATTGGAAAGAAGTAAAGGTATCATTATTTGTAGATGCCATTATACTATATTCTGAAAACCATAGACACCACCACAAAATGAAGTGATAAAGGAACTCAATAACGTAGCAGGCTACAACAATAATATTCAGAAATCTTGGCATTTTTATAGACTAGTAATGAACTATCAGAAAGAAAAATTAAGAAACAATCCCATTTACAATTGCAAATAATAATAATAATGTACCTAGGAATACATTTAACTGAGGAGGTAAAAGGCCTGTATTTGGAAAATTCTAATAAAGAAATGGAAGAAGATACAAATAAAACACCTTCTTTAAATTTCAAACTTAGAAGTCTGGGGAACCTAGGCCTTTGGAAAGAAAAGGGGATTTCTCGGCAAAACTGGTTTGGCTCAGTGGTAGAGCATCGGTCTGCGGACTGAAGGGTCCAGGGTACGATTCCGGTCAAGGGCATGTACACTGGTTGCGGGCACATCCCCGGTCGGGGGTGTTCAGGAGGCGGCTGGTCGATGTTTCTCTCTCATTGACGTATCTAGCTTTCTATCTCTCTCCCTTCCTCTCTGTGAAATAGCAATAAAATATATTTAAAAAAGAAAAAAAGAAAGAAAAGGGGATTTCTCTGTGAGCCACAAAGGTCAAGATATGCACCCCATAATCCTGGCTGGTGTGTTAAGTGATTAGGGTATTGGCACACCTACCCGAGGGTAATCGGTTGCATTGTCAGTCATGAGCTGGTGTCTGGTTTGTGGGTTCCCTCCTTTCCTTCCACTTTCTGTAAAAAGCAATGAAAAAACGTATAATCAGATGATCATTAAAAAATAAAAAGGATATGCGCCTTACATAACCAAATGAGATGGCTGTTAAGTAAGTTTTTATTATTTTGATATCTATTGAGGTGGCATTGGTTAAAAACATCGTAGAGGTTTCAAGTATACATTTCTATAACACATGATCATTATATGCCCACCAGCCAAACTGTCACCATATACTTGACCTCCTGTACCCTGCACTACCCCCGCCCCTATTTCCCTTCCCTCAGGTAACCACCATACTGTTGTCTGTATCTTCGAGGTTTTGTTTTTCTTATTTGCTTGTTTGTTGCTTTAAGCTGTATATCCCACATATGTGTAAAATTGTGTGGCTCTTTTCCTGTTTGACTTACTTTACTTAAGCATGATATTCTCAAGGCCCACCCGTGATGTCACTAATGGCAACTTTTAATAAAAGGGTAAATTATGAATGACCTTAAAAACAAACCAAAAGGAGATTAGTTTCCGTGAAACAGGCAGGAGCACCTGACTGAAATGACATAAGCTAGTAGAGGAAAAGACAAGGAGAACCAATTTTGAAGTACCTCAGTAGAGCAGAATAATTGTTTTTGAGTGGCCTTAAACTAAGTTTCCATGTAATGGGTAAATTGTAATTGTGAAAACTAATGAAATATCAAAAGAATAAGGAATGAGTTCTAAACTGAGCTTTGTGAGAATTGAATTAAAAATACTGTATGTAGAAGAAAAAATGAAAGGAAATATATATAATATTCAATGTATATATATATATGTATAAATATAAATGTATATATATAAATATAAATTGAAATAAGATAGCAAAGAACACATAAACCTAACAAATCAGGATAATAGTCTCCTTAATATTATTATTTTTTAGTGTTGTCTTTGAATAAGTAACACTGGAAGGCTCATAATTCAATTTGACAAAAACTTCTGTGTCTTGATCAATGTAGACAATTTATATAAAAGAACTGTGAAATTAAAATGAAATAACTAAATTAATATGATAATGCTAAATAAAATGTTAAACATTTGACATTAATTTAATTGATGGGCAAAAGATAATACCATGAAATACAAATTCAGATTAGGTGAATTAATGATAATATATAATAAACATTCTGGCTATCTGAGCTCAAAGATAAAGGTGATTTGTGCAATCAAATTAGAACTTTTTATTTTTTTAAAAATACACAATTTAATAGGCTTTCTGTTTTAGAGTAGTTTCAGGCTTACAGCAAAATTAAATGGAAGGTACAGAGATTTCTCATATATCCCATCTCTACACTTGCATAGTCTCCCATGATCCATGTCCTCCATCAGAGTAGTACATTTCTTACAAATGATGACTGTACACTAATGCATCTTAGTCATTCAGAGTCCACAGTGTAACTTTGGGTTCACTCTTGAAATTGTGTATGTCATGGGTTTGGACAATATATGACATGTATCCAACATGATAGTGTCACATGCAGTAGTTTTACTGTTCTAAAATCCTTCCGTGTTCTGCTTATTCAGCCCTTCCCTCCTCTAACCCCTGGAAATCATTGGAATTTTTACTGTTGCCATAAGTAGCCTTTTCCAGAATGTCATATATTTTAAATTAACCAGGGGGTAGCCTTTTCAGATGGACTTCTTTCACTTGGTAATACGCATTTGTTTTCTCCATGTCTTTTCATAACTTAATAGCTCATTCCTTTTTAGTGCTAAGTAATATTTCAGTGTCTCAATGTACTAGGGTTTATTTGGCCATTCACCGACTGAAGGACATCTCCTTTGCTTCCAAGTGTTGGCAATTATAAATAAAGCTGCTATAAACATCCATGTGCAGGGTTTTTGTGTGAGTGTTCCTTTTCAACTCCTTTGGTAAATACGACGGAGTATGATTTTTGGTGAGAGTATGTTTAGTTTTGGGAGAAGCCATCCAGTTGTCTCCAAAGTGAGAATTACTTTTTTAACAACTTGAATGAGAAGATTTCTAACACCTCCATAGTTCCTTAAGAACAATGCAGGCAATTAATAAACAATTATTAAAATGAATCACATGCATTTCACTATGCAATTCTTTTTATAAGAAAGAATTATGGAGATAAAAAAATTAAACTGCAACATTTCTCCAAAGAACAACCCATTTCAGAATGTGGTGGTATATATTATATTACTCATGCAGAGAAGTCTTCAATATAAAACTTATTTTCTCTTTTAAAACATATAGATCTATATAGATCAAAGCTTTTTCAATAAATATTATAAAGAGCTCACACCTATATGAACAATGTGAACAACTGAATTTCACAAACAGAACAAATAATATATTGACATAGTGAGAAGTTACAACTTAACTCATAAGTTGGTTTATGAACTACATTCTGTAACTTATTGGAAGGGTTTAACACAAATTATGAATTGATCCCTTTCACTTTTCTCATTATTGCTATCCTATCTAACAAAGAGGAAATATGCTAATTGACCATCACTCCATCACAAAGATGGCTGCACCCACAGCTGAGGCCAAGTTCCCATAAGGAGCCTTAAGAAGCCATCAGCAGGGACCTGAGGCTATGCTTTCCCCAGCCCCATGGGGCCTGACAGGGGACCTCAGGCCACACCCCCACCCAGCAGGGCTTGACAGGGGACCTCAGGGTGCGCTTCCCCTCCTGATGCTGGGCTATGGTACCTCAGACTGCACCCCCCACCCGGAAGGGATCAACAGGGGACTTCATGCCACAACCACCACCCCAGCACAGGCCAGAGGACCAGAGGCTATGCACCAACCCCTGCCTGGCTGGGCTTGACAGGGGACCTCACACCATGCCCCCCACCCAGCGGGTCTTGACAGGGGACCTCAGGGTACACCCCCAGTGCTGAGTGTGAGGAACTCAAGTCGTGCCCCCAATCAGAGAGGCTTGATGGGGGACCTGAGGCTGTGGCCCTGCTGGTGGGGCTTGACAGAGGACCTGAGGCTGTGTCCCTCCCCCCCACCCCAGCAGCCTGGTATGGCTTAACGATGGACCTCAGGCCATGCCTCCCACCCAGGAGGGCTTGACAGGGGAACTCAGGCCGTGCCCTTCATCTGCTGGGGCTTGATGGAGGACCTCAAGGCACACCCCATGCCCTAGTCTGGATTGGGAGACCTCTGGCCACACCCCCATTCTAGCACCAGGCCAGGGGACCTGAGGCTACACCCCCTGCCCAGCAGGGCTTGACAAGGGTGGGACTGGCAGGGTCTGGATCTAGCACAATGGGGGTGGAGGGGTTGCTAGGTGTGGGTCTCATGCTATTTTGAGGTGCATGTGGGTGAGCAGGGACTTGACTCTGGGTCCCATGGTGAGCCCCAGACTCCGAAGGTTTTTGTATATATTTTACTAATTTTCTTTGATCTCTAACACTTCTATTATAGAGAAAGGGCAAATAGCGATATCAAATTACTTCCTCTAATTAATCCCCTTTTAATGTGCACAAATTTCGAGCACCAGGTCATTGGTATATGATATATTTCCTAGTGGCAGAGCTAACTGAGTTAAGTGTGATTAAAGCAGATACTCCCCCACCCCTGGCCTGCCAGACACACTTATTTTCATCCTAAAAGACAATTCAAATGTTACCTCCTCAGTGAAGATTTCTGGGTTTTGTTTTTTTCTTTGCACCCTCCATCTGTGCTTCCAGAACAATACATACAGAGAACTGCACTTGCTGCATTATTTTGATTGTTTGCCTGCTTGATGTTCTGTGCTCCTTGAGAGCACCTCTGCATCCAGCAATGTCTATGAAATGCTTGTGCAATGAGCTGGGGGAAAAGTGAATAATATATTTTGTTGTGTTATGACCTGATAAATAAATAGTGGAGATCCAAGAGTTTTAAAACCACATAATTGGTTATCTGATTGCAAAGATACTTAACTTTCTGAATGAATAGTACCTGAAAGTGACCTGTTCAGAAGTATCCATCAAACACATTTTCCTATATATCATTCTAGTTTTTCACTATTGATTTAATGTATCATCTATTATAAAACATTCTTTATTTGTTCTACTGCTTTATGGCATACCATGTATTTTTCTCACAGTATTATCTCCTTCATGAAATTCTTGATAAAAGGTATCTTTCTCCTTTCTTTGCCAACTAAATTTTGATATCTTGGAATGAGTTGGCTTCTCTTTCTCTTTATTTTATTGATTTCAGCGAGAGAAAGAGAGAAGTAGAGAGAGACAGAAACATCAATGATGAGAGAGAATCTTTCATGGACTACCTCCTGCACATCCTATACTTGGGAGCAAGCCCTCACCCAGGCATGTACCCTGATCAGGAATCAAACCATGACTGTAGTTCCTGGGTAGATGCTCTGCCACTGAACCACACTAGCCTGATGAACTTGACTTCTCTCTGAGAAAGTGTCACACTTGGCCTCAGGCTGTACCCACTGCTTTACCCAAAACTCAACAATCGTTCCTTGCTATTCATTTATATAAATGGACTATATATTTAGCATCCAGAAGAATCAAACAAAACTGTTTGAATAGAAAGCATGTGTACAGAAACCTAACTCTCTTAAAAATATGAACACACACAGACACACACACACACACACACACACACACACACACGTCCTTCCTAAATTACAACAGGATCACAAACCAAGTTGAAAAATTATATTAAAAATACATTGAATACTATAAGCTATAGTATCAGTTGTTTACCCTTGTGATCGATGCATCACCACAGAAGATCATACCAGACTGACTGCCAGCCCAGGAAAAGATAAAAATTCAAAATTTGGATTATCGTTTCCATGAAATTGCTTTAACACCATAGTAAAGTTTAAAAATTATCTTTTAAAATTTTAAGTCATGCCCTAGCTTGTTTAGCTTAGTGAATAGAGTGTCAGCCTGTGGACTTAAGCATCTTGGGCTCAATGCCAGTCAAGGGTACATGCTCAGGTTGTGGGTTCAATCCCCAGTATCCCCAGAAGGGGGCATACAGGAGGCAGCCAATAAATGATTCTCTCCCATCATTGATATTTTTATCTCTCTTTTCCTCTCCCTTCCTCTCTGAAATTTTAAAAATTGTAAGTCATAAACTGTCTGTGTATATATATATATATATATATATATATATATATACACACACACACATATATATATATATATATATATATATATATATATATATATATAATAAAGGGTTTTCTCCTTATTTGCTTTGGTTACTTAAGAAATGTAGGAATGTTTTCTTCTAATGAAGGTGTATTTGAGATAAGGTTAACAGAGAGAGTTGTTTGTTTCTTGTGGGAGTTATGTCCTAATAGCCTCTTGACTAAATTTCTGGTAAGAAACAGCTTGCAGAGATGGTGAAAAATGGCGGAAGAATAGGTAGGCAAGTTCTGACCCGTATCCCGAAGAGGAAGCAGAGAGCACCCGAGGGTCTCCCTGGGAGTGCCTGTCAACAACCCAAGAGAAAGGCGAACACCTGGAGAAAATGGGGGGCGCCTGATCAGGGTGTCCCTGACAATTAAGCACCCAAAGCCCAATCCTCTCGTGGAGCGACCTAAGGGCAAAGATGGGGAAATCTCTCCATCTTGACAGGAAGAGATTTGGATTAGAGGACAGAATAGCCAGGCTGTAAAGACCACCATGTGGCTATTCGCCCCTAAATGGTGACCACAGTCAGTGGGAACTCTTGGATTAAAAGGAATGCTCTACCCCAGGGTGAAAAATCGGACTTTGCGGAGATCGGGTGAGTTTCTGCCGAGGTGCACATGTGCCCCCACGCAGCAGCTCGCGCACAGCAGCCAGCGCACTAGCCCGCAAGCACTAGCTTGCACGTGCCAGGCTCACAGAGGGGTCTGTGTTTTCAGGAAACCCAGAGCTGGGCTGGAGCCACCCCTGACTGTGGTCAGGGCTCCTAGGTGGGGGGATATCAAAGGAGCAGTATGTCTGGATCTGACTCAGAGGGAGTAACAGGCGAGTGTGATCGGCTCCTCCTGCCCAACCCCCACACCTCCATAGATCAGGGCCACAGGGAGGGGAAAAAAGCTAGAAAGGCCTCAGAACCCTGGCTCTCTGCCACCAAGAAACACCGCCACCTAGATGCTACAGTACATATGGACTCTAGAACTGTTTAAAAATCAAGACCTGATGACAACATGCAAGAAACAGAGGGATTTGCAATTAACGCCCAGACTGGGAACTGGTGAGCTAGACAGAACAACAGAGGAAGTGAATGACCTTCATTACTGCAAACTTTATTTAATTTTTGATTTTGATTTTCTAATTATTTAATTTTTTTCTGTTTTTGTTTTGTTTTTTAAGTTACATTAATTGCAAAGTTTACTTAAGAAGATATTTTTTGTTCATCTTTCCTCACTTGATTTTACCTTTTTAATTAATTCACTTTTATATGTAATCAATATTATTACTACTACTAGTTTGCCCTTTTTATCTTTTTTATCTTATTTTCTTTTGTTTATTTTTATCATTATCTTTTAAGTGCCATATTATATACTTCTTTTTTCTTTTTCTTTTTCTTTTTTAATTTTTTTTCTTTTCTCTTATTTTCCCCTTTGGGATTACTATTCAACAGACTATTTATACCTTTCCTTCTCCAACGCTCTATTCTAACTCATCCCTACCTTTAGGCCATAACTCTCTTCCTAACCTTTTCCCTTTAGTGTGCTGCTTATCTTAACTCTTTACTGGTCTAGATTTTCCCTATTTTTTTCCTATTTACCCTCTCCTAAAATTTCACCCTTCCTGAGTATATCTAACTCCCAACCCCCTACTCCAAGCCCATTTACACACACCTACCTTGTCACTGTCCTAAAAAAAAAAAAAAATCATCCTCTCCACCCCTTTGTAGTTGTATGTTAAATGCTAACTATATCAAAGTTTTATGCTTTTTGTAAGATTGGTTCGCTTATTCTTTTTATTTGATTGTATGATTTTGTTACCTGGGTTCTAATCACCTTTATTGGAGGATATTAATATTGCAAATGCTTTTCTGTTCAGTGCCTTGAGTGTTGCACCTGGCTGTGTTGTATTTTGTACCTTTAAATCTAAGCAGGAGAGAGAGAACTACATAAACAGGTATCCTAAAATAGAAAAATCATGGGGAGGCTAAGAAACACCCCACCTATGAAAGAAAATCAGCCATCACCAGAAAAGGAAGTAAACGATTTAGAGGCAAGCAACCTACCAGAGCAAGAATTCAGAGTAATGATCATGGGATGGCTAAAAAGAATGGAAGACAAATTTGACAATATGAGTAAGACCCAAGAGGAAATGAAGAAGAACCAAGAAGAAATGAAAAATCACATAGCTACTGTAAAGAACTCAATAGAAAGCATCAAATTTGGCTAGATGAGGCAGAGGACCAGATCAATGAGCTAGAAGACAAGATGGAAAAAAAATACAATTAGAGCAGCTTTTAGAAAAAAAATTAAAAAGCAGGAAGAGAGCCTACGGGAACATTGGGACATTACAAAACAAAATAATATTAGAATAATAGGGGTTCCAGAAGGAAAGGAAACAGAGGAAGGCATAGAAAAACTGTTTCAAGATATAATGACAGAAAACTTTCCTGAGATAGAGAAGAAAATACCCATACAAATACAAGAAGATCGCAGAATCCCAAGCAAAATGAATCCCAAAAGACCAACAGCTAGGCACATTATAGTTAACGTGGAAAATAACAAAGACAAAGCAAGAATCTTAAAAGCAGCCAGAGAGAGACAGAAGGTTACATGTAAAGGAACCCCCATCAGACTAGCAAATGATTTCTCCACAGATCCTCATTAGGCCAGAAGGGAATGGGATGAAATATACAAAGTCATGCAAAGGAAGGGTCTGAATTCAAGAATACTGTACCCAGCAAGGCTATCAATTAAAATTGAAAATGAAATCAAGAGCTTCACAGATAAAAAAAGACTAAGGGAATTTATCTCCACCAAACCAGCAAAGCAAGAAATGCTACAGGGTTTACTGTAAAAATAAAGAAATAGGAAGCAAAGTAGGAACACAGGGGTATAGAATAAAAATGGCATCAAATACCTATTATCAATAATAACTTTAAATGTAAATGGTTTAAATGCTCCAATCAAAAGAAATAGGGTAACAGATTGGATAAGAAAGCAAGACCCATATATATCAGGTGTCTACAAGAAACACACTTCAGAAAAAAAGATGCACACAGGCTGAGGTGAAGGGATGGAAAAAGATTTTCCAGGCAAACGGAAATGAAAAAAAGGCTGGGGTAGCAATACTTGTATCAGACAAATTAGATCTCAAAGTGAAGGACATAAAAAGAGATAATGAAGGCCACTTCATTATACTAAAGGGAGCAATCCAACAAGAAGAAATTACCCTGATAAACATATATGCACCCAATGTGGGAGCACCCAAATACATAAAAAAACTGTTGGAGGACATGAAGGGAGAGATTGATTGTAATACAATCATAGTATTAGATTTTAATACCCCACTGTCACTTTTGGACAAATCACAGAAACAAAAAATCAGCAAAGAAATATCAATACTAAATGACTCACTAGACCAGATGGAATTAATGGACATCTTCAGAACATTCCACCCCAAAGCCACAGAATACACATTCTTCTCAAGTGCACATGGGTCATTTTCAAAGATAGAACACATGTTGGGACATAGGCAAAGTCTCTTCAAATTCAAGAAGATAGAAATCATATCAAGCATCTTTTCAGATCATAGTGGCATAAAACTGGATATTAACTACAATAAAAATAATCCAAAGGAATCAAACACGTGGAGACGAAACAGCGTCCTATTAAATGAGGACTGGATTACCAGAGAAATCAAGGAAGAAATGAAAAACATCCTGGCAACAAATGACAATGAAAACACAACAATCCAAAATGTATGGGACACAGCAAAAGCAGTCTTGAGAGGGAAGTTCATATCTCTACAAGCCTATTGCAAAAAACTAGAAAAAAAGGTAACAGATTATCTAACTCTAAAACTCAAAGAGTTAGAAAAAGAGCAACAAGAAAAGCCCACTGTAAGCAGAAGGAAAGAAATAATAAAAATTAGAGCAGAGATAAACGATATAGAGACCAAAGAAACAATACACAAGATCAACAAAACCAAGAGCTGGTTCTTTGAAAGGATAAACAAGATTGATGGACCTCTAGCCAGGCTAACCAAGAAATGAAGAGAGAGGACCCAAATAAACAAAATCAGAAAAGAAAGAGGTGAAATAACAACAGACCCCACCGATATACAAAGGATTGTTATAAAATACTATGAGCAAGTCTATTCCAACAAATTGCACAACCTGGAAGAAATGGATATATTCCTAGAAAAATACAACCTTCCAAAACTCAATCAGGAAGAATCTAAAAATCTCAACAGACCAGTTACTTGGGAAGAAATTGAAACAGTCATCAAAAAGCTGCCAGCAAACACAAGCCCAGGGCCAGACGGCTTCACAGGAGAGTTTTACCAAACATTCAAGGAAGAACTAAAACCTATCCTCCTCAGACTATTCCAAAAAATTCAAGAGGAAGGAACACTTCCAAACTCCTTTTAGGAAGCCAGCATCACCCTAATACCAAAACCAGATAAAGACAACTCAATGAAAGAGAATTACCAGCCAATATCCCTCATGAACATAGATGCCAAAATACTCAACAAAATTCTAGCAAATCGGCTCCAGCAGTACATCAGGAAGATCAAACACCATGACCAAGTAGGTTTTATTCCAGGAATGCAAGGATGGTACAATATCCGCAAGTCAATACACATGATACAACACATAAACAAATTGAAAGATAAAAATCATATGGTCATATCAATTGATGCAGAAAAAGCATTTGATAAAATCCAACACCCTTTCCTGATAAAAACTATCAACAAGGTGGGAGTACAAGGATCCTACCTCAACATAATAAAATCTATGTATGATAAACCCACAGCCAACATCATACTCAATGGGCAAAAACTAAAGCCATTCCCTCTTAAAACAGGAACAAGACAGGTATGCCCACTCTCACCACTCCTGTTTGACATTGTACTGGAAGTACTTGCCATTGCAATTAGACAAGAAGAGGAAATAAAAGGCATCCAAATCGGAAAAGAAGAAGTAAAGTTATCCTTATTTGCAGATGACATATTATACCTAAAAAATCCAAAAGACTCCATCAAAAAACTAATAGACTTAATAAATGAATTTGGCAATGTAGCTGGATACAAAATTTACGCCAGGAAATCGATGGCATTACTGTACACCAACAATGAATTTACAGAAAAGAGACCAAAAAAGCAATCCCATTTACCATCGCACCTAGAAAATTAAGATACCTGGGAATAAATTTAACTAAGGAGGTAAAAGACCTATATATGGAAAACTACACAACACTGAAAAAAGAAATAGAGGAAGATGTAAACAGATGGAAGAACATACCATGTTCATAAATTGGTAGAATCAACATCATCAAAATGTCCATACTTCCCAAAGCAATTTATACCTTCAATGCACTCCCCATCAAAATACCAACGGCATATTTTAATGACCTAGAAAGAACTCTCCAAAAATTCATTTGGAACAATAAAAGACCCTGAATAGCCTCAGCAATTTTGAGAAATAAGAGTAAAGTAGGAGGGATCTCAATACCAGATTTCAAGCTGTATTACAAAGCCACTGTTCTCAAAACAGCCTGGTACTGGCACAAGAACAGACATAGAGATCAATGGAATAGAAGAGAGAATCCAGATATCAACCCAAATCAATATGCTCAATTAATATTTGACAAAGGAGGCACAAGCATACAATGGAGCCAAGACAGTCTTTTCAATAAATGGTGTTGGGAAAATTGGACAGAGACATGCAAAAGAATGAAACTAGATCACCAACTTACACCATACACAAAAATAAACTCAAAATGGATACAGGACTTAAACATAAGACGGGAAACCATAAAAATACTAGAGGCATCCACAGGCAGCAAAATCTCAGACATATGCCTAAAGAACTTCTTCACTGATACTAACCCTAGGGCAATGGAAGCTAAGGAGAAAATAAACAAATGGGACTACATCAAAATAAAAAGCTTTTTTACATCAAAAGAAACCATCAACAAAACAACAAAAAAACCCACTGTATGGGAGAATATATTTGCAAACGATATCGCTGATAAAGGTTTAATCTCCAACATCTACAGACAGCTTATACAACTCAATAAAAGGAAAATGAATGAGCCAATTAAAAAATAGGCAATGGACCTAAATAGAATCCTCCCAAAAGAAGACAGAAGGAAGGCCAAGAGGCACATGAAAACATGCTCCAAGTCACTAATTATCCGAGAGATGCAAATCAAAACAACAATGCGGTACCATCTCACACCTGTCAGAATGGCCAACGTCAACAAAACAACAAACAACAAATGTTGGCGAGGTTGTGGAGAAAAAGGAACCCTCGTGCACTGCTGGTGGGATTGCAGGGTGGTGCAACCACTGTGGAGAACAGTATGGAGCTTCCTCAAAAAACTGAAAATGGAACTCCCATTTGACCCAGTAATCCCACTACTAGGAATATACCCCAAGAAACTAGAAAGACCAATCAGAAAGGATATATGCACCCCTATGTTCATAGCAGCACAATTTACAATAGCTAGGACTTGGAAACAGCCTAGGTGCCCGTCAGCAGATGAATGGATCAGAAAACTATGGTACATCTACACCATGGAATACTATGCTGCCATAAAAAGGAAGGAATTCTCACCATTTGCAGTAACCTGCATGGAATTGGAGAGCATCATGCTGAGTGAAATAAGCCAGTCAATGAAAGAGAAACACTACATGACCTCACTCATTTATGGATATTAAAGAACATTATAAACGAATGAACAGAAAGATAGATATAGTGACAGTAAAACAACAGGCAGACTGCCAAATGACAGCGGGGGGGGGGGGGGAAGGGTAGGGAGATCTGGGGGAGATAAGAGATCAACCGAAGGACTGGTATGCTTGCATATAAGAACAACCAATGGACACAAAACTCTGGGAAGGGAGGGCATCTATGGGGGGGGGCAATGATAAGCTATGTACACAGATAATACCTTAATAAAAAAATATTTAAAAAAAGAAAAAAAAAGAAAAAAAAACATCCATTTTTTCTATGAGGGGTACTCAGTGTTAGGAAAATTATAGAAGCGGTAGACATATGTCAAAAGTTTGGGAAACACTGTCTAAGCAAACCCTGCCCTTGGACGTTCCAGTCAAGAGAACCAATGATTTCCTTTCTTAATCAAGCCAGTTTGTGTCAGGCTTTAGAAAGAGTCTTGAGGCACCATTATGGCAAGCACTAGAGGAGAGAGTAATGGGTCCTAGATTCCGGAGGAAAAACCGAACTTCTTACCAAGTGACCAAAACTGCTGCCAGACCACTAGGACCGCTAGGTCCTGAAAAACATTCTGGGTGACTTGAGGTTTGCCCTCCCTCCCCCTTTGCCCTCCCTCCTCGAACGTCTGAAGTATCTAGTTCTTGCAGCCTCGCGTAGTCCAGGGGACCTGCCAGGACTTGTCCTCCTCAGTACGCGAGAGGGCCCTTCCATTGCTCTCTAGCCAGCATGTTGTATTCCTATTGCTCTCCCTTTGCTTACTTCATTAAGGAGGTAAATCGCTGTAACCATGTTTTTTTAAAACTTGCATTTCTTTCATTACTGATAAGACAGAACACAGATGCTGAACATATGTTGATGAGGTGTTTTCTTTTATTTCCTCTTTTGAGAGTTATATTTTGATGCTTATTGCCCATTTATCTACTGGAAAATCATTACTTCGTTGTATAAAAATTATGACAACTAAGAAAAACCCATAAGTTCTATCAAAATTTAAATATCACAGTCAGTAAGGCTCTATTGTTTCAAAGCAATCCCACAAATCCATTTAGATGAATCATGGCAATTTCCTAAAATTCAGACCTAAGCCTGATATATTATTTATGTTGGAGTTTACCTGATATTGTCAATCTGAACAGTTCACTTGCTCTTCGAATGCAACAAATAATGCCAACCGCACTTCATGTTTTGTATCCATGTAATTACAAAGACAGACAGGAAAAACAAAAAAGCCAGTGACATTTACAAAAACTAATTTCTGTGTTGGATCAGGGAGGATTCAATCCCAGAGAACAGAATTTATTCAAGTTATTTAATCAGAAAAGAATTTATTGCAGGCTGTTAAGTGACTTATATAATCATTGGGTAGGCTTAAAGAACACGTGCTAGCCCAGTCCCTCAAGGTGAAATCAGAAAATTTGTACAACAAAGGAGTCCCTCATGCTTGGTCCCATATCTTTTCCCTCTTTGGTGTTGGTTCCACTTTTGGGAAGGGAGCTCCAGGAACATTGTAGAACTTGTAGAACTTGGCCACATTGTAGAACTTGGCCACCAGTGAAGCTGCTTCTCTTGCCATGACCCAATAGCCATCTGTTAAATTGGGCCACTGCTATCAATCACAGCTGCAATTCCAGGTCTAGTGATGGATGCTCCAATCTGTCTGAACAAAATGAATATCTCAAGTCCTGTCTCTCTCTCCACTCAACTCAGTTGCAAATTCAGTTCTCCCACCAGTGCTTCTGTTTGGCAGAGCTTAACTCTCATACAGAATCCAGGAGCCAGGGAGTCTGGGAAGTGAAGTATTTGCTTTCAGACTGCAGTGGAGTGAAGAATTCCAAAAGAAGGTTGGAAGAAGCACTTGGTGAGCCAGTCACAGTATCCACCACAAATGTTAATTGATTCAAAGCTGAAAAAGAAAAACAATTAAGAGGAGGTCTCATGTAATTCTGAATGTTTTTATGGAAAAGAAATAATAACTGGGAAATTGATGTAGATTTAGATTATGAGAGGCAATAGGGCCCTTAGAAGTGTGAGGAATATTCAACTTTGTGACATAAGCTTATTGCTAAGCATCAGCTAAAACTTGGAATTTTTCAAATGTCTCTAGGACTCTTTTTTCCCCTTTGTCTATTCAGCACCCCTGCCTCCCCACTCCTGGTAGTCACATGACCCAACATCAGTCTGAAATCATAGCACACCCCTTTCTCTGGCTACAGTGAGCCGGCCCAGGATTGGCACGTGAGCAAAGCCAGGACCAAGGACTTGCCCAGGAGTATTCTGGCTGAAGCTGACAGAGACGCCTTCTTAATTTCTTTCTCTCTCTCTCTTTGTGTTCCCTATACTATAAGAATAAGGCCTCAGGCAAGTTTCCACTTGGAGGCAATGCCCAGGAAGTGAAACCAACTCCAAGGAGGGAAAAGAAAGGGGGCTGAGTGGGAGAGACTCTATTGTGCACATTTTCTAATTTACCTTCAAGGACTGGGGCCGCTTCCTTTCTGCAGTTATTTCTTCAGTTTGTGAGCATACAGCATTGTTCCAATATCGTAGATTGAGTTGGGTATTAGTCACAAGCAATTTGGAGAGTCCATGGCAAGTCACCTTCTCAATTTTATAACCTACTAATTCCACTCGTCACTTGGAGGAAGGTGGTGTCCTTTGTGTCCATGGGAAAATAGAGTTTTGTGTTTTTTGCTTCCCATACATTGTTTGTTTTTGACCTAAATGTCAATGATGCCTAAACCAGAACTACGTTTCTATTCAACCAGTTGATTTCAGTAATCTTGATAGTGACACTTAATTGCAGAGAAGTAGCCTCTCAGAATAATTCCTTTAAAAAAAAAAACAAAACAGCTCACTGACCACAATAGTGTTTGCACCCTATAGCCACCCACTGTGTAGTCTAGAGAGCCCCAGAAATATCACTGTGAGAGGGAAGAGCCAAATAAAAACTACTGTGAGACCAGGAAGAGAAGAGAATCTATGGTTCCATAGGGCTGGCTGTGTGTGTGTGTGTGTGTGTGTGTGTGTGTGTGTGTGTGTGAGAGAGAGAGAGAGAGAGAGAGAGAGAGAGAGAGAGAAAAGGATAAAGAAGAATCAAAAACTTTTCCTACCCAATAACACTCAGGTGTGTTGCTTTTTTGTTTTTTAAAATCTATTTTTATTGATTTCATAGAGGAAGGGAGAGGGAAAGAGAGATAGAAACATCAATGATGAGAGAGAATCATTGATCCGATGCCTCCTGCAGGCTCCCTACTGGGGATCAAACCCACAACTCTGGCATGTGCCCTTACCTGAATTGAACCTGAGACCCTTCAGTCCACAGGCCAATGCTCTATCCACTGAGCCAAACCAGCTAGGGCTCCACTTGCTTTTAAGCTTCCTCAAAGCTCAGTTCTACTGTAAGTTTGAAATGAGTAAAACCTGCCCCAGATTTGTCTTTTCAAACACTACAGGATCAAATCAGACGGACATTAGAAATATGGCATACAAAATAATCACCCTTAAGGAGGGTTCAATTAGTGATGAATCCTTGTGTTGGACATTCACTTTTTGAGCACTGTGTTCATTCAGCACAGTCTTCTAATATTGTGTGGGCCATATTGTCACCTTCTAGGACATCACAAAGAATTGAGCATATAATAGATTTCAATCAGTCATGGATTTAATATTCACAGTTTTTACCATTTGAGTAGTTTGTAATTTTGTTGAGGCATGACTTAGAGTTGCATGAACAGATGCAACAAAAGCAGCCACTTGACCCCTGAGTGGGCCTGGTCAGCCATTCAGAATCCGTACCCCCATCCAATTCATCATCACAGGCACAACTTCTGAAGTGATAAAATCTAAAAAAGAAATTTAAAAAAATTGAGTCTACATTTCTAGAATTTTATTAAGAATCTTGAGGGGTCACTTAAAGTTTCAACATTCATTTGACTGCATTTTATGGGAGAAAATATGTACTCAAGTGGTATTTGAAATTGGAGTCTTGGAAAATTCTTGCAGAAGTCTGCTATAATTTAAACATCACTAGTTTTTCTTAAGCTGTTGAGGATAGTATAATTCATGAGTAAGGCCACAAAAGTTTTTATAGTGAGTACTATAAAACTGCTACTAATTCTGAAAATGAGATTTTCTTTTATTTGTCTTTAAAAAAAGAAAAGAAAAGAAAAGAAAAAGGAGTCATGTCCTTTGCAAAGCTGCAAACAACAAATGCTGATTGATTAGTTGCCAAAATGGTCTCTTCTCATTCTTTATGCTGTTGGTTTTTGTATTTGATGTTGTTTATAACCTCTTCTTTCTTGAAATCTCTCACCTCCCATGGCTTTAGAGATACCACTCTCATTGATAAACCCAAATTCACTTATAGTTGTCTTTGGTATCTTTGGGGTGCCCTGTGGATACCAAAATCCATGGATTCTCAAGTCCCTTAAATAAAATGGTGTGGTAATTGCATTTAACCCATATTTGCATAGAGGCTACATCAATAGTTGCCTACACTTTGTTTCATTTGTGTGGATTCAGCACAATGCTTGGCTCACAGAAAATTCATGTTTTGCTTCTTGGAACTTTCTGGGATTTAAAAAAAAATTATTTTGATCTGTGTTTGGTTGAATCTGCAGATATGAAACCCACCTAAACAGAGGGCCGACTGTACTTGGATTTCTCTCTTGAATTCTAGATCTGGATAAACACTACTTAACTCTGGAACGTTCTCTTGGATTTTCTATAAACGGATGCCAAAAGAGACTGCCCTTGTTCCTCACAAACTCATAACCTCCTTCTGTCTCCCCTTTTTTATTCTTTTCTCTGGTGGCAGACCTAGAAGTCAGGCAGGCCTGGGCACTCAGTCCCATGGACCCAGGGGAAGTACACCATGGAGAAAAGGGCCGGAGGCAGAAGGGTTCCTTATCTGTGACCAGCGACTGGCTGTCATGGCCTATAACTACCCTGTTTCCCCGAAAATAAAACAGAGTCTTATATTAATTTTTTGCTCCCAAAGATGTGCTAGGTCTTATTTTCAGTGGATGTCTTATTTTTCCATGAAGAAGAATACGGTACACATTTATTGCTAAATGAAAATAAAGGAAATTTATTACCTGTATATGGTACAGTAGTATGGTAGTTGTCAATACAAACCAGACAAACTGTGAATCCTACAGTATCAAGAATTTACTCATTTATTCAATGACAATCATGTCATCATCTTCTGGAACATCATCATAACAATCCAATTCCTGAATTTCCTGGTGAATTTCTTGTGACTCCATTTCTTTCAGAATCAGTGGACCAAATCTCTCATGTTTAGCAATAGCACTGTCTTTAAATGAGTACTTCTTGTCAAGGTAGCCTGCTCGCAGTGCATTTGCAATGCAACTGTCAGTGATTTTCTCCCATGAATTCTTCACCCAAGTCACAACTTCTTACAGTTTAGGTTTCACAAAGTTTCCACGCTGATTTCTCTCCATTCACACAGCAGTGACGTCAGGACTCCGTGTAATGTCACTGGTTGCTAGACGCCAGTCGGGGCGGCCCTAGCGACCAGTTTATGGTAAATTAATTTTCATTCTGAGACAGAGCCTGGGGGCCTTAAATTCGGGGGGATGCCTTATATTTCACTCAGAAGGAAACCTGTAAGTAGGTCTTATTTTCAGAGGATGTCACCACAGTAGGTGAGTGCCAAAGTCAAAGCAAATAAAACAAGCCTAACCTAGGCGCTCCATGAAAACTAGGAGGAACTACTTACCTATCTCCTCTGCCCCCGGGGCAGTTTCAGTTACCCACAGTTTAAAAATATCAAATGGAAAATTCCAGAAATGAACAATTCATAACTTGTAAGTGGCGTGCCATTCTGAGTAGTGTGAAGAAAGCTTGTACAGCCCTGCTCGAGCCCACCAGGGAGGTAAATCTTCCCTTTGTCCAGCACCTCCATGCTGTATCTGCTTCCACTCCCCACTGGTTAGCCACTTAGAGAGAGGGAGGAAGACCCACTCATATAACTTTCATTACAGAATACCCTTATAATTATTCTATTTTATTAGTTGTTATTATTGTTAATCACTTATTGTGCCAATTTATAAATTATACTTTATCATGGGTATGTATGCATGTATGTATGTATAGGAAAAAATAGTATATACAAGGTTTGCTACTATACATGGTTTCAGGCATTCACTGAGAGTCTTGGTATGTACCCCCCTTGGATAAGGGAGGACTACTGCAGTTAAAAATGAGATCTCAAAGCACGAGGAGATCTGAGACTGATCTTGTGGGAAATGTGACTTGAGGGAAATATTGCTAGGAATTGGTAGAGCTGGGTTAGTGGTGAATTCTTAAGATTAAGTACTCCTGCTTTTCAAATATCTCCCTCTGCAGGTTTACTCATGTGCCATCTTAGTTTAAAAGGGATTGGTGAGAAATGGACTATTCCAAGTGTGATTATGATCTTGCCTTCAACCTAGTTACCCAAGCTATCCATTAACATGACATTATCATCTAACTCCTTCATCCCTTCATGGCTCAACCTCACCAGGTCCTGTCATATTACTTCCAAAGGAAGTATGTCCTGAATCTTTGACCCAGAACCTTGCTAAAGGTATCAAATACTTTGACTATAATTCAATTCCTGAGGGCTCTTTTAAGTGTAGTCTACAATGAAATGTCCATTTAAAAAAAATATTTTATTGATTTTTTTTTTTTTACAGAGAGGAAGAGATAGGGATAGAGAGTTACCATGTTCCCCGAAAATAAGACATCCTCCAAAAATAAGACCTACTTACAGGTTTCCTTCTGAGTGAAATATAAGGCATCCCCCTGAAAATAAGGCCCCCAGGCTCTGTCTCAGAATGAAAATTAATTTACCTTAAACTGGTCGCTAGGGCCGCCCCGACTGGCATCTAGCAACCAGTGACCTTACGCAGATGTGAGGGACCCCTTCATAGGCAGCCAGCTATTTGGGACCCTATAAAAAGGGTCCTTCCACCCTGGAGTCCAAAATGCAGTTCAGAAATAGTGTTGAAGTAAGTCTATTCTTCCTGAAGGAACGGGGCCATGGCAGGAGTTACTAAAACGACACATCTGGGCTGGTTACTTTGCTTGTGTTGGTGCCAACCACTTCCTTCTCTTTGCCTACCTGGACCACTTTAGCAGTTGAAGGGGACATTTGGGGCCGAGCTTAAAGTAGACTGTGGCGCTAAATTTTGCTCCTGCCCAACCCTGTCATGAGTTCTAAGTAAGAAAGTTCTATGGGTCAGTGTCCTCTGTACCAATGCAAGTCATGGCTATGTAACTGCACAGGCAGCCTTGCCAACTGTATTGAATTTAAGAAGTAACGTGCCATATTCACACCCAGAGCCCAATATTCAAATGTTCAGCCAGACCCCCTTGAGAGCATGAGCTACCTCAGAAATTAGGTTCCTCAGATGTCCCACTGGCAGTCTGGTTTGGGGGCTCCGGTGGCTGCCTCTGCTGTAGTGCTTAGGCCTGAACCAGCACCCAAATGCCTCTTCTGCTAGCCCTGGAGTTCTGTCTCCACATATACGTCAGATCCTGTTTTCTTAATTAAAAACTCCAATGGCTTGTCTTGACACTTCCCAAATTCTTTAGGAACTTTATAATCTAATCCTGTATGCCCTTACAAATAATCTCATATCCCTCTAGGTTTTACCATACTGACCTTCTTTCATTTCCACAAATAGGCTAAACTGTTTCCTGCCTCAGACATGCTATTCTCTTAGCCTGGAAAATACTCCCCCCCACAACCCACCCCCACCTTTCCCAACAATTAGATTTCAACTTGAATGTCCCTTTTCTGACACCCTAACAAAACATAGTCACATACATTTTATTATTTAACACAGCTATAACTACAATTTTTTTATTCTTTTAAAAAATTTGTTTCCTTGGTCTTAGTTTTCTCAGCTATTTTGTAAGTTCCATGAGGCCAACCTGTGTCTATTTTTTTTCTTTTCTTTCTTTTTTTAAAAAAATGTATTTTATTGGTTAGAGAGGAAGGGAGAGGGATAGAGAGCTAGAAACATTGATGAGAGAGAAACATTGACCAGCTGCCTCCTACACCCCCCCCACCAGGGATGTTCCTGCAACCAAGGTACATGCCCTTGACCAGAATCGAATCTGGGACCTTCCAGTCCGCAGACCGACACTCTATTCACTGAGCCAAACCGGTTTTGACTATTTTTTTTCCTAAGCAGTACTTTTACTGCATTCTACAAATTTTGATAGGTTATATTTTTATTTTGTTGTTCAATACTTTAGATTTCTCTTGAGACATCTTCTTTGACTTATGTGTTAGATATAAGAATGTTATTTGTTCTTCAAATACATTGAGATCTTTCAGTTATCTTTCTGTCATTAATTTCTAGTTTAATTCTATGCTGGTCTGAGAGCATACTTTATATGGTATTTATCTTTTTAAATTTGGAAAGTTATGCTTTATGGTCCAGAATGTGGTCTATCTTGGCAAATGTTCCACGTGAGCTGGAGAAGAATGTGGATTCTACTGCTGCTGGATGAAGTATTCCATAAATGTCAATTAGATCCAGTTGATGGGTAATCATGTCTCTTTTCACCATTAAATACCTAGGTTTTAACAGGGAACTTGGCCTGTAAAATGTGCTTCATAAATGTTTATTGAATAAGAGGAGAGAGAACGAGCAAGAGGAAGAGAAGAACAGATACAGTGACCTCACATGTTATTCTCCTGACTATAGTTTTCAATATTTAACTATTATCTATATAATACATTTTAACTATTATTCTTCCTACTCAGTAGTAATATGCCAAAATCACTTACCCTGTTTCTTCTGCTGTAACAGATGCAATTATTTTATGTACCACTGTAGAAAAGGGGGGAAGCACCGCCAATAAAATTGTGAAATGCCAATCAATTTCAAATATATTTCAATATGAGAAAAGCAAGTCACAGAGTTGATGAGATGTTGCAGTTAGCTACAAGTCTGTCCTGTGTGCTTACTTAGCTTTGTATCCCCAGCACCAAGCTGGAGGCATAGAGTAAATGCTCATTAACATTAGTGTAGTTATTTGATGTGTCACTCACCCCCCACCGCCAGCCCTCTGGCCGGCCTTCACCCCCTAGTCCTGACATTTCCTGTATTCCCATGTCGTCAGCATTCCTAACTGGTCAGAGATTTTAATTTCCTTTGAAATGCATTTGCTGCATGAAAATCTGATGCTTTTTCGCATTTCCCAAGACCTGGCTGCGGGCAGTCAGCTACACTACAGCTACCTCTCTGCCAAGCTCCCACGTGCTCTTCAAGCTACTGTGATAGACTGGCGTCCTCTCCGCTCTCCTGGCTCTCTCAGCACAGCTGCGTTGGGGCTAGTGGTGGATGCTGTGGCAAAGGAGTGATGAAGAGAAATTGGGTAGAGATAAGGGGTAGAGGGGGTCAACGGGGGAAAAATGGAGGACATCTGTGATACTTTCAACAATAAAGGTTTTTTGTTTTTGTTATTTTGGTTAAAAAAGAGGGAATTGGGGCAGGGAGAACTTTGGGAAGCTTCAAATAAGTTGCTGGCAACTCCTTGTCCATTCACTGGCCTGACCTTCCCCTAAGCTTTATTTATTTATTATTTTATATATATATATATATATATATATATATATATATATATATATATATATAATTGATTTTTTTTTTTACAGAGAGGAAGGGAGAAAAATAGAGAGCTAGAAACATCAATTAGAGAGAGTCATCGTTCAGCTGCCTCCTGCACACTCCCCACTGGGGACGTGCCCGCAACCAAGGTACATGCCCCTGACCGGAATCAAACCCAGGACCCCTTAGTCTACAGGCTGACACTCCATCCACCGAGCCAAACCGGTTTTGGCAACTTTATTTATTTTTAATATTTATTTAGGAAGAGCAAAAAGAAGTAAAAGTCAGGGATCTTCAACCTCAGTCAGATAAACCCTATTCCTTTTAATCCCTTTTCCATAGGACTTTTTTAAAAGTAAGGATCCCACATGGGTATCATGGTGGAGCGAATGTAGCCACTCCGTTCAGCCAGCGTGGTGTGTTTTGAACCGTGAATTGGCTGTGCATTCTCCAGTTGGCCAGCACGTCACTTCTAACCATTTTATTGCAGTGATTTATATATTCCTATTACCCGCTGGACCCTTGAACATATCTGAATGTTTGACCTCTGCCTTCACTGTGTGGTTATTCTTCCCCGAGAGGCCCTTCGATTCACCATATCCCCTTGGTTTTCTTATCCTCATTTTGAGGTTAATCGGCCATTGGAAATGGGTCAGTTTCTCTAAGTGTAGAGAAAACTATACCCTGAAGTTGAAATAAACTGGTTATAGAAATGTTTGTTAGATATATTTATTGGTGCAGGATGTAGCGATAAAAATAATCCCTGCCTCTATTCCCACAAGGCCCAAACGCCTTGTGGTCATTATGAAGCAGTATTGGAAGGAGGAGGGTGGTGGACAAAATTTTAAAAAAAAATTGTATGCTAATTAACATTTAAAATTGCATGAAGAATTTGGGGATCTAAGACCTCCCTCTAGCCCAAGCTCTAATCACAACTTTCAACAGACTTTTTCTTGGAATTTACTAAATAAAGCACAAATAGGGGAAGATAGTGTTGGATGAAGCTGTGAAGACCTGGAGTAGTCTCATAGTGTGTCCTTTAAGGCATGGCCATGAGGAAGAGTTCTTTTGTCTCCGCTATGCAGTCATATTCTGGAATTGGTTGCTTTTAATCTTTTAATAGTAGTTTCCATTTCACTTCTCCCCTCCACCTCACCTTTCCCCTTTCCCTGTACCCCCTGCAAGGTATTCATTCCCTTGCATAAAACTGAAGTTCCCCAATTCTTATCTGAAAAATGCTGAGACCCCTGCACTGGTGGAAACCCCGTGAGGGTAATAGAAGGGTATTGCATTCCAAAACACTGATCATTAATTTTTCTACAGGGCTGATTTAAAGTCAGACTTATTAGGTTTCATAATTATTTTCCAAATAAGACTTTTTAATTCACAGACTAACCTATTTAAGGCTACTGTGATAAATGAAGCCTAAACGAAACACACTCATCTTGTAAATTATTTTAAATTTGAGCCTGGAATGTATAGAGAAATAAAAATTTTCCACTGAGCACACAAAGAATATGACCACTAAAAACATGGACACCGTCTCCGCTGCCTTTTGTGATGTCTACCCCCAAGTTCCTTCTGTTTTTTTTAATCTGTTTCAGGGTCAAGTCTTTAATTTATAGGTCTTGTTTTATTGAGAGGTAATTGGCATATAACACTGTATAAGTTTAAGGTGTATGGCATGTTGACTTGATACCCTTATGTATTGTATATTGCCACTGTAGTGTTAGCTAATGTCTCCATCATGCCACATGATAATTTCTTTTTTGTTATGAGAAAACTTAAGATCTTACAACTTTCAAGTATACAATAGTATACAATCTTCTGGGCAGCATTTTCTATTATATAGCTTTGAAAAACAATAACAATAAAATAGAACATTTCGTTGTCGGGGATAAGCTCCTCAGCCAGGGACATGACCCTCCTCCGTAAGGAAATCGCAAGAACATGCGTGTACAAGCAGGCAAATGGGACATGCTTTATTCCACATAAAAGCAGCCATAGCAGGCTGCTCAGCGACAGCTTATATAAATACTCAACCAAGCTCAAACAAAATAAGTACTTTGCCGTCAGTATTTTGCGACATAAAAGTATGTGTACACAGTGTAAAGCTTGTGGCGACCTTGCACCTGCATAACAGTATCTTAGCCTTGAGATTCCCTATTAGGCTCAGGCGTAGAGTGGCCTTGAATATCCAGTGTATTCCAGACAGGGCCCTCCACTCCACCCCTTACGCCTGACAGTTTCTATGGAATACTCTTGCCCATATTCCACCACCACAACAGCAATACAAACCACAACCTACCATGAGCAGTACTCCAACTCCGATACCACCAAAGGCCCACTGCCATGCTCCTGTCAGTAGATACCACTGACCTTGGAGAGGGGAATAAGACGGGCCTTGTGTAGCCTGTATGTCCCTGTCTATCTCTTCTAGGGCACTGGTTACCGTCCCTCGATTGTCAGGTATATATGTACAGCATTCTGTAGCAGTTAAAAAATCTAATGCCATTCTCTTCTGCAGTACCACCTTTTGCATCGGTGTCATTTCATCCATCATTAAAGTGAGGGCTTGCTGGGTCTGATTCAAGGCTTTAGCTGTATGCTCAGCTAAAGCTGTTACTTCCAACTCCACCTTAATTGTTCCTGATGCAGGGAGGAATACAGCTAAGGGGTAAAACCACCAAGGAGTCTGTTCAACACGGTGCCACCAGTGGTAAACTGAGTCCCGGTTATGGGGAATTTCTTCTGAAGTCTTGAGAATTCGCCCAAGGATGTAGGGCCTTCTTCCCCAGGTACATCGACCGGACCAATTCGCTGGGAGGTAGGGCCAGCCATACCTTCCACACACCCATAAGAATCCTGGCATCATCAGACCTTCAGGGTTCGTGCCGGTATGATGCTTTCCCTTCCAGCACTTCCGGGCCTCAACATTAATGGTTATGTTCTGACACAAGTGTGAAGGCAGCCAGCCAACACCAAGATTCTTACTGCCTTGCTGCTCCTCCACATACCTGTCTGTAGGCTCTCTTAGTTCTACTTGCTCTCCTAACAGCCACCCCCAACCGTTCCACACCGAATAACCAATAAAGGGGTGGGCATTGCCATGGTCCCGCTGGATTAAAGTCTCTATGGCTTGACACACAGGGTCCCAGGAGGCGTTGCCGAAGTCTTGGTCAGCTAGCCATGTCCCATTGGCAGTGGTGGCTGGATGGATGCACCATGGAAGTCCGCCGGCCTGTCCTGGGGGAATCTCTGTGCACACCCAACAATGGGGGACACTGTGTACTTGAGCATAGGTGTGTGCCCACGACACTGCGCTCTTAGCCAAGCTCACCCTGGTCGAAGAGACAAAAGAGAAACAGACCATCATAGGGAGATCACGGCCTTCCGACATGATGCCAGCAATGGTGTCTCCTCAGCACTGTGGCTGGAATCAGAGGATGACCTGGCTGGTGATGCCAAACAGGATCTCTCCTTTCATGGGGGCCAACATCACAAGGGAAGCACTGGGAAATCTGGCACTGACCAGAGGGCGATAGCGTAAGCCACCTTTAACAATGTTCCCCTCCCGTGTTCACCAGTTTTGACTTTTCCAGTTACAGGCCAGGGCTGGATTAAGGGGTGCAGCTGTAACTTGTAGTCATACCTGCTTCCCCAAGGGGATAGGAGGGCTACCCTGCTTCCCCAGTAACAGTCCCTGGACAGGTCCACACTGCCTCCTCCCACTCTGCCAAGGGGACAGGTGTAGGCAGCGGCAAAGTTCCAGATGAGTGTCTCTTAGGATGCAACAGTTCATCAGTTGTTTTCACCTGCACGTGCAGTGTCTGAGGATACCTCCGCCTCATTAACTCTAAGGGGGAGGCACCCATCTTCCTGGACTGCTCATTCAGCAATCTGATAGCTGTATCTAATCATCTAGCCCAGTGGTCAGCAAACTCATTGGTCAACAGAGCCAAATATCAACAGTACAACGATTAAAATTTCTTCTGAGAGCCAAAATTTTTTAAACTTAAACGTCTTCTAATGCCACTTCTTCAAAATAGACTCGCCCAGGCCATGGCATTTTTTGTAGAAGAGCCACACTCAAGGGGCCAGAGCCGCATGTGGTTTGAGAGCCTCAGTTTGCTGACCACTGATAGCCTAACCTTTTAAGCTAGGTGGGTCCACCTCTAGAGGGAGCTTGTCCTTTAACAGGCCTTGGTACCATCCAATCATCCCAGCAGCTTGGGGATGATATGGAACGTGAAACTGCCAAGCCATGTCCTGGGCCTTGGTCCAGCTCTGTACCTCTTTCCCTGTGAAATGGGTTCCGTTATCACCTTCTACGCTAAGGTGGCCCATAGGTGGCCACCAAGTGTCCCGAGCCTCGGACAACTGTCCGTTGGGTGGCCTCCCTTGCAGGGTAAACGAAGAGGAGGCCGGTGGCAGTGTCCGCAGCTGTCAGGGGAAAACTTAAAAGCCTGGTCTGGAGGAAGAGGCCCAATGAAATCCACCTGCCAAAATTGCACGGGGGCCCCTCCTCTGAGGACATGGCCCTTCTTCCCTGGAGGCCATAGTAACAAGGGCATGCCTGAGCACAGCGGGGAAGAGCCTCAGACTGCAGCCAGGGCTTCCCCCGTGGATAGGACCAGGCCCCGCCGCTTAGCTACCTGCACCACTGTCCGTGGTCCCACCTGCCCCAATGTCCAATGGAGCCGCCAAGGCTGATCTTCAGGGGAAGGTACTACCTTCCAGACCTTGCCAAGGCATCTGCCCCACCATCCCCAGGGGCTAGGAGTGGTCCATGGCCACTCAAATGGTATGTTGTTGCCTCTTTGCAAGTCCCTTCTCCCCATGTGTCCTTCCACATTTCCTGTCCCTACCCAGTACTATCGCTTACCAGCCCCTGCTGCTTTTGCCATTGTGATAACCATAAGGTTAAACCTTTAAAGTCAGCCCAGCCCAATGTCCCAATTGCCAAAGGACCAGGCTCCTTTGTCAAAACCATCCAGATTGCTCTTAGGTCAGTCCATTGACTACTTTTCCTAGCACCAGAATCAAACCACAGTTTGTCTGTATCCAAACGGACAGCCACTGCCACCCATGTAGCAGGGTTCCCCCTACTTGGCCTGTCCGTGTACCAGATGGTCTCCAGGAAGGGTGCCATGCCCTCTCAGAACCGACTGGGGAGTAACTCTTCCATAGGAGTTTCATCCCTCGACAGGATCTCATATGTCATAGGACCCAACAGGGTCTTGCAATTCCCGTGACAGAGGACTCATGCTCGCTACTGACCTCTGTTCCAAATAGGCCCCTCACTTTGCTAAAGTTGGCGTTTGTGCCACCCCTGGCTTGGGCATCGTCACCCAGGACCTAAGCCAACTGCTGGCTGTAGGATGGCAGTCTTCATGAGCACCTTACTTTGTGTGGTGATCGCCTTACAGGCCTGCAAGGCCGCATAAGTGGCTGCCAACTGCTTCTCAGCAAGGGAGTACCGACTCTCGGCTCTCAGCCCCCTTCTACAGCTGAGACTGGAACCCAGCGGGCACCCTTCTCTGCCCACACTGTTGCCAATGGTTGTGCTGGGTTTACAGCCTGTGAGATCTGGGTTTGGGCCATCACCCTCCTGGCAGTGAGAACAGGTCCATGTCTCTCCCTCAGCAACTGGGACAAGGGCCAAAACAATTGTGCCAGGTGGGGAAGGAATACTCTCCACTACCCCCCCAAAGACGGGTAGGTCTGTGACTGTTTTCACTGTGGGAGGAGGGGGAAAAGCCTGCACTTTGTCAGTGACTGCTTTGGGTATCACCTTGGTCTTACCAGATCAGGCAACTCCCAAGAACTTGACAGACAAGCCAGGTCCCTGAACCTCGTTCACTGCCCATCCCCTTGAGTGGGCGATTGGCAGCTGTGTTCAAATCTGCAAGAGAATCAGAGGTTAGCATGGTATTAGCAATATAATGAAACGTCGTCACTGTGGGAGGCTTGCCCCAGGTGGCTAAATCTTGGGCCACCAGACAGTGACAGGTGGTAGAGCTGTGCACATGTCCTTGAGGGAGAACAACAGAAGTCCGATGTAGGCCTCCCCTCCCAAAGGCAGACTGCCCCTGGCTCTCCGGCTATATCCGGGAGAAGAAAGCATTAACCAAACCCTCCACATAATGATGTTGCCCAGAGACACAGTCAAACGGTCCATCAGACCTGTTACAGCGGGCTCTGTGGAGTGTAATGGGGGCATCGCTTTATTCGGTTCTCTGTAATCCAGTCACCCGCCAGGTGCTATCAGGTTTTTCCACAGGCCTATTAGGGCTTGGTAGGGGCTATGTGTGGGCCTACAGTGATCTTTGCCTTTGCTTTTGCCAGCTGCAAAATTGTCCAACTTCCTCATGCCCTCCTGGGAGGCGGTACTGCCACACTCGCACCACCAAGAGTGGGGGTGGGGAGTGAGAGGGGTTGGGGTAGGGATGGAGGGGGTTAGGAGGAGTAAGGGTGGGGGTGGGGGTGGGGGAGTGGGAAGAGTAGAGGCAGGGCTGGGGGTGGGGGTGGAGGGGATAGACAGAGTCACAGCTGCATGATACAGGTGCCCTCTTGTGGTAGGTTTTATCACAGGCACCGGTCGGTGGATTTCACCCTGGGTCATTGCAATAGTTAACCCTGGAAGCACATACATTCCCAAGGTGTACTCAGGTGTGTGGGAGATTTACACACTGTAGGCCTTCAGGGGAGGCGGCCAATACCCAGGGCTAAGGTTGCCTGCCGTACACGGACAGTGCTGCCTCTGTACCCGTCTATACGGGCCCGGGTCGTGTATCTGTCCACGATGCCATACAATCAGCTGCAGTCCACACACGTATCCACCAGTGCCAACACACGTTGCACATTGGGGGCGGGGGGGAGAGAAAACAATCAATAAATAGTAAGTTCAACATGCGGCCTCTGGTCCTTTGCCCCCCACCCCCACCCTCAACTGGGTCCCTGGGCCTTGTCCTCAGTCTGCAGGATTATATTCCTCCTTCCTGGGGCAGTCTAAGTAATCCGGGAGGCACACCGGTCGCTGGAAATGGCCTTTCATGGGCAGCTTCTGGAAACGCTATCCTACTGATAATTGTTTCCACTGAGCCAGTATAACATAGCATTAGGCTGTTGATCTGTCTTCTCTTTCGGAACTCCTGCAGCCACAACCTGGTCGGGGGCCACGCGTCCACCCACCAGGGAAGAACTTACCCCAGAATCCTGCCTCCAACTAGCCAGCTGTCCAGTGCAAGCTCCTCAGCCAGGGACGTGACCCTCCTCCATGAGGAAATCGGAAGAACATGCATGTACAAGCAAACAAATGGGACATGTTTTACTCCATATCATAGCAGGCTGGCCAGTGACAGCTTATATACATGCTCAAACAAGAGGCACTTGGCCATCAGTAGTTTACTACGCAGTGTAAAGCTTATGGCGACCTTGAACTTGCATTATAGAATCTTAGCTTTGAGCACCTCCATTAGGCTCATGCATAGAGTGGCCTTGAACATTCAGTGTATTACAGACAGGACCCCACACCCATTTATTTACCTGAAATTCTGTAAAGGAACACCAGATGCCTTTTTTAAAAAAAATGTATTGGTGGTTATTTTATTTAGTATTTCTATGATAATTTTAAAGTCTAAGTTTATAGTATGCCTTCTCCCTATATAACCATATTTTAAATGGTACTATGCCAGCTAAATGCAGTAGAAACATGAGTAAAACCTTCGAATAGCCAGCAGCAGCAAGGCCCACAAATAAGGAAGGCCCGTCCTATGTGTTTGCTATCAGAAACCTTATTAGTTAGGTCAGGATCTTCAAGAGGAGTAATCAGACCTCTGGGAACTCAAAGACATTCCAAGGACAGGCAGGCAGACAGGTGGTTCTCGGGGAGTCAGTTTCCAGAACCCGAATTTTATATGTACCCTTTCTAAACATGATCTGAGAACACTCGTGTGGTTTAAAGGTCATACAGGATCTCCTTTCCACCTTTGCTTTCACTTTACAAAGACTGGCCACCCTCTGTTCGTGGCTAATCTTTCTCTGATGCAATTCCTGGCTTGAGAAAACCTCCATGAGGCAAAGCAAGAATAATGTGAAATACTGTGGCTGGTATTAAGAAAGCCAATACTTCTAATGACTGGGTAACTAATTTTCATTTCAAAATTGTTTCCAAATGGTTGTTGTCAACAAAATTAAAGGAAGACCTAACTAGTAAATAATTAAAAATACTTCTTATTGGTATATTGCTATGTGATTTGGGGTATAAATAAATGGCAAGAAGTTCAAACAACTGAGTAACATTTCTAGAACATTCCCAATATGTGAACAAAGTTTCTCACCCTTCCAAAAAAAAAATTGAAACTAGAAATAATTGAAGCTGAATCCTGACTCATTTAAGCAATAAAGAGTATGCACACACATATCAATTAAAAAACAAGACTCATTCGTTTCCTTAAGAGACACATAATGTTAAATAATTTGTCAAAATTTGCAACATATTTATGTTGTTTTGATCAATTGTGCATCAATAATGATTGTAATAATAGTGTAAACCATAAGATTAAAAAAATAGCAAGCGCTGAGACCGGTTTGGCTCAGTGGATAGAGCGTCGACGGCCTGAAGACTGAAGGGTCCCAGGTTCAATTCCCGTCAAGGGCATGTACTGTGGTTGTGGGCACCTCCCCAGTGGAAGGTGTGCAGGAGGCAGTTTATCAATGTCTCTCTCTCATCGATATTTCTAACTCTCTATCCCTCTCCTTTCCTTTCTGTAAAAAAATCAATAAAATATATTTTAAAAATAAATAAATAAATAAAAATGAAAAAAATAGCAAGCCTTATGATCACTGGAAGTTAAATTTTCATTTTCACTTCCATTTATATCCATATTTTTGTTCCAGAAAATTACAATAAGGTAAAGACATTAAACCATAAAATATATTAGATGAATATTCTGGGAGGAAGTGAAGTGGGAAAGAAGGAAAAAGTCCAAACTATTAGACAAAGAAGATGTTCATCTTTTTTAGTGTAGATGTGATAGATAACAAACAGATCCTTATGACATTCACACTCCATTGGAAATATTTTAAAATTTAATGTAAGAGTTTTAAGTGTCAATATGCCAGAATGGTATCATTTGTCACTATTAATAGTATCTAGGTATTTTGTATATTTAAACTTTAGGTGTAGATTAAAATTTTTAAATGTTGGGAAGGTATATAGTTTCTCAAATTTATTTGATAGGACACTGCAGCAATAACACTTCAAGACCACTGGCAGGCCAGCAAGAATCTGCAAATGTCTGGATTGCTAAATGGGTTGTCACAATTAGTAGAAATGGAGGTCCTGGTTGAGAGCTTGGGGGTGGACCACCTTCCTGAGATAGATCAGGCAGCCCTCAGGGGTATTTGAGTGCCAGTAGTCCAAGCACTATAACTTGAGAAGTACCCGTTGATCTAGGCTTTCTTTCCCCTGTTTTGGGAAACTTGGTGGTTTAGAGGTGTTAGCAACATAATAGTACTTGCCTTGCAATTTGAATTCTTAAATTTGTGGGATAAAGTTCCCCAGTTTCATTATTTCCTTTCTGCTGTCCATATATTTCCTTCCCAACTCCATCAATGAAACCATTTTGAAGCCATGGAATTGTAAGTATAGTGTTTTCCTGAGTTCTGTGAATCATAAAAACTGCTGAAGTTCAGTGAGTAAGTATTTATCTCGATTGTCTTCCAGCTGAACATTCATCCATTCATTTATTCATTATTCACTCATGTCCTATAATAGGACCTGAGGAGCTGAAGAAGAATCAGACAAGTACCCTACTCTCAAGTAGCTCCCAGTCAAATGAGTGACTCAGTACTTGAACCAATAATTTTAATACATCAGCTAAACTTCAAAACCAAGAACAAAAGGTTTTAGGAACACAAGTAATGAGCTACAAACTCTGCCATAAAGTTGGAAAGGTTTCATAGATGAAGCAATGAAGCTAAGTTTCATCCCCAAACAGTAACATGGGAGAACTGAGTAAATCACTCACCATAACACACACACACACACACACACACACACACACACACACACCAATACAATTTTAAATACAATTCATACACTTTAAATACAATTCTTACAATTTTAAATAGAAATCTGGAGTTAATGCAGACTTCATAGGTTAAGGGCATAGCCTCCAAAAACAACTGCTCTCACTTCAGATATCAGTCATAAGTTTGGAGAATCCCTGCCACCCACACTCTGACCAACTGGCTACACATTCAGGCATTCCCAAGACTTCCTCAGGTTTGATAATTTCACAGAACTCAGGAAAGCACAATACTTAAAATTATAATTTTATTATAAAGAATACAAATCAGGACATTGGAATTGTATTGCTTGGGCATGATTGCCTGAATCACTGGCCATGTGACTGAAATCAATCTCCATGTGGTGTCCCAAAGAGTTGTTTAAACAGAAAGAAGAAAGAGTAACCTGGTGACAGAAGATAAGGTGTGGCATGACAAGGGTAATAAGCAATTTAGACAGAGGACCAGAAGTTATAGCATGAATAGAGAAATGTGCTGTGGATGCGTTTATCTGGTGCCCTGAGGCTGGCCTTGCCAACCACCAGGACTAGCCAGATGCCCCACGGATGGATTTACTCCACTCAGACAGGGGACTCACCTTCACGCTATCCAAACAAGGGGGAGGAAAGGGGTCCTTTTGGTCATCAGGGTTGGTCCTGACTCACCAGACCCCATCACCCAGGTGTCACCTAAGGGATGGTTGTTGGGGTGGGTAATTCCATGTCCAGAGGGCAGGCTTACCTTCTGTTTCAGCGTTGACCAGGTGCGTGTTGACAAAGGATTTACTTCACAGCTGACAGGTGTATCCCCACCACTGACCATGAGAACTGACAGGAAAGATGAAATTGAAAGAGAGTAAAGAAGAGAGAACAAGTCTACTGAAAAAGAGAGAAAAGTCAGAGAAAAGGGGGCCTGGGAGACAGGTTTAGGGGGTTAGCCTGGATTGAGCTGCTGCTGCCCACTGCTCCCCTGGTTGCAAGTCTTGTGGGGTCCCTTGGAGTTGAAGAGGAAAATAGCAAAGATACAAGATGTGGGTGGTGCCTCTGGTAAGGGCTCACCATGACTCCTTTGTCTTGAGGCTTTTTATCTCCCTTTGGCCGGCCGGAATCCCGGGGGAGGGCTCAGGGAGGGTCTTAGCAGACTATTTATTAGCTTTTCAGGTGTGTTTTTCAATATGTTGATTCATCACAATGTGCGTATGGAGGGGTCAAGGGTTGTTTTCTGGTTAGTTTTATTTTTAAAGAATGTCACATTATGTCCTGGGACAGTCTGAAATGTGTAAACCATTTGCTCCTTACTGTCACGGGCTAGGGAAGATAAAACCTTGTGATTCAGGAGCTGGCTGTAAATTCCTCAGATGGCCTTGTTTAATTCTATTGTCTTAGTTACCCTTATTCTTTTTTTTTAAACATATTTTATTGATATTTTACAGAGAGGAAGGAGAGAGATAGAGAGCTAGAAACGTCAATGAGAGAGAAACATCAACCATCTGCCTCTTGCACACCCCCTACTGGGGATGTGCCTGCAACCAATGTACATGCCCTTGACCGGAAACGAACCCAGGACCTTTCAGTCCACAGACCAATGCTCTACCACTGAGCCAAACCGGTTTCGCCTAGTTACCCTTATTCTACTTGTTAAGGAATCTCCCTAGCTTCTTACTATCCTGCCTCAATATCTCTCAATTTTCTAATTGCTTGACCCTGGTTAAATTACAAATATATATTCTAAAAAGGGATAGTGACTGTATAGAAAACTCTTGGGTAGCTGCCCGGTGTATAAAATCCCTCTATCTTAGGTCACCATGGATGTATAGATACAGGGTTTGCTATATCTGTATTTTATAACCCTGACTTCCTGGACATACATAACTAACACAGAAGTGGACACTCAGATTGCATCCGTCCAATGATCTCTCTTTAGAATTTGAAGTTTGGAAGGAAGTTAATGTTGCATGGTAGAGTGCTGGGGATGCTTTTGGTAGCATTTGCTAATGCCCTTAGTCTAAGTACATCATGGCCAATTTAAAGTGACCAATGTCATATCATTTGGTTTGTAAAACTCCCGAAAAATTAACTGACTCTCCCAAGCCCTGGTGATCCATCTCCAACAAACCTAATATTAACGAGACTTGTGTCCATTAAGTCACGTTAACATCAGGCCCTCAGCAGGAGTTAAGCACATTTTTACCTCATTTCCTACATTTTCCAGGGTTAGGGAATGCAACTCCTTCTTAAATCCTTCTTAAATGAATGGGAGACATCCCTCCCATTCATTTTCTTTCCTTTTTTCTGCTTAAGCTAGTCACAACCCGTTTTTTATATGTGTGATATATAGAATCTAATATCATATGGTTACTCATTAATGGAGTAACATTTTAGTGTGAGTAAATTTATGAGACGCTTAAGCCCCTGCCAGAAGTAGGAAAGCATTTTAGAGGGCAGGCCGGGCGGAGGAGTCCAGTGGGGAAGCACTCAGCATCAGATGGTAGCTCATAGGCATGGTGTGCTTTTTGGGAGGGGGTGAAAGAGGGTCCCAGGCAGGCTGGAGGACATTGGAGGGCTAAACACAAACCTTATTTTCAGAATTTTGCTCAGCATGGCTTCTGGCACTCTCCCTCTTGCGGAGAGAAATTGCTCAAACATTTTAAAAGGGGTATTGACCAACACATCATGGGAGCTGGTTTGTTTATTCACACATACTCACCTTCCATCTTGTGAAAGAGCTGAGATACTGCCTCTTAGAGGAGTAGATAAGAGAAACAGAGGAATCAAGTATCACCAGTGGAGCAAAGACAATAATGTCTGAGTCTCCTCCCAGATAAGCCTGGGCATTGAGGCGTTCTAACCTTCAAAATTTACTAACCTGTCTAGAGCAGTGTGTCTATTTAATATTTCAAACTATCTGTATTTTTGGTGGCGGGGGGAGAGGGACCTAAGCCTTAATGCTGATTATATATCACTAGAGGCCTGGTACACAAAGTTCATGCGTGTGTGTGTGGGGGGTTGTCCCTTAGCCAGGCCTGCACCCTCTCCAATCCATGACCCCTCAGGGAATGTCCAACTGCCCCTCGCAATCTGGGACCACTGACTCCTAACCATTTGCCTACCTGCCTGCCTGCCTGCCTGCCTGATTGCCCCAAACCACCTCTGAATGCTTGCCTGATCATCCTTAATTGCTCCTCTGCTGGCCTTTTTGCCCCAAACCACCCCTGCCTCGCCCTGCACCTGGAACCCAGAATTTCCTCCTCTGGCTGGTTGCAAGCACCCAGGATCAAGGCCAACTTCACCCAGGCCAGCTGCAGCCACAGGGGACCATGGGCAGAGGACTGAATGATAGCTTTGCTGGGTAATCTTGGTTGTAGGTTCTTGTTGTTCATCATTTTGAATATTTCTTGCCACTCCCTCTGGCCTGCATAGTTTCTGTTGAGAAATCAGCTGACAGTCCTATGGGTATTCCCTTGTAGGTAACTAGTTGTTTTTCTCTTGCTGCTTGTAAGATTTTCTCTTTGTCTTTTGCTCTTGGCAATTTAATGATGATGTTTCTTGGTGTATTCCTCTTTGGATTCCTCCTGTTTGGGGTTCTGTGTGCTTCCTGAACTTGTAGGTCTATTTCTTTCACCAGGTATGAAAAGTTTTCCGTCATTATTTCTTCCATTAAGTCTTTTTTTTTTTCTCATTATGCCACAATCTTTTTTTTATTATTTAAAATAAATCTTTATTGTTCATATTATTACACATGTTCCTCATTCCCCCCCCCCGCCCCAATTGCTCCCCTACACCAAGTTTCCATTCAATTCTCTGCCCTTTCCCCATCCCCCATTGTCCTCATCCATAGGTGCAGTTTATGTTCAGTCTGTTCCCGCCCCACCCCATTCCCCCCAGAATCATCAGTCCACTCCCCTTCCATACCTATGATTCTATTATATTCACCAGTTAATATTGTTCATCATGATTTTTACTTCCCTTGGTTTTTAGACTCACTTGTTGATAGTTACGTGTTTGTTTATAATTTTTATCTTTATTTTCTTCCTCTTCCTAAAGAACCCCTTTTAGCAATTCATATAATTCTGGCTTGGCAGTGATGAATTCCTTTAGCTTAAATTTATTTGTGAAGCTCTTTATCTGGCCTTCGATTCTGAGTGATAACTTTGCTGGGTAGAGTATTTTTGGCTGTAGGTTCTTGTTGTTCATCACCTTGAATATTTCTTGCCATTCCCGTCTGGCCTGCATGGTTTCTGTTGAGAAATCAGCTGACAGTCGTATGGGTGCCCCTTTATAGGTAACTACCTGCTTTTGTCTTGCTGCTTTTAATATTCTCTCTTTGTCTTTAGCTCTTGGAATTTTAATTATGATGTGTCTTGGTGTGGTTCTTTTTGGATTCCTTTTGTTTGGGGTTCTGTGTGCTTCCTGGACGTGTAAGTCTATTTCTTTCACCAGGTGGGGGAAGTTTTCTGTCACTATTTCTTTCAATATGTTTTCAGTATCTTGCTCTCTGTCATCTTCTGGGATGCCCATAATTCTGATGTTGGTTCGCTTGAAGTTGTCCCAGAGGTTTCTTACATTATCTTCAACTTTCTGGATTCTCTTGTCTTCTTGCTTCTGTGGAGGAGTGTCCTCTGGCTCTTTGTGTTCCAAATCTTGGACTTGATCCTTGCAATCTTCCAATCTGTTTTTAGGACTCTGTATAATATTATTTATTTCAGAGATTGTATTCTTTATTTCTAGTTGACCCTTCATTATTTCTTGTTGATCCCTTATCATATCCTCATAGGTCTCATTTATTTTATCGGCCTTTTCTAAGAGATTGTTGAACAACCTTATAAGCGTGGCTTTGAATTCTATATCCAGTCGCTTTTTGTCCTCCATTTCTTTCGTTTGTGATCTGTTTCCTCGTTTCTGGATTTTCGCTGCTTCCCTGAGTTGGTAGGTTGGGAGGATCAGCTGTGTCTATGCCAGCAGACAACCTTATTCCACTAGACTTGGAAACCTGCAAAAGCCTCTCTGAGTTCAGCTTGGATGGGGCAGTTTCAGGGTGGAGCCTACAGCCTTGGCTTCCGGTTAGCCCCGCCCTCGGAGGTTCCTGAGTCTCAGTGTTCCTCAGTGTCCTTTGGTACTTGCTGCAAGCACCTCTGAGAGAAAGGCGCCCTAGAGCTTCGCCTGCTACCAGACAGTGTAGTCTCTCCCCCAACAAGCCCGCAACTGGGGTTCAGAGCAGTTGGAAGTGGGGTTAAGAACAGTCCGGAGCTTATGTCTCCTTCCCGCTAGGGCAATCTCGTGGCCCAAACAACAGTCTGTCCTCTGTGCGCGCAATGTGCGCGACTCCGGGGCTCTGCCTTTTCGCCCCTCAGCTGAGCTTCCGCCTTACAGCCCAGATTCCCTCTGTGTGAGCCTGGGACCCCCGGGGTCTCGCCCAGAACTGGGGTTCAGTGCAGTCGGAGTTGGGGTTCAGCACAGTCCGGAGCTTTTATCTCCTTCCCGCTGGGGAACGCCAGCCAGGCACTCCACCGCCCCTCCTCTCCGGCTCTGTCCTCTCCCTGTGCGCACCGTGCCTCCGTACCTTAGACTTTTACAGCTCCTCTGGTTTTCCTTCTGGTTTTCTCTTTCCTTCGAATTGTAGAATTCCCAGTCAGTCAACTTTCCTGTAGTTCTGGATAGTGTCCACTCTATATTTTAGTTGTATTTTTTGAAATTGTTGAGTGCGGCTGCAGTTAGGCTTTTACCTCTGCCTCCATCTTGTTGTGAGTCCATTAAGTCTTTAATATTCTGCTCACTCTCTTCTTCTGGCACCCCCAAAATCCAGATCTTGGTACGTTTTAAGCTGTTCCAGAGGCTCCTTACATGATCCTCACACTTTTGGATTCTTCTTTTGTTTTGCCTCTCTGGTTGGGTGATTTTTGCCTTCTTATATTCCAGTTCTTTGGTTTGATTCTTGGGGCATGTTGATCTATAGTTGGGTTTCTGTATATTCTTTATTTCAGACTGAGTATGCTTAATTTCTGGCTGGTCCTTTTCCATTTTTTTTTTTTTTTTTTTTTTTGGTATTCTCATTAAGGTCCTTGAAGGTCTCAACAAGCTTCTTGGAGGTCTCATCAAGTTTCTCAAAGGTTTTTAGAAGATTCTTGAGTAATCTTAGAAATGTGATTCTGAACTGTGTGTCGTCCAGTAGCTTACTCTCCTCCATCTCTCCCATTCATGTCATATTTCTGTGTTTCCTCATTTTGGCTGTCTCCCTGGAGTGGCTTTGTGTGGTCGGTGACCTATAGGGGTCAGTAGCTCAGCTTCCCCAATCACCTGAGGTGGTAGCTTTTGCTATATCCCTTTGTGGGCTTAGTGCAAAGTCTTGGTGTAGTTAAACCTTGACTGCTATTGCTACACTGAGAGGAATTGACCTCCAGGCCAATTGTCTATGAGGATCTGCTGTGTCTATAAAGGAAGAACTGCTGCACTGGAGAGACAGTGGGGCTTTGATGCTCACTGAGACTGTCTCCCGAATGTATTACTTATGGGTGTGAGGGATTGAAACTGAGTACTAGAACTCTGGTTTCTGGGTCTCAATGAGGTACAGTTCAGCTACTGTCTGAGGCAAGTATTGTCACCGGAGAGCTACAGCGTGAACCATAGTCCTATCCTCCTTGGATCTGTTTGCCCCAGGTTGCAATTTTTGTTAAACTGCATCAGGGAGAGCCATTCATATGCAAAGTCTGATGCTTGTAGCAAGGATGTGTTGTGAGGGGCAGAGTCTCAGGGCGTCACTAGGCTGGGCGTGGCCAACAGTGATGGCTGCTGGTCCTCAGTCTCCACAATGGCGGCCCGCCTCTCCCCCTGTCTCTATCCACAGCACAGTAAACAGTCCCAGATCTGCAAGCAACATGCCTCACTTTCTGAGCCGATGGCAGACAGTCTAGTGACTAGCCTCTCCCTAGAAACTGGGTTTCAGAGAGATCGGGCACTTGTCTCTCCTCGGGTTGAAGAAAGCACCATCCTTCACCAGCCTGGATCTGCCGCCAGCCCTTATGGTATCCATGCCCTCCCTACCTCAGTTTTTCAGCGCTTGTGACCTGGATTCTCCTCTTTCGTTTCAGTTTAGGTGTAGGGCTTCCTCTCAGCCAGCTTTCGTTTGGTTCCCGGGAGATAGATGTCTGTTTTATAGTTGTTTTCCCATGGACTTGTGCCCAGCAGCCGTTTAGGAGTGTTTACCTAACGCCACCATCTGATTGTTATTCTGATGTTATTCTGGTTCTTCTATTTGATTAATTTATGTGAGTAATACATAACTTACAAAGTTTAGGTTTATGTAGCAGGTTTGCCTACTCAAAAACTTTTAAAAATTAGCAGAGCTATTGCTCACATCCTGCCATTCTCTGTGTGATCTTGGGTGCTCACTTTTTGCCTTCTGGTCTTCCTTGTCCTCAACTGAATACGACAGATGAGATTATCCGTAAGAGCCACTTTTGCTCTATCAGTCTATAAATCTAAATGTATTTGCACATGCAAATTTTATGTATCTTCTGAGAACAGAGGGAAAGAAATTATATGAATACATGATTTAAAATGTCTGGATTTGTTTTCTTTGAAGATTATATATAAAAATAATGTTCTTGGTAGTACTAGTCTAGCAAACAGGCCATAATTTAATCTGTGGAAAAAATCAGTGCTTGACATACATTAGTGGATAACCCAGGAAGGGAATAGGTCATACTAATGCTTATATCAGGATTCTAACTCAGCCATAAATAAACAGAAGACAAGGGAGATCTGCGGGAACGTCAGAGGCCCTTATTGCTGCCCAGGGATTACGCATCCTTTACTGCTCCAGGGGCTCTGAAACCCTGGTGTTTGTCAGAATCAACTGTGAATCATGATACAGACAAAGGCCCGGGGTCTGACCTAGTCAGCAGCCTGGTCCTCTGTGTTGCTTTATTGTTTTATTTGGTGGTGACACACACCAAATGTTGAGAACAACTGCCCTTGGCTATTTACTCTCCCACTCTTCTTGACCAGAGGTTGGTTAGCAAAGTTTTCTGCACGTTAGAATGAGCTGGGAGCTGTTAAAAACCCTGACAGCCAGGCCAAGACTTCAGACCCATTGAATCAAAATCTTCCCCAGGCACCGGTACTTTTTATCAAGGTGACTACAATATTGCCATCCAGTCTGAGAACTGGTGTCTTTTACCTGGTCTTCTTAAACTGCAACGGGCATATGGATTTCCTGGGAATCTTGTGAATGTGCAGATTCGGATTCAGTTGACTGAGATGGGGCAAGAGGTTCTGCATTACTAACAAGCGCCCAGGAGGTGCCATGGCTGCTGGCCTTGGGTCCTACATTGAGTAGTAATGTTGTGGAAGACAATTTGTATTTTGTTCTCTTTCTAAAATCCCCAGCTTGTCTTCTCCCATCCAGCTAACTAGAAAGTGAATCAAAGTTAGGAACTCAGAAATAGAGAAGCCACGGCAAAAGAATGGGTGGTTGATTTGGAGAGTGCTGCTGGTAGTACAAAAACATTAAAAGTTGGAACAAATGGTGCCCTTGAGGTCCTATTTGGGTGCTATAACCAGCTGGTCATTGGAATGGCATAATTTGTGTCTAGGAAAATGCCATTTAAAAGTTAAATCCAAATAACACAATTTTTTTAAAAAAATGTGCTGGGTAAAGATAACCTGAAAGCCAGTATTTGTGAATAAGAAGAGTTGGGAGAAATAAATGGATGCTTACAAGAAACTTTTTCCTGATGAAACCTTCTTATGGTAATAAAGACTCAAAATCTAGGAGATATGTCCTTTGGACTCCTTAAGTCTAATTTTCTGATTACTATATTTTGTAACATGGAAATACAAATTCCCTTAATCTAAATAAACCTTACTTGCTTGAACAATAAGAATCTAAGAAAGATTAATTTGCATTAAATCTTGCTGATTTTAAAAACAACTCATCTAATTTTCTGCTGAATGTACACGTCAACATTGAATATTTGTTTATCAACTTAGTAACACCAGCAAGACTGAACATGTGTAAATGGATTCTGAGGAAGCTATACCAAGTACAATTGTTTCAGTACTGCTCTTTATGCTCTTGTGTTGCTCCATTATCAATTTTTAACTATCCCTTTACTGTAAAAAACATATTTCAATGTGTCCTAATAATTAATTTTATAATTTATATAGTGTAGACTTCCAAGAGTGTGTTCCATAGAACACCAACACAACAAGATCTTCTATCATTCTGTTTGAATAACCTTGAGGAAATGTTACATGCATTTCTTTTTCTTGGCGATTTATACTACATACTAGTGGCCCTGAGTTCCCTCAGCCCAGCCTGCACCCTCTCCAATCAAGTACCCCTTGGGGGACGTCCGACTGCCAGTCTAGGCATGATCCCTATGGGACTGCTGGCTCCTAACCACTCACCTGCCTGCCTACTTGATCACCCTTAACTGCCTCTGCCTGCCTGCCTGCCTAATCACCCCTAACCTCTCTGCCTGCTTACTTGATTGCCCCTAAATGCCTCTGTTTGCCTGCCTGATCACCCTTAACTGCCCTAATCTCACTCCCAATGGCCCTCCCCTGCTGGC
This sequence comes from Vespertilio murinus, assembly GCA_963924515.1. Lineage (NCBI taxonomy): Eukaryota > Metazoa > Chordata > Mammalia > Chiroptera > Vespertilionidae > Vespertilio > Vespertilio murinus. The sequence continues at coordinate 51,798,602 of OZ004705.1, forward strand.
CTGATCTTGCCCCCAACTGCCCTCCCCTGCTGGCTTGATCACCCCTAATGGCCTCTGCCTTGGCCCCCACCACCATGGCTTTGTTCAGAAGGAAGTTGGACTTCTGGAAGATGGCCGGTTGACCCAGTCTAATTAGCATATTACCCTTTTAGTAGTATAGATATATTATGTAGGATAAGATTGCTTAAATGGGGGAAGAGGAGCCTTTTTCAGTAGGAGGAGATGCTCTTGGCAGACAAAAAGTACATAATCCCTATATCTGGACTGATAACCAGCCATATGCACTATACTGCCAAACTGGTCATTAAAAATTGAACCGCTTTCTTACATCTTACACCAAACAGCTGCTGCCCTTAAAACCCCTCCTCAGCCCCACCTTGGGTTCTGCCTTTGCAGTTCACCCAGATTTGGTCCTGGTTGGTCAGTTTCTATGCAAGTCACCATCTCTGGGCCTATCATCAAGCCTGATCAGAGAGGTGGGACTGATCAGCAGCCCCCAGGGGAGGCCCAAGAGAAAAAGAAGTGCAGCTCCTGGCCAGACAGAGAGAGAGAGGGAGAGGGAGAGAGAGAGGGAGAGGGAGAAAGAGAGAGAGGCAAGTGCTGATCAACAGCTACCATGGAGGCTAAGGATCAGACCCTTCTTCTCTGTCCAGACCTCTCTTCGGGACTGATCTGCAGCCCCTTGGTAGTCTGTTGTTTTGGATGTTACAGTCCCTGGATTTTTATATTTTAGGATGGTTGGTATGTTACTTAAAAACTTGCAAAAATAAAACTTCAAAATTAGACTTTTCAATCCTTTCTAGGCCACTGTTTTCCTAACCTATCCTCCACAGAAACCTCCTCCATCCCGTCACACATGAGCATCCCACTTTTTGTAAGATGCTACTCTAGAGTCATAGAAATAATCAGTTGGAAGGAGTCAGAAAATATTTTGCTGTGCTCAATTTCCTCCACTTTTCTTTCTTCTTCAACACTTTCTTTTTAAATTTCAGTTTTCTTTATATTCCCTCAAAAATATATACTTGAATATTTAAATAGCACCTATGAAAATTATTTCTGATTAAAAAGGTTTCAGGTTATTAAAAGCCCATCATAATTAAATTATGGTCTATATTTAATTAATGCTTTGTAATAATTAAACTTTTCTTTTAATTGAAGGCATGATTCTGAGGGCCGATTATCTGAAAGTAATTTCCTATGCAATAATTCTGCTTCTATTGAAGCATCAACTTGAGAAATGTACAAATTTGGTTTTCTTAATCAGATTGCATTAGACCTTGTATCCCATAGCTCTTTTCACTGGTGAAGAATGAACAGGGACACCAGAATCTATGAATTAATTGCAAACTAAATGCCAAAGAAAACAAAAGTCTGGAGCCCTCTGCAGACTTCGATCAGTGTTTGCTGTGGTCTACTACTGTAGTTAGCCTGGACTGCTTGACTGATAGATAATGTCCTATATTTTTCTGATGCTTCCCCCCCCCCAGGGTCCTAAGTTTGTGTCTAAACAACCTGTATGCATGGCACAGCAGACCTACGCACAGATGCTGATTTTACTTTATATATTCAATCCAGGATAGTGAGTGGAACCTCTGTTTTCTGGAAGTCCACCTTTTGAATCTTGGAACTGAAGAGACTGCAATGTCAGGCCACCACTCCAGTATCAGAGCAGCAGGTGCAGAGCCAAGCGCAGCCAAAGAACACCAAGTGTGCTTTGTGCTGGGGCCAGCAGCACATGATCACTCTGGCTGAAAATGGCAGTGGCATTTTAACCTTTTCTCGGGAGAGGTGAGGCACATAGGAAAAAGGACAAGAACCAGAGGAAATATAAAAGACAAAAAGAACAGGAAGAGCAAAGGAGATCAATGTCAAGCACAGTACTGATTAGAAATGGTGGCGTGGAGAGCAAGCAGCAAGTCCTTTGACAGCTGAGAAGAGAGCAAGTGATGATAGACTTAGAGTGGTTCTGCCACGTGGAGAGAGGGATCCAAGAAGCTCCTCAACAGTGTAGCAATGGAAGCATTAACTCATTCATTCATTCATCATTTGCTCATCCACTCATCCATCAACAAGTACTGTCTGGGTTCTCTCTGTGGAAGAAGCCCCAACTTTTTTTTTTTTTTTTTTTTTTTTTTACAATGGGCCAAGGAGATTAGACTCCCTGATTTGCTCCAAAGGGTACAGTATTGCTAATTTTTTTTTCTGGCCATATATACTCAGGAGCATGAAATATGGCAGAGAAACAGAGATGGATAATACTACTTTTATGAGAAGGGAAGACCAGCAAAGATAAATGCTTACTGAGGACCAGATTCCTACCTCCAACTTCTCCGATCTGAGTGTAACATAAAGCTGTCCCCACCTCCAGATAGTGATAAACATGGAATCTCAGAAATCACTAAGAAAAATCTCTCTTTGACTCCTATCACTGGGTGAATTCTGGGCGCAAAATAGAAGTCAGTTATAGAAAGAAAATAAAAGTACAATTTTTGCACATCTAGGTTTGTAACTTAAGTTCTATCCTTAAGTTTTTTTGAAAGAAATATTGAAAAAAATTCACTCCCAAAAATTTTTAGTTAAAATTTTAGGGCAAGATATAATACCCATATTTAACAATAACAAAATGGTATTGTGCTTCCATAAATATAATTTAGTGCTTTGTTACTTTTGAAAAAAACTTTTTTGATGCAAAGTTTTATATTTAAGTCTGACAATTTCAAAAGCAATATTACAATCCCATTGTTTTTAATTAAGTTTTACAATGTTCAGATGGCAATGTGAAAGATGAATAGATTCATTTTCTCCTGACAAGGAATTATTATTGCCTTAAATTTAATCTTAGTTCTGTAAATGCTACAGGGATTGAACTGTTTTTAATTACCTTATGATTTATCTACCTTGAAAAATGAATGTACTCTACTCACAATAAGGCAGAATGATATGTAGTAGGCTCCGGATGACTTTAAATGTGGTTTTCTAGAGATATTTTATTAAAATATTTCTCTTGGGTGAGCTGTTTTAAATTATACTTCTTGATTCATGTTAGGGGCAGGGTTGGGAGACTGGACTCAGCTGGTAGTATGGTATTTGTTCATTCATTTGACAAGTACAGAGGTGAATAGATAAGGGTTCAAAGGCAGAGGCTCTGCTATAAGAAAAGAGCAAATCAGGTCTAGACTTCCACAAAGAAAGGGAGGACCAACTGGGGTGCTCCAATGACAGGACGGTGGTCACGGATTCCAGGGAAGGTGTTTGCTCTCCACAACCTCTGGATAGAAGGTAGGGATCTAGAACAGGATATAGGCTACAGTAGAAATAGATTAGACATATGATTATATGAGGCCAAAACAGAGAGGCTAAACTTACCAATTAGTCTCATACATATTAAGAATATGTACAATACAGAGTCCAAAAAGTTATACAAAATTCAGTTCAATGGCTTGTATACTTAACTCTATTTGGAAGTGTGAATAAAGGGACAAAGGCCAAGGACTGGAGATATTAAGGCACCTGTTACATCATCGGGGCAGCTATGACCAACCTAATTTGGCACAGTGGACCCATCTCCCCCCTGGTCAGAGTTTGGATAATATGAGTTGTGTTTATTCAGGTTGTACACTAGGGAACACACAGGCCACTGGAAGATGTGAATTTGGAATTAACTGTAAAATGTGGCTTTGGTAAGATGGTTTTCTCCATGTAGTATTTTCAAATTTGTTTTATGAGCAGAGTGCCTAAAATAATAAGAGGCAATGTTACAAATCTGAAGACCAGTCAACCTCAAAGTACCTAAGAGTTCTGAGAAAGGATAATCTTAGAAAGGTAAGCAAACTATTAATGGTGGTAGCAACTGCATTTGTGTCCAAAGGGAGGACAGTAAAAGGTGGATTTTTGAAGGACATCAATACCCTGGGAGAAATCTATGATCACAGACATTTCCGAGTTCATCATAAATGAAATAATCCTACTCACACCCTTGACCCCAGTCTTGAATACTCCCACACATATAGAACTTTACTTTTCTACTCTATAAACTAGGAGTAATAGTAATGGCCTCCTAAGTGTGAGAACAAATGACATGATTTATAAGCAAATCAAATTAAGCAGATTTATACACTTAAATAATTGAAGGCCAATATTGTACTCTGAGCACTCTCAGTTTTTCTTTTCATGCAAAGCACTCAGTGTAATGGCCATCTAGCAGGTAGTAAAGGTGACTAGAAGGCTGTAATAATTGATGCAAATTAATACTATGCTTTTTATTCTAGAGACAAGCCAAATACCTAGCAACAGATGATGATGATGTGGCCTGCAGCCCACAATTTTACTTGGATTTATAAGCAAGTCAAATTAAGCAGAGTTATGCACTTTAATTATTGAAAGCCAATATTGTACTCTGACCACTCTCAGTTTTTCTTTTCATCCTTTTTGTTCAAGTGGTAAATGCAGTATAGGCACTTAAAATAACCTCATCTATGTGTTCCTGAAAAACTTTAGATTTTGTAAAAATTACACATTAAAAATAGCAGGGTCTCTGGAAAAAAATTAGTATTAAGGGAAGAGCATTAAAAATCAGTACAACTTGGATGTCATTTTCCTAACAAAACCAATTAGAATTCTAATAAGACATTATACTAGCATGGTTACATGTCCATGGACATTTGCCACAGAATCTCAGTCATCCCAATCTGTGGCCTATTACTCAGGAGTCATGCTTCCTTTGTCTTTTGAAATAGAGATCCATAAAGACAGGCACATCCATACCATAATAGTCCAACCAGAATTTAAAATACAATCCAAGATCAGTCTTCTTTATCCTTAATTTCCATTTTTAATATGGGGTAAATATTTAGGCTTCCTCGTCTCTATTTGAAACTCCTTGAGAGCTTAACATGTTAGAAAATGTAGTGGTTTTGAAGATAAGTCACATTTTGCACAAAGAAAATGCATTTCTGTAGGATTTTTAGCCTTTACCTTAAAGTCTTAATATACTGTGAAGCTTTTTCTCTAATTGTGAGAAAGCATAGCTCTAATGACTGACTTTAAAACATTAACATGTTGGGCAAAATTGTGTGTGAAATCACACAACTTCCACAATACACTGATCTCATTCTCCAATTTACAAGGCGCATATGTTAAATTAATTAAACAAGGAGTCTATTGGTCTGGGGTGGTTCCAATACCTGAGCAGCTGAGGTAAGCAAACCAAAACCGAAGCCTGTAAATGCCTGAAGGTTAAGAAATGGAGCTCTAAGGTCAACCAATCACAATCAGCTACCTAGGCTTTTCCAAATAATGCAGCCACTTAAGCTTTGGCCAATCAAATAATTTCTTTGTTTTCTTTCACCTCTTCTCTAAAAAACTCTTCCCACTATCTTCTGTTGGTAGAGCACTCCTAACCATTTCCAATGGTTTGATGCTACCCAATCAAATTGAATATTGCTCAAATGAACTCTTAAAATATTTACTCTGCTTTAGTTTTTCTTTCAACACATGCTCAAATCAGCATTAAAAACACACATTGTAGAAAAACACACTGTATGTTTGCATCATCATTATTATAACAACTAATGGTGACACTCACCACTAAGTCTTTTTCTCTGTGGAAAACTACAAAATAAACTAACGAACAAAATAGTACCAGATACATGAAGAAATGGAACAGACTGACAGATCTCAGAGGGAAGGGAGGTGGGGAGGATGGAAAGCAATCAACCAAAAAATATATATGCATACACGCATAGCCCATAGACAGGGACAATAATGTGACAAATGCCTAAAAGGGTGGGGGCAGGGTGAAGTGGAGCAAAGGATTGGGGGCGGGGGGGGGGGGGGCAGAGGGGGGACAATAGGGAGCATCTATAATAGAATCAACCATAAAAATATCAATGATGAGGAAAGTTGAATAAATATCCAATGACTGTAACCTGCAGGAATGCAAACAATTCTGTCAAAACTACTTTTATAGGATGCACTGTATCTCTCACTCTTGAAACAATTATTTATCAGAAGGCTTTGGGGGAAAGGTCAACGCAACTGAGTGGGCAGAGGTGTGAACAGAGCAATGCTCCCCTTGGGGCTTCCCTTGCAGAATAACCTCTGATTTTAGGGTAAAGACTGTGTTCCTTTCTGTGACTCACAGAAACCAGGCTTTGCACCAAGAAAAAAGGGTGATGACATACTTTAAACCTTGGCCCCTATCAGAGACGATTGCAGCAGAACTTTGACTCCCCTTGGATTATTTCCACTCTCTGCCACTTACCCAACAGCTTGAGCCACACTTAGATCTGCATTCACAATCAAGTGAATCTGGGTCCCAACACATCTCCTTCCGGGGCTTTTAGGTATACGGGAACAGGAAGGTGCAGAGGAAGAGAATTTTCAGTTCTCTGGTCATTAGTGCAAATACACAAACTCATGCACACGTGTACACACACACACACATAAGTGAGTGTGGCATGTTTCCTTCTCCAGTATAAACCCAACATATCATATGATATATCTGCCTTTCAGCCTCTGTACGTCTCTCACTATCACTGAAACCCAGAGCTGGGTCAGAAACAGGAAAGCTGTGTAGTTTTCCAGGTCCCTGAACTTTGATGAGTGTCAAGACCAGGCTGTTAGTTAACAGATACGCACAGTATAGTTATTCCAGTTGCTAAAATGTTGAAATATTTCCATATGGTTTTCATGAGTCCATAAGTATCTAGGCCACCATCCTGGTCTCCCTAGTGTCTCCCCTGAGTCTTTCAGAAGTCCCCTATCTTACCTCATGCCACAACTCTGGACTTCTTTGCCAACCAGAAACAAACGGTTTAATGCCTGGCCGGCAGGGCATCCATCCAGGCCATGCTCTGAACGAAGGCAGCCACCATTCTAATTGCTCTGTAGCATCTGTGCAGCACTGGTTATTAAATACTTTTTACAGCACCCCTCGATGAAACACCACTAGAAATGTCACATAATGAAGACAATTATATTTGCTGCCACTCTCATTGAGTTGACCTTTCTTTAAAACAAGAGCGCAGGCCGAGGCTATTTACTGAAGAGAGCAATCGTCATCGTATGGTCACACTCCTGACGTGATTCGTTGGCTAATTTATAGATGTTGTCCTCCTGGAAGCGTAGAAACCCATTTCTACAGCCCTTTAACCAGTCTTTGAATTGCCAAATATGATTTAATAAATTCTCACATATAATGCATCCAATTATATCACACCATAGGAGGTGTAAGAAAGGGCCATGACCGTGGATTCCACGGTCTTCGAACCTGCCACCCCCCCCCCCCACCAAGCAGCTGGCTTCCGTGGGAGGTTCCTCTACAAACTTGTTGATGTCCCAGAGATAATGAACACACGTAAGACATTTCAGCCAGGCAGTCTGCAACTCACTCTCTGGCAAAACAAAGAACACCCTTAGGGAGGATTTCTGAAGAGCAATATCACTAGGGGACCTGGATGCAAATTAGGTAAAAATCTAAGTGGTTTTTAACTGATACATCTAATGCTTATTTAAGGATTTCATGGAGATAGTCTTGAGGTTCATAAGCAGCACCAAAGATAATGAAAGTTATTTCTAAAAGCCTCAATCCAGTTCGGTAATGTTTCCTCTGATGTTACTGCTAAAATCAGTCACCATCAATAACAGAAATGATTAATATTTATTGAGCACTTAGTATATACCAGGTCTCATCACATTTGATCCCAGCTTTACAGCCCTTTAAGATAGGCGCATTCATGATCTCCATTCAACAAATAAGGAAGTTGAGGCAACAGAACTTAATTGAAGTAAGTGCACTTAACCTCAAAGCTCATGGGCTCAACACTTGATTAGATCAATGGGGTAGAGCCAATGCCCTTGTGACAATTCTGCTGGCATTTACCCAGCAGTAATTTTCCCCACTACTTTTTTTTTTAAATTTTATTTTATTAAGGTATTTTCTGTGTACATAGTTTACCATTGCCCCCCCCCACCTCCCATTTATGCCCTCCCTCCCCAGAGTTCTGTGTTCATTGGTTGTACTTATGTTCATGCATACCAGTCCCTCGGTTGTTCTCCTATCTCCCCCCAGGTCTCCTTCCCCACCCCGCTGTCATTTGGCAGTCTGCTTGTTTTATGGTGACTATCTCAGGACCATATGAATAGAGTCTGCTCCTCCTCTGGTTTTCACCGCCCCTTCCCCTGGGTCCCACTGCTTCCCCTGGGACACACGGCTCGCCCGGGGCACACTGCACCCTGGGACACTCGGCTCACCCGGGGCACTCAGCCCCCTGGGACACTCGGCTCACCCGGGGCACTCGGCCCCCTGGGACACACGGCTCACCCGGGATCCCCTTCCCCTTTGGGGGGTACGGATCACCCGGGGCACATGGCCCCCTGGGACACTCGGCTCACCAGGGGCACACGGTCCCCCCAGGGTGTTGGGGTCGCATATTGGAGGCGCCACACTAGCTCCTTGTTAGCATGGCGGGCAGGCTGGGACAGCTGCAGTTGGGCTGAGATGGTTGCAGGCGGGGTGACCTCCTTCAAAGGTGTCTCGTTCGGTGTGGGAGCGGAGCAGCTGCAGACATGGAGGCTAAGTTCTGAGGTCGCCCACTCCCTGAGCCCAAGGCGTGGTGAGCTCTGTTCTTGGTGGATTTCCTTTATTCTCGGCGGCAGTGGCGGGTGGCGGTGCCAGGTGCAATATTGACGGTCACTCCTGTGGTTCAATTACCACTGTAGTTTTAAAGTTCACATGGCGGTGGTGGTGAGAGCTTCGGCTTGGCCATGTGGCATCGGAGGATGGGCTCGCCTGGGTGGGTAATGGAAGGCTCTGTGCCATTTCCTCACCAGTGCGCTCCATCTCCCTCCCAGCATAATGGGTGTGCTGGGAAGATTGTGGGCGGGCTGTGATGGCTGCATGGGGAGAGTCCGCCCTCAATGGTGTCCTCTTTGTTGCGGATGTGGAGCTGCTGTGGATGCAGAGGCTAATTTCTGAAGCCACACTCTCTATGAGCCCGGTGCGTAGTGAGCTCTGATTTCGGTGGATTCCCCATTCTTGGGGGCGGCGGTGGGTGCAGCAGCGATGGTAGCTCCTGTGGCTCAATTTCCCCTGTAGTTTTAAAATCCGCATGGTGGTAGTGTCTGATGCTTTGGCCTGGCCATGTGGCAGCAGAGAGAGGATTCTCCGGGTCTGCCAATGGAAGGCGCAGCGCCAGCACAGCGCGTGCGAAGGCCTGGCAGAGCAGGCCGCGGGCGGTGACAGAGAGTCCCCGTGATGTCTTAGTCTTTCAGACTTAGTGGAACACTTCCCCTGAGCCAGGACAAGCAGTACCACCATAAATATTGGCCAGCTCAGTGCTGCCCCTCTACAGGTGACAGTAGGGGCATCCTCACCTTGGTAGGCCTTTGCTCTTGGAGATCTTAACCAGTGGAAGGCAGCACGGTACAGAACTGCCCCACCTTCTCAGTCCTCCGCTCCCCACTACTTTTTAATAAATAAAATACACTTGCAGCCAAAAATGGTTTGGCTCAGTGGATAGAGCCTCGGTCTGCGGACTGAAAGGTCCCAGGTTTGATTCCGGTCAAGGGCATGTACCTTGGTTGCGGGCACATCCCCAGTGGGGGGTGTGCAGGAGGCAGCTGGTCAATGTTTCTCTCTCATCGGCGTTTCTAGCTCTCTATACCTCTCCCTTCCTCTGTGGAAAATCAATAAAAATATATATTTTTTAAATACATTTGCAATTTAAAGCATCCCAATACCTTTCTCATTCTGAAATAACTTGTGTGACTTGTGAACCAATCTATATTGTGATTTTTGGTTTGAACTAGCAAATTACTCCCAGAAACAGGAAACTAAATCAATCTTTATAAAACTTTATCTCTATTATTAAATTCTATACTCAGCAAGACATTGTCATACAAGTTCTTTGCCTCAAAACACACACACACACACACACACACACACACACACACACACACACACACTAAAACTTGCCTTTTTACTTGGGAAATTGAAGCCACTGACCAGGGTAAAGGTGACCTGAGAATCAGGCTAAACCAAACAGCTATTAGCAAGTATCACAGTGTGTGATAGCATGAGATTTGGAGCTTTTGGCAAAAATTATCTGAAATTTGAGTGGTTCTGAACAAGACATTAAAAGAGACTCCCTCATTATCTGGTAAATGGTTGACTAGTGGCTGATGAGTCACACAACTGACGCTTAACTTATGCTTCTCAGAACCTTAGGATTCACTTAATTGTTTTTACATAAATATTTCTTATTTCAAGACCAACCCTCACTTATCTCCTGGAGTCTCTCCTCTCTAAATCCACCATTTTTGCCTTAATCTTGGCCTTTCACCTTCATGCCCCCTCAGGAGCCTCTGCTCTTTCATTCCCCAAGTCCTCCCCCCCACCTCTCACCCCCATCTCATCCTATCCTCCACAGCCCCTCTGTTGCCCTCTGTTGACTGCAGAGCCTCCATGGCCTCCAGGGGTTCCTGTCACCAGTCACCTGCACCCACTCCCAGGCTGGCACACACTGCTTTCCCCTGTGCTGCCAGATACCAGGGTCCCGCTGCCCTCACATCTGGTAGGACCTTCCTGCTGTTGTCTGCTTCTTCTTGGGACCTGTCAGAGCAGCTCCTGACCCACGTATCTCCCTCTTGACCTCACACTTACAGAATCTATCCCCTCCCTTCCCCCCACTACCCTTTCTCATTGGAGTGAGTAATGAACTCTCTACCTTTGGCACTTTAAAAAATGTGGTTTTTTTAAAAAAATGAATACATTTACGTTTTTTAAAGTGGGAGATAATTAACAAATATTAAGCAAATCATAGTTTAGGTAGTCAAAGAATGTGGAAAAACAAGTGGGAGGGTCCTTATATGATTATGAAATACTGAGACTATTTCATTAGTATTTATAACACCGAGTTTTTAATTTGTAGTTTAATTAGAATAAATTATTTTTTCATTAGCATTTATAACAACTAACAGTTTTTATCTGTAGTTTTCAAAGAAGGAGTTGGAGACTCAGAGAGGCATTCAGATCATAGTCTGTAAATGGCAGAACTAAGGATGGACCCAAAGCTGTCTGGTGCCAAACTCCACTTGACTAGGTAGCACTGTACATCAGCCCTTCTATAAACCACTCAGATACAGTACCTGGAGTTTAAGAAACGTGGAGTGGGATTCTTGAACTTCAAATTATGATTTTCCCAAACCACTTGGTGCTCTGGAATGCATTGAAGAATTCACTGATCACATTTTCAACAGCAACATTGGGTGTGCATATTAAAGATAAATGTCAAGTCTTGTTCGGCTCAAATCCATCCTCCATTCAGCAGTCAGAGTGGTACTCTTCTCAAAATGCAAACAGGATCTAATCACAGCTGCCTCTCCTCCCAACTGCAAACCCCGGCTTCAAAGCAGGTCATTCATTTAAAAAATCTCATTTCTTTATTAAAAAAAATATCTCATCTCAATCACAATCTCATTGTTCCTTTAGTATCACTTCCTCATGTGCCCTCTTCCCCTTTTCAAATTCTCATCATTCTTTAAGTTCCAGTCTAGTTCCCTCTTCTCAAATCCTTCCTTGACCCCAGGTATAGTATTAATTCTGCACTATAAATTCCTAAGGGCAAAGGCATGGGTTGTATTTCTCATTATATTCATATCCACCACCCCTCCCCAATTCCCAACACTTAGTAAGCTTTCAATATTGTGATACCTATGTACGGTGCCAGGTGGGTACTTGAATTATCCAGAAATCACCGTGTAAATTATATAATTGTCTAACCACTCTGCTGTACACCTGAAACTAATATAAAATAATAATGAATGTTGAAAAAAGTGTTTCTTGAGCACATAAATGAAAAAAAAGAATGAATAATGAATGGAGAAAGGCAAATATTTTGGGAGAAGAGAAGGAAAGGTAAACGTGGCACATGCCTTGGTTTTCTTGGGAATAGTTACATAGTCACAATGTATGTGTACTTAACGATTTTCAACCTTTAGAACTGACCTACAAAAAAAGGAGAAGAGTTAAGTATGATGATATGACAGACTGTAAATATTATTTATCTTAATACTGTAAAAATGCAGGTCTGGTTGATCTAAGGTGGGAGTGGAAGTGGGGAGGAGATGTAGGGGACACTGATATCCTTATGTGTGAGACAGTAGAGCTTTCTGGGTCTGGAGTCAGACTTTCTGATCCCTCTGCCACCTTACTGACCTTTAAACCTTAGGCAAGCCCTTCTTCCCCCCCCCCCCCACACACACACCTCATCTGTAAATTGGGATTGATAGGACTGCTATAAAGATTAAATAACATCATTCATGTGAAGGTTAGAACAGTGGCTGGCACACAGCAAATGCCCAATAAAATCTAAGTCATTGTTATCTTACATATTCATGCAGGAAGAGATATTGTCTAAAGTTGATGGAATCTGAAAACAAGATTTACATATATTGTATAAAGATATAAAGGTAACAGAGGAACTAAAATGAAAGTCATTTAAAACAACTTTTGGAGTAGGAGGGAAAATAGAAGAACGTAGAAATGAACTAAATTTTCATATTTCAAACCAGGGAGACAACAGACCCTATTTCAAGGTACAGTGGTCCAAAAATATTATTTAGAATTAGGGAAATAGCTATCAGAAAGTAAAACAAAAAAGCTTACAAGTGGTTGATTCTGGGAAATAGAAAGGAGTAGGGAGAGATTTTCTTGCTTTTCATTCTAATTTTTCTACTAGTTGACTTTTTACTGTGTGCATATATTAGGTGATTTTTAAAAGATGGGTACATTCACATTTACATGCACGCAAGGTGTTTCAAACAGGGGCAAGAGTTGTTCTATTCTCTGATAGCACCTACGTAATATAGCACTTTGCCAAAATATATACCCAACCAACCTCTGTTGAATGAATGATGTTGCCACTCTCACCTGTATTTAAATAAGGTTTGGTAGTTATATGACATTGTTACCTCAGAGAGCAATAGATTGCCTTATTATTAACATAATAGCTGATCTAAATATTATTTAATTGATGCCAAATATGTGAAAGCTGTGTGTCATTATGTTTGCCCTTAGATTGGCAAACGGTTGCTTCTTCTTTCTCTAAAAGTAGCACCCAGAGTTCTCTGAGCACTTCAAGGGAAATGAATGCACATTGAAAATAACATCTTTCTCACTACAGAAAAGATGATAGTGGGAAAATCTCAGATTTATTTTGCTACATTTGTATGCATCAGTCTGGTACAAAGTGCACAGAAATATTCAATCAACTTATAAACAAAAGTCATATTTCAGCTGTGATTGAAGAGTTTAAGGTTATTTTTCATAAGATATAATTATAAAACAAAACATTAAAAATCAATTAATTATGAAAAATACATATATAAACCCTCTTTCTTTGAAGAGGATACAATGCTTTGAAAGGGAATTCTGCTTTTTAGTCAACTGTGTTGCATCTGATACTCTGGATTTGGGTCTCTTAAAGGTGCAAGTTCAGTAGTCATTTCCTTAGCATATGGGAAAGATTTGACAGGTTGAACAAGGGAACAATATAATTTTTTTCAAAGTGATTTCCTTAGATGTTGATTAAGCTGTATTTTCTTATCAGAGGTTCAGCTTATTGAAATACTAGTGGCCTTGTGCATAAATTTGTACACAGTGAAAGGAAATTAATTAGAAAAAATATTTTAATATTGCTATTTGCCCTTTCTCTATAATAGAAGTGTCAACTAAATTCATGTTAGACAATGACAGATCAAAACACACACACATGTGACTGGTGCCAGTGAGAGCTTTATATGTATTTCGCAGTATGAGTCAGCTTAGCTTTTTATATATATAGGATAAACTTGCTTAATTAGACCTGCTTTCTAATGTAGCTAAACTTTTACCAGCCCAGTGACGCACCCCAACTTTTCTTTCAGGTAATTGTCAGAAACACAGCAGTAAAAATCAACACAAAGCAGATTATTATTGTAGATCACACAGGGAGAACAAAGAGTAAAATATTTAACTGCAGCAGTGTTTGACTATTCTGTGTAGTGAGAAAATCTGAAGTCATTTTCAAGGCCCACTATTCACTTCTTTTCAGTTGGGTCAAGTTTCTAAACTTTCTAAATCTGTTTTCTGGCTAATGAAAAGAAAATAGAATTCTACTGAGTCTCCTGTATACCTACTCCAGGACTTCTGTGAGGATCAAATGAGATCAGGCATGAAAAAATGCTTCATAGACATTTGGTTACAGTGTAAAATGTTTGCACCAGGCTATAAATCAAGTCCTGTTCTTGGGCTGAAAGAACTGCAAAGAGGCTAGTCTCTAGAGAGAGGAAGCTGGGCATTGCTATGTGATGTCATTACCTGGCTCCCACAGCAACCATTTCTGGGCTGGGCTGGGCTGGGCTGTGGGCTGCATTTTGCACCATGGGGTCTTGGCAGCGTTGGCTGTGATTTGGTGGAGTGTTGCTCTGGGGTGATGGCGGCAGGCGGGAGTCAAATATTGCTTTGTGGGCACCAGAT